>CM056720.1:89216593-89610055 GCA_029844215.1 Przewalskia tangutica | reverse complement strand
GAGAATGAATATCGACAAACCATTGCGTTAATAAAGGAAAATGTATTGAATAATGAAGTATTAAAACCGGTAGAAACCTCCATTGCATAGAAGCTAAGATGAGACAAAATGATATTACATTTTCTAGATCATGCATTTGCTTTGCAAATGGTTATAAACAAGAATAACTGTTACTCAATTGCTTTAAAGGAGATTATGACATCGAACTATGAAACTTTTCTAAAATAAAGAGACTTGAGTAATTGAAATTAGGCAAACTGGAACTCTAGGGAAAAGAAAGGCATTGTTTTGTCTTAAATTGGTTTTGAAAACAAAGTGTTATAACAGCTTTATGGGAAGTTAGTTATAAACGACTTTATGAAAACAAAAGAAGGGTTTCATCATTGGTTTTAATGTGGTAACTTGACTTTAAAAAGAGAAGTGTTTTGGTCTAAAAAGAAGGCATGGTATTGCCTTAATTTGGTTTAAAAAAAAAAGGGAAAGTATGGAAGTTGTTTTGGTTTACTCAAAAGATGTAAGTCACTCTATTTTTATACTACGGGTATCGGGTGACTTTTATAAAAGGAATGGATCTCTTAAAAGGAATTTAACGTACGTAGTACTTTAGGGTTAAAACCCGGACTTTGTCATAAAATGAAAGTACTTTAAGTTGTGTAACTTGCCTATGTTTGCGTGTGATAGACTTGTTGTGCAGGAATGTATTTCACTCGACTGGCGTTCATGGGATGAGCAGGAATGTATTTCTTTCGACTACGCGTTCGTAGGATGAGCAGGAATGTATTTCACTCGACTACGCGTTCATGGGATGAGCGGGAATGTATTTCACTCGACTACGCGTCCTTTGGGATGGGCGGGAATGTATTCCATCCATTCTGGAGTTCGTAGGATGAGCAGGGAATGTATTCCATCAGACTCAGGAGTTCGCCGAGATGAGCAGGAATGTATTCCATCCACTACACGAGTTCATGAGATGAGCGGGAATGTATTCCACGTTTCTATCTTGGGTCCATGAGATGGGCCGAGACATATTATACGTATCCATGATTTGTACCTAGGCGCAGACCGGTGAGGAAGGAGTTCACGAGGCGTGAGGATGACTTTGAGGCGTGAGTCACGACTTGACATATTTGCTTTTATGTCATGAGCGTAGTTTGATTATCAAACATGTCTCACCTTTATAGGCGGTATGGTTTCATTTACTGTATTTCTGATTTCACATACTTGGTACTGTCGCGGCCTCCCCGGGGCGTTCATGCCGCGGTGAGTACGTCTGTCGATCCGACTTGTAGGATCACATTTAGCGTCTTGGAAGCTCAGTTCCTTGGAGGCTTATCTTTGGTATGTTACCACAGTGCAGCCAGGTTAACTTGTACATTCGAGGTATGGCGGGGCCTGTCGTCATAGTTGTTGTATAAATCTTAAGTGCATGCTTGTTTTGGCGGGGTTGTAAGGGTTATGCTTTGTTCAAATGTCTATACATATATATATGTTGAAAGGCAACCGTTTTGGTTGGCCTATTTTCTTTATCTTGATCCGTCTATTTAAATGCTTAAGTTTTTATTTCCATTTGGTTTTTCTACGATGTTGTATCACTAGGGTGCGGGGTAAGGCACGATCCACGGGCCGGAAATCGTGACACCGCGGGTATGTTTGATTAAGTGTTATACGGTTAGTTGTTTGGACATCGACCACGTTGGGTTGCCGGGTATGCTTCGCGATGAGTAGTGTTTTGTTAGTTGTTTGGACATGCTTGACCACGTTGGGTAGCCGGGTATGCTTCGCGAGGATTGTTATCTTGTTATCTCCTTTGGGCATCCGGCGTTGGATGGTCCTGGTATGGGCCCGTTAGGACGGTTCGAGGCCATCTTATCTGAGAGTGAGATGTCGGGCATGCGGCCTTTGTGCGGAGTTAAATTCGGTTGTATTTGAGTGATGATTTCACGCATGAGTCCTATCTTGATATATTTGCTTATATGTTGTGGTCTTTGTAATTTGGTTATCATACATGTCTCGCTTTATATAGACTATTATAATTTCATTTGATATTTTTGATTTCACATACTTGGTACTGTTATGCGACCTCCTTGGGCTGCGTTCATGCCGTGGGTTGAGTACATAGCTTGCTGATCCACTCTTAGGATCGCTGTTCGGTTCTCGGAAGCTCATATCTCGGAAGCTTGTCTGTGAGTACGGTTCCTGAAGTAGTAGACTTTTGTTTGTCGGGGGCATGGCGGGGCCTGTCCGTCGTTATGGTTTCAAAATTTTTAGAGTGCATACTTTGTTGTGGGCGGTTTGTAAGGATGCACATTGAGTTTTAATTTATGTGCGAAAAGGTGGCAGTTGGGTTAGCTGCTCTTATTTCCTTTTTCTTTCATGAGTTTTTATTTATTTGGTTTTCTCGATGTTGTATCACTAGGGTGCGGGGTAGGCACCATCCACGGGCCGGTGGGTCGTGACAAGCACCTCGTGACCTACCACCGGCGGACCATCAGCCCGCGCTTTAGGGTTGCGGGTTGACGCTGCCAGCCTCGACTCGACCGTCGCCCCATACTCTCGTTCCGATCCGAACAATCTTACTAATTCACGTCATGAAAGCTACCACTTCCATCTTACACTACCCGTGGACTTATCACGCTACACCGCGCGTATAACGCGGCGACCCGATATCAGCGAAAAATCTTTTACTCGCGGCGCACATCTAAGGTCTCAGCGTATAATATTCTAAGGTTCAAACTTTCCGCCCCGGACTTACCCTTTCTCAGCCCGTGTTTTCTAATCACAACAACATAATGCTATCGAACATAACAATTAAAATATACTCATGCTTAACGAAAATGCGTACTAGTCTCAGAATTGATGATATGCACGATATCGAAAGAATGAGCGGTTTCAGGACTGAGGCCAGAACTCTACCTGCGACCCCACTACGCCTGTAGGTATATGAACACCTGCCAGCTATCGAAGGCGAAGAAACATAGATCCCGAGGCGAGAGTCTCAACAGCGCTACCTCTGGTAGGACAATTCGCAAAATGGCCGTGTCACATGTAAAACAAGTCCTGACTCCCCACGAATGGGGTTTACCATGCTACACTTAGGTCGGTGGCTTCATCTGACCGACACAACTCACGAAAACACAGACCCTTGGAGCCACACCTCTCGAATGCTGCAGAGCCACGAAGGCGTAGAGGACCACTCTGTCTTGCGACGTGTTAACTAATGCCTGCTATGGCTAACTGCGAATCCGTATGAAAGTCACCAAAGGACCTGAGTCACGGCCTTCCTGGCGGTATTGGTCGATCCGGTCTCTCCGTGCCTCGCACAGTGCGCGAGCTGCGTGCGGGCAATGTCCGTGCGGCTGAAGCGATACCGAACAAGACTACGCAGTAGTCATCAAGCCTGTGGCGTGGCGGTGCACTCGGTCCTCCATGTTAGCTACTGCGCGAGGGACATATCGAGCCAACGAGTGAACTACGTTGTACTCCGGCTATGTGTCCTCCCTGTCGCCATCAAAACACAGCCGGACCGTGCCCTCGCATCTGCGGAGGCAAGAAATGGTAGAAATGCCTCAGAGAACTGCGTCCCAAGCATTTGGTGCATGCTCCCGGGACGACTCGCGAATCAAACCAGTCGGCGAGGTATCACGCGGCCGATCACGAGCGAAAATCACGGACTCGGTCTCGAAGCCTTGATCACTCGCATGATCCTCACATGGGCGGATGAACTCCTGCGGATCATCCTCGGGCCTCGACCGTAAAACTCTGGCGGGATACTGACTCGGAAAATCCAGTAGCCTCAGGCTATCCGATGCAGGGTGAACTACGGGGCGGCTGGGCTGGGCTGCTGCATCGGCCTATCCTCGTGCAGCCCACGATCACGGCGATCGGGCCATCTCCTTGTAACCCGTCTCATCTGCTCCCGGTGTGGGACTGAGGCTCGTGCAGTGGTCTCTGTAGCGCTGCTGCGGCTCTAAACTCTGGCATTGGTGGCGGTGTCACAAAACTTCGCGTCACGAAGCACTATCTCGGTCTTGGCCGACTGCGCCCTCGTACTCCTCTGTATCCTACTAGCGATCCCATTGCCTTGCCACGGGCCGGGTTGCTGCGCGGAGGCATAGCGGTAAAACGAAATCGTCAAAGAGGTCGACTTATATCACGGCTAAGGCACGATGTCGAATGAGAAGAATGGAAACCAATCCTAAATGTCCTGCGACCTCACGATTATAGATGTGGTGCCTGACACCGATAATCAAGACTCTACTAGACACGATGCAGACACCTTCAGAGGATTAAGCGCTCACGATGCCACTTTTTCACGACCGACCTCGGGCGTGGTAGTGCCCACCGGGCACCATAGTGATACAACATCGGAGAAAATCGGAAATAAAACTAAGCGAGCAAGATCGTCATGAAAATAGGCCAGCAAAGCGGTGCCTTTATGTATATATATATAGCGACGATTCTTCCACAACCGCCCCATGCAGTACTACAAGGGACCTGCAGAGTGTAATAACAACTATGATGGGGCGGGCCGCCATCACGAATGTACAGAACCTACAACTCGGAAGCATGCCAAAGATAAGCCTCGGAGAAGCGGAGCTTCCCGATATGTTGAGCTGTGATCCTATGAGCGAGGATCATGGCCGTGTACCTACTGCGGCATGAGCGGCCACAAGAAGGAAATTCGATGCAACGGTACCAAGTATGTGAGCCGAAAATCGTAATGAAATCACATTTCATCATTTTATAAAACCATTTCTTGATAAGTAGCAGTTATGTCAAGTAAGGGCCCAGCGTATCCCGAATAATCACTCGCACGTAACTATGGGTCTCGCGCCCGTAATACCACTTCGTGCGTGGAACTCGTTCCTCATTGCCGTGATGCATGATGTAAAACAACACCCATATGTGAACCTGAATACTAGATCTGTTATACCTCGAATTTCCAGAGTATGTACGTGAGGGCATACATACAAAAGTTTAGCCTTAAAGGTTAGGCTTTGAATGAAAATACTTGGGCACAACTCACTAAAAGAATCGTTTTTCGGAAGCGTTTTACGACTCGCGTAGGGTAAATTCGGCTATGTCATTTCTAATTTTTGCGGATTTTTCGAAGCGGCGAACCTTTTTGGACCAACGAGAGGGTGACACTTGTCACCGTGAGTGGACGGCAGTGTTTTGCCTTGGGCGATTGAGAGGTTTTGGGGCTTAAAACATGGACATTTGTTTGTGGAGTGATTTGAGGAGTAGGTTAGGGGCACTTGGGCAAATCTTGGCCCTCACTTGCCCCACTTGTCTTGATCTTGGCCCTTGGTTTCCTATAAATACCTCTCTTTGAAGACTTATTCATCTGAATTTCCAAGTCTAAATCCTCATCCCCACTTGTGAGCCATCGTCCTAAGCCTCATCCCCACCCGAAGCCTTGGCGAATACCCCCCCTCACAAAGAAGCCTAGCCTAAACACTACCCTCCCTTGGTATGAAAGTTGCCTTAGTATTGTTATAATGCCCAAAATACCTAGCCCGAATCCACTTTTAGTATTTAAGTTGAAGTTGTTGGAAACTTAAGGGTCTTGGAGCTTTTGGAGCATACAAATTAGGAGCTAAACCTTGCTCCGGATCGACTTATATCTAGGATATTATTGGGCTTACCGAGGTAAATAATCTTATCCTTCTTTTGTAATTAGAGAATACATATTGTAGAAGTATAGAAATAAGTATAAAATACTTAGAAGGTTATTAAAGAATAGAATTGAGCATTATCACGATGAAGGGTTTAAAGAAGAATAATTGAACTATACTTACTTAGGACTGTTTTCTGATGAACTTGAGTAGCTCACGGGTAGGAAGTCTTTGCCCGATTTTCCGTAGAATAAAGGACCCTCGCCATGCTGTTTCTGAGTAGTCTGAGCGTTGATAGACGTGTCTGACTATTATAGGTTGATTCTCTGCGCGCGACATATTCAACTTGGCAGGTGGTTTTCGCCGAGAAGGTATGTGACTCTTCCTAAGCATGATATTTTAAAATATATATATAGTACGGTAGACATACATGTGTTAACTGAATAATAATTACGGCAATGTCTTTTGACTTAAGCTTTGAATAATACTTACGTGATGTCTATTGACTTAAGCACGAATAATAAGAATCTTGATGCATTTCAAAGAATCTTGAATCATTTTTAACGAAGAGAACTAATTGGTTTTTAAACAAAAGCTTAAGAGTTATACTAGCTTTATGGGAAGTTAGGTATAACAACAGAAGGATAAAAGGCAGTTTACTTATGTGTTTATAACGACTTATATTGATTTATGGAAAGAATAATAAGATGGTTTGATAAGTAGACATGATATGATGCTATGTGTGTTAGTGTCTTGTAGCGTTTGTATAAGAGGTATTCTTGTTGTGCTTATGTTGTTTAACGATAATTGTTATGTTAGTATTATATCACTCGCCTCTTGACATATCTGGGGTTAAGCTGCCCTCCGATCACGGGTATACCTCGAGCGATCTGTGTGACTATGATGCGAGGATACCTCGTGCGGGTCGAGGACCTATGCGAACTACGAGTTCGGAGTTAGTGTGCGGGGTTATACCTCATGCGGTCTATGTGGCCATGCGGACTACGAGTCTAGGGCGATGCGGGAGTAGCTACCCTCGATGCGAGGTTATACTATGCGGGCCTATGTGAGTGGCCTATGCGGACTGAGAGTCGAGTTAGGCACATAATGATCTTATGGGAGATTGGCCTACTTGATCATTCGCGGCTAGAAAAGACACATTCTGTTTACCTATTGTTGCTCTTGTTCATGATGTGGCTGTCACGACCCGAACCCGGGCCCGTGACTGGTGCCTTACCCCGGGAACCCAAGTAGACATACATCAGAGTAATCAGCGGAACATACAACAAGACATGAATAACAACAAGTGTAAAGCGATGTAGAAAACTTGCCCTCGGCATATATATAAATCAACTTAAAGCGAGCGATTTACATCCCATTACAACTCTTCCCACAATAGTACTCTGAGACCTCCAAGTGACATGGCAACGATGGCGGGACGGGGCCGCCATACCACGAATGTAAGCACCTACTACGGGTACTATACCGATAAGCCTCGAGGGCGGAGCTTCCCAACGCTGACGTGACCACGAGCTAGGATCAACGGCCCGGTGTACCTCGACTGCGGCGTGACGCAGCCCACGAAGGAGGTCGATGCAACAGTACCAAGTATGTGGCGAAAATCACGTAAATGAAATCATAGCGATCTATATAAAGCGGGAGACATGTATGATAGCAAACTGATTCCTAATAAATAATCATGTCGAATCGGGGACTCGCCCTCAAAGTCATCACTCAAATATAACCATGGGTCTCGCGCCATGACATCAGTCATGCGTGAATACGCCCATCCTCGCCGGCGATTTATGATATAAAGGCACGAGGAATACACATGAACACGAGTCCCACGTGTCCAAATAAAATAGTACATGGTAATCTGAAGGCATAGCCGACTAACACCACAGTACTAACAAGGTCATAAGCGTATCATGATATCTGTCTGCGTCACATGATCAAAATGGTCACTTTCGCTTGATATCAAATGTGCGCGTCTAGCCACAGGAACTTCCGCGACTCGCGTGACCACTCGATGACCGCGTGAGGTATTCCCGCGTCGAGGGTAGCTACTACCGGCGGCGTCACGACTCGATCCGCGTAGCCACGGAACCGCATGACCATAAGGCCGCGTAACACGGAACTCGTAGCTCGCGTAGGCCACACATACGCGTAAGGTATTCTCGAATCATAGGTCACAGACCGCTGAGTCTACCGCGTGGGCGGCAACCCGGAAACATGTCAAAAGGTGAGTGATGTAATACTAGCATAACGACTAGTTAAACAACATAAGCACAAGGAAAACCCCTTTACACAAACAACAAAATACTAACACGCGTAGCATCTAATATGTTTACTTATCAAATCAACAGAAGGTATTACAAGGCTATCACAAACCAATACAATCAAGTTATTCACACAAGGTACTTTCTTCTTTATGTTAACAAGTTCGGGTTTTATCCCCAAAGTACTTCATACATTAAATCTTTAAAGATCCGTCCACTTTCAAAAGTCACACAATACCCGTAGTATAAAAATAGAGTGACTATCTTTTTAAGTAATTCAAAACACTACTCTTTGTAAAATCAAGTAACAACATTCTTTTCCAAACGTTCAAGTTTGCCTAATTTCAATTACTCAAGTTTCTCATTTTCGAAAGGTTTTGTAGTTCATAGTATTAATCACTTAATAATATAAATCTCCTTTAAAACAATTTGAGAAACATATACCTTATATGTGAGTAGGTTATTCTTGTTTATAACAATCTTATTGTTATACCCCGTATTTTCCAGAGTATGTACGTGAGGGCGTAAGTACGAAAGTTTAGCCTTAAAGTTTAGGCATGGGACGTTTTTTGGGCACAACTCTCACAAAGAATCGTTTTTCGATGAAACGTTTTACTAGACTCGCGTAGGATAAATTTCGGCTATGCCATTTCTAATTTTTGCAGATTTTTTCGAGAGACGAAACACTTTGGACCAACGGGAGGCGACAGTCACCTCGATTGATGGATGTGAGGCGTTCATAGGGCGAATGGATGGCTTATTTTTGTCTTGGAGTTGGTAGGATATTTTGTGCAAGTGGATAAGTACACTTGCCCTAATCTTGGCCTTACACTTGCCTTGCACTTGGCATAATCTTGGCCATTGGTTGGCCATCCAGACCTATAAATACCATCTTGATGAAGAGTTCTTCATCCACAAACAAGCTTTCTAAGTCTTGAAAAATCCTTCCCTCTCCCTTGAGCATTTCGTCCAAGCCATCCCCTTGGGTTAAAGTTTGGCAGAGGCCCCTAGCCTGGCCAAATCTACCCATCCTTGGAAAAGTTGCCTTCTAGTATTGTTATAATGCCCCAAAATACCTAACCCAAATCCCTTAGTAGTAGAAGTTGTGAAGAACTTAAGGTTTCCTTGGAGCTATCGGGCGTACAACTTAGGAGCTAAGCCTGTCGAGGATCGACTTATATCTAGGATATTATTGGGCTTACAGAGGTAAATAATCTTGTCCTTCCTTTGTAATTAGAGAATACATATTGTAGAAGTATAAGAATAAGTATGAATACTTAGAAGAATATTCTGATATAAATTGGTGTTATCACGATAGAAGGGTATAAAGAAGAATAATTGAACTATACTTACATAGAATTTGTTTTCACAGTGACTTATATAGCTCGCGGTAGGAAGTGCTTTTGAGCTTTCCATAGAATTGTGAACCCTCTGTTTGGAATGACCTTGAGTAGTCTAGACTTTGATAGATGTCTGTGACTATTATAGGTGATTCTGCTTGAAATATTCAACTTAGGGAGGTTTTCGAGAAGGTATGTGATTCTTCCTAAAGCATGATATTTTAAAATATATATATATAGTGCGGTAGGCGTACATGTGTTAATGAATAATAACTACGGCAATGTCTTTCGACTTAGCACGAATAATACTTACGGCAATGTCTTTTGACTTAAGCTGAATAATACTTACGGCAATGTCTCGCGACTTAAGCTGAATAATAAGGATCTGAAAGCATTTCAAAAGAATACTGAATCATTTTTAACAGAAGAGAACTAATTGGTTTTTAAAACAGAAGCTTAAGAGTTATACTAGCTTTATGGGAAGTTAGGTATAACCACTTAAGAATGATAAAAGGAACAGTTTACCTATGTGTTTATAACAGACTTATATTGATTTGTGAAAAGAATAATAAGATGGGTTGATAAGTAGACATGATATGATGATATGTGTGTTAGTGTCTTGTAACGTTTGTGTAAGAGAGTATTCTTGTTGTGCTTATGTTGTTTAACTATAAGCTGTTATGTTAGTATAATATCACTCACCTCTTGACATGTCAGGGGTTAAAAGCCTCCGTGCGGGGTAGACTCGGCGATGCAGGACCGTGATTCGAGAATACCTCATGCGGGTCGGGGACCTATGCGGAGCTACGGGAGTTCGAGGTTAGTGTGCGGGGTTATACCTCATGCGATCATGTGGCCATGCGGACTACGAGTCGGGGCGATGCAGGAGTAGCTACCTCGATGCGGGGTTATATACCTATGCGAGCCTATGTGAGTGGCCTATGCGGACTACGGGAGTCGAGATTAGGCTTGCATGGTGATACTACGAGCGGTGGCCTGCTTGATCATTCGCGGACTAGAAAAGACATTCTGGTTACCTATTGTTGCTCTTGTTTATGATGTGGAACTATAATGCGGTTACCTTGGTTGTTTCACATACTTGCAAAAATGATTTTTAAAATGATATGATCATTTAAGTACTTTCTGATTTCACATACTTAGTACTGTTGTCTTGACCTCGCTTGAAGTGCGTTACATCGCAGGTAAAGGCAGCGAGTGCTAGATCCACATCCTTAGGATCTTTGCGTTGGTGTCGGGGCTCCATCTTCTCGGAGGCTCTGCTTTTGGGTATGATCTCCTGTATTGTAGATAGTTTTGTACATTCGGTATGGCGAGCCTGTCGCCGTAGTTGTTTACTTCGCTAGAAGTGCGTAGTCTATTATGCAGTTGGGATGTAGCGCAAAAACTTGGGTTATATATATATGCGAAAGGCAAGCATTTCTTGAATAAAGCGTTTTCTCTTTTCATAATGTTTCATGTCTTGTTCTATATTTCGATTTTCTCGATGTATGGCGGCAGGTGCCGGGTAAGGCACGATCACGAACCAGAGCAGTTCGTGACAAAAGTGGTATCAGGCGATTAATCCTCGGGAAGTGTCTCTGAGCCGTATCTAGTAAGTCTTGATTATCGGTGTGTTGTGCACCACACCAATGTCGAGGCTATAGGATATTTAGGATTAGTTTCCATTCTTCTCACTCTGAGATCATGCTTTGGCTGTGTTAAAGTTGGACCCCTCTAACGTATTCCTTTTACATGCTGATTATGCCTCCCGTAGGCAACTTGCAGAGAAGGGGCGGCGAGGAGGCGCTAGTGGGACACCTAGAGTCACGAGGCTCGGGCCGATCTATACTAGAGGCGGCGAGTTCTGACGCCGCCGACGGAGGTTTAGGGCGCGGCGGCGTGAGACCACGATTTCGCCTCCGGTCCGCTGGAAGCGAATGAGATGGATTCTGAGAGATGGCGATTCTGGCGGGATCGTGGCGAACATGAGGAGGTGGATCACGGCGGTTCGGTCCAGTGATCGTACCGTGGTTCACCGAGGCGAGAAGTTAGAGCTACGAGACTTCACGAGTTTTAGCCGCTTGAGTTTTCACGGTCGGCGGGAGGATGATCCGAGAGTTCATCAAGTCATTCTGGAGATTTTGAGAGTGATCGGGCGTCGGCGGTCAGTGATCTTTGGTTCCATAGGCTGCGTGATACGCGATCGATTGGTTTGATTCGTGGAGTTATCGGGAAACCCGCGTCCCCACTACTTGGGATGAGTTCTCGAGGCTTTCCTCACTCACTGCCTTGCGCGGATGAGGAGGCGGGTGATAGATTTTCTGCTGAGGCAGAGGGGCCTTGCGATCGAAGTCTGATGTCGAGTTCGATTCTTTGGCTCGATATGTCCCGGCGTGGTAGCGAATATGGAGGATAGGGTGCACCGCTACGTCAGGGCTAGATGACTATATGGCGAGTCTTGTGCGGTGTTTCTCTTCAGCGGGTATGGAAATTACCGCATGCGAGCTCATGCTCTTGGATCACGAGGCGTAGAGACAAGCGGGTTGTGACGGCGGCGAGAAGAAGACGGGCGGTCTTTTGGTAGCTATCGTGGTGGCGGCCTCGGCGTGATCTAGATACTTGCACGGCGGCTCGAGCACTCCGCGTCCTCGGCCTGAGCGGGACATTGAGAGACGGGGCGGGACTTGACATCGAGCGGCGAAGTGCGGTGTCGGGACCACCCGGTGTGGCCGTCGGTAGATCCGCCGGGAATTGTGGTGCATTCGGGAGCTTTATCGATTGTGGCGGCGGGGTCACTTTGCGAGAAGGCTAAGTGGATATTTTGTGTGCAAGTGGATAAGGTACACTTGCCCTAATCTTGGCCTTACACTTGCCTTGCACTTGGCATAATCTTGGCCATTGGTTGGCCATCCCTTGACCTATAAATACCCCTCTTGTGATGAAGAGTTCTTCATCCACAAACAAGCTGTTATATCCCGTATTTCCGGAGTATGTACGTGAGGGCGTACGTACAAGTTTGGCCTTAAAGTTTAGGCCTTGGACGTTTTTTTTTGGGCACAATTCACAAAACGAATAGTTTTCCGACGAAACGTTTCCACAGCTTTCGTAGGGTAAATTCCGGCTATGTCATTTCTAATTTTTGCGGATTTTTCCGAGAGACGAAACATTTTGGACCAACGGGAGGGCGACACTTGTCACCCTCCAATTGATGGATGTGGGGCGCATTAGGCGGGTGGATGGCCATTTTTGTCTTGGAGTTGGTAGGATATTTGGTGTGCAACTTGGCCAAGGACACGTGCCCTCCTCTTGACCTTACACTTGCCATGCTCTTGGCATAATCTTGGCCATTGGTTGGCCGTCCCTTGACCTATAAATACCCTCTTGTGATGAAGAGTTCTTCATCCACAAAAGCCTTCAAGTCTAAAATCCTTCCTCTCCCGAGCCTCTTTTCGTCCAAACACCTCCCCATTTTGGAGAAGCTTAGCAGGCTACCACTGCCTGGCGAAATCTACCCCCTAAGCCCAATAGAAAAGTTGCCTTCTAGTATTGTTATAATGCCCAAAATACCCTAGCCCAAATCCTTAGTCCTTAGTAGAAGTTGTGAAGAACTTCTAAGGTTTTCTTGGAGCTCTGGGCGTCTGACTTATGAGCTAAACCTTGCTCGGTAGCGACTTTATCTAGGATATTATTGGGCTTACAGAGGTAAATAAACTTGTCCTTCTTTTGTAATTAGAGAATACATCTTGTAGAAGTATAAGAATAAGTATTAAATACTTAGAAGAATATTCTGAGAATAGAATTGGTATTATCATAGTAGAAGGGTTTAAAGAAGAATAATTGAACTATACTTACTTAGAATTTGTTTTCACGATGAACTTGAGTAGCTCAGGGTAGGGAAGTCTTTGCTCGATTTTCCGTAGGATAAAGGACCCTCTGCTTAGAATTGTTTACAGAGTAGTCTAGACGTTGATAGACGTGTCTGACTATTTATAGGCTGATTCTCTGCGCGCGACATATTCAACTTGGCAGGTGGATTTCGCCGAGAAGGTATGTGATTCTTCCCAAAGAATGATATTTTTAAAATATATAAATGCGGTGAGCGTACATGTGTTAAGCGAATAATAACTATGGCAATGTCTTTCGACTTAAGCTGAATAATACTTACAGCAATGTCTCGCGACTTAAGCTGAATAATAAGGATCAAAGCATTTCAAAAGATTCTTTGAATCATTTTTATGAAGAGAACTAATTGGTTTTAAAGCGAAGCTTAAGAGTTATACTAGCTTTATGGGAAGTTAGGTATAACCACTTAAGAATAATAAAAGGAACAGTTTACCTATGTGTTTATAACTGACTTATATTGATTTGTGAAAAGAATGATAAGATGGTTTGATAAGTAGACATGATATGATGCTATGTGTGTTAGTGTCTTGTAACGTTTGTATAAGAGTATTATTGTTGTGCTTATGTTGTTTTAACGATAATTTGTTATGTTAGTGTAATATCACTCGCCTCTTGACATGTTCTGGGGTTAAGCGCCTCCGTCGGGGTAGACTCGGTGATGCAGGACCGTGATTGAGAATACCTCATGCGGGTCGGGGACCTATGCGAGCTACGAGTTCGAGGTTAGTGTGCGGGGTTATACCTGCATGCGGTCTATGTGGCCGTGCGGATTACGAGTCGGGGCGATGCAGAGTAGCTACCCTCGATGCGGGGTTATATACCTATGCGGGCCTCGTGAGTGGCCTATGCGGACTGAGTCGAGTTAGGCTTGCGTGGTGATCTACGGGCAATTGGCCTGCTTGATCATTCGCGGCCTAGAAAAGACACATTCTTGTTTACCTATTGTTGCTCTTGTTTATGATGTGTATATGTGCGGTTACCTTGGGTGTTTCATACGTATATGTGCGATTTTAAAATGATATGTTTTCATTTAAGTACTTACGATTTCACATACTTAGTACTGTTGTCTTGACCTCGCCGAGGCTGCGTTCATGCCGAGGTAAGGGCAGCAGTGCTAGATCCACGTCCTTAGGATCTCTTTGAATTGGTGTCGGGAGCTCCGTCTTATAGGAGGCTCTACTTTTTGGTATGATCTCCTGTATTGTAGATAGTTTGTGCATTGGGTATGGCGGGCCTGTCGCCATAGTTGTTACATTCCTAAGTGCAGTAGTCTATTGTACATTTGGGTTATGTAGCGCAAAACTTGGGTTATTTATATATATATGGCGAAAGGCAAGCTTTTCATCGAGATAAATTGTGTCTTATTTTACAAGCTGTTTCATGTCTTGTTTTATATTTCATTGATTTTCTCGATGTATGGCTTGGGTGCGGGTAAGGCACGATCCACGGGCCGAGCAGTCGTGACAAAAGTGGTATCGAAGCGATTAATCCTCGGAAAGTGTCTCTGACCGTATCTAGTAAGTCTTGATTATCGGTGTGTTGTGCACCACGATGTCGAGGAGGCTATAGGATATTTAGGATTGGTTTCCATTCTTCTCACTCTGAAATCGTGCTTTAGAGGCGTGTTAAGTTGGACCCCTAACGTATTCCTTTTACATGTGATTATGCCTCGCGTAAGGTAACGGGCCCGAGAAGGGCAAAGGCGGCCGAGGAGGCGCTAGTGGGACACCTAGAGTCACGAGGGCTCGGGCGATCTATACGAAGGCGGCGAGTTCTGGCGCCGCCCGACCCGAGAGGTTTAGGGCGCGGCGGCCGGTGATGAGACCACAGTACCTACGCCTCGGTCCGCGGCTGGAGGCGAGATGAGATGGAATTCTGAGAGATGGCCCGATTCGCGGCGGGATCGTGGCGAGCATGAGGCGAAGTGAATCTGGCGATTCAGTCCAGCCCGATCGTGCCGTGGTTCACCGAGGCGAGAGTTTGAGCTACGAGACTTCTGAGTTGTAGCCTTGAGTTTTACTGGTGGCGGGAGGATGATCCGCGAGTTCATCCGTCGACTCTGAAGGATTTTGAGAGTGATCGGGCGTCGGAGGCCGGTCAGTGATCTTTGGTTCACATAGGCTGCGTGATACGCGATCGATTGGTTTGATTCGTGGGAGTTATCGGGAGAGCATCGTCCCAGTACTTGGGATGAGTTCTCGGAGGCTTTCCGCTCACTTATTGCCTCGCGGATGAGGAGGCGCGGGTGATAGATTTTTCTTTGGCGAGAGGGGCCTTGTCGAAGTACAATGTCGAGTTTGATTCATTGGCTCGATATGTCCAGCGTTAGTAGCGAATATGGAGGATAGGGTGCACTTCGTCACGGGCTAGATGATTGTATGGCCGAGTCGTATGCGGGTGTTTCTCTTCGGCCGGTATGGACATTACGCATGCGAGCTCATGCTTATGGATGCGAGGCGTAGAGGCCGGCGGGTTGTGAGCGTGAGAAGAAGGCCGGGGCGGGGTCTTTTGGTGGCTATCGTGGTGGCGGCCTCGGCGGCGATCTAGATTTTCACCACGGCCGGCTGAGCACTCTGCACCGTCCTCGGCCGGCGAGATATTCGAGGCGGAACCCGGGGCCGAGACTTGAGCGTCGAGCGGCGAAGTGCGGCGTCGGGACCACCGCTTCGGTGTGGCCGATGCGGTAGATCCCACTCCGGGAGTTGTGGTGCTGCTACGGAGCTTGTTTGATTGTGGCAGCGGGGTCACTATCGAGCTGTCAGGCAAGGCGATCTTGATGGTAGGAGTCGACTACGAGTTCTTTCGCGGGTCTTCTTCCCCAGCGGCTACTCGCCCGGAGGGCAAGGTACTCATGGACCAGCGGTCGTGGCGAGTCGTGGCGGGTCCCGATTCTATCGGTCCTCGAACGCATTTATGCCTTGTCGGTAGCGAGATCGGGAGGCCTCACGATGTCGTCGCCGTACCTTATCGGTTCAGGTTTGATGTTTATGCCTTGATAGATCGGGTTCTACTCGTCTATATATCTCCCTTGTTGCTAGTAGGATAGGGATAGAGCACGAGTCCATAGACCGCTTCGAGGTAGCTACGCGATGGGTGATTCGGTGGTAGCTCGGCGGGTATATAGAGCTTGTCTGTGACCGTTCTGATCGTCGGACCACTGGCCGACTTGTTAGAGTTGGAGATGTTTGACCGGCGTGATCATGGGGATGGATTGGTTAGCTTCTTGCTACGCCAATGTAGGCTGCGAGAGAGAAGTAATGCAGTTCACGTTTCTGAGGCCGGTTGTTGAGTGGGAGAACACGGTATCGTAGAAGTAGGTTTATTTCCTACCTCGAGGCTAGGAAGATGGTGCGAGAAGGGTATATCTACCATCTCGTTGGGTGTTTGATCTTGAGGCTGCGGTGCAGATTTTGATCGATTCGATGGTCGAGAGAGTTCCCAGCGTGTTTCAGACGTGTTTCAGGCGACCTCGGGTATCCCTCACGAGAGGAGATTGAGTTTTGTATAGACATATTGCGGACACTCGGCCTATTTCCATTCCGCCATCTGAGAATGGCACTGCCGAGTTGAGAGAGTTGAAGGATCAGCTTAGGGATTTCTTTGGAGAAGGGCTTCATCGAGGCCTAGTGTTTCTCGCAGGAAGCGCGGTGTGTTCGTGAAGAAGAAGGGCGGGGCAGCTGCGCATGTGTTGATTGACGGTGAACAAGGTGACCATTAAACGAATACCGCTTCCCGGGATTGATGATTTGTTCGACCCGGTTGCGAGTGCGAGATGTTTCTCGAAGATTGATCTACGGTCGGGCTATCGTAGTGCGAGTCGAGAAGTCGGACATCCACAGGTGCGTTCGGACGATGCGAACGCTACGAGTTTAGGGTTATGTCGTTTGGTTTGACGATGCTCGGCGGTATTCATGGATTTGATGAGCCGAGTGTTCAAACCATTTTTGACACGTTTGTGATAGTGTTCATTGATGATATCTTGGTTTATTCTCGCTCGAGCGAGGAAGCGTGCGGGCATTTGAGGCTGTCTTGTGATTCTCTGGGACAGCGGTTATGCCAAGTTTTCCAAATGTGAGTTTTGGTTGACTTGGTGGCTTTTCTTGGGCATATTAGTGGGGTGATGGCATTCAGTGGATCTGCCGAGATCGAAGCGATCGAGGACTTGGCCTGAACCCTGCTACTCAAGCGAGGTTCGCGATTTTACGGGCCTTGCGAGGATATTATCGGCGGTTCGTGGAGAAGTTTGTATCTGCACCATTGACTAAGTGACTCGGAAAGCGGCCGAGTTTGATGGGTGATGCTTGTGGCGGGGTTTCGATTCTTTGAAAGAAGGCGGCGGCCGCCCGTTCTTACTCTTCCGAGAGGTCGACGGTTATGTTGTGTATTGTTATCGTCGAGCATCGGGTTGGGATGTGTGTTGATGCAGCGGGGCAAGGTTATAAGCGTATCGTCGGCCGAAGAAACACGAGAGAACTACCCGCATGATTTGGAGTTAGCGTGGTGATTCGCGCCTTGAAGATGCGGAGGCACTACTTGTATGGGGTTCGTGTGGATATTTATCTGGACCACGAGCCTCGGTATATCTTGACGGAGGAGGTGAACTTCACAGCGAGGCGGTGGTTAGAGTTGCTTAAGGATTACGATGTTGATATCTGTACCACGGGAAGGCCGATGTTGTGGCGAGATGCTCTTAGTCGTAGGTCGATGGGAGCCTATCGGATGTGCGGCTAGAGAGGAGGACATGGTTCGTGATTTGCATCGATTAGCGAGCCTTGGTGTCCGTTTGATTGATTACGATAGCGGTGGGGTTCGAGTTCGTGAGGTTGCGAATCTTCCGTCGTCGAGAGGTGAAGAGGCGATTCGAGGATCGATTTTGACACGTTATCGTGATCTGACTCTTCGTGAGGCAAGGGTCGCTTTTGAGTAACACGATGGGGTGCTAAGGTTTGAGAGCGGGTTGTGTGTTCGGATGTTTGAGGACTTGGCGTGAGTTCTTGGGAAGCGCGCGGCGCGCGTTACTCTATCCGTCGAAGTGCGACCAAGATGTACCAAGACCTTAGATACGTGTATTGGTGGGATGACTTGAAGAGGGGCGTTGCATAGTTAAGTAGCTCGATGCGTGTTGTCGGCGAGTAAGGTAGAACACGGAGGCACGGTGGTTTATTCTGAGCGATAGAGATCGAGCACGGAAGTGGGAGGTGATCAGCATGGACTTCGTCGCGGGATTACCTCGCTCGGAGAGACATGATTCTATATGGGTTATCGTCGGCGGTGTGAAATCAGCCCGCTTCTTCCGTCGGGGCGACTTTTAGTGAGGATTATGCGGACTTTACATCAGAGATCGTCGGTGCGTGAGTCCCTATTTCGATCATATCGACAGAGAGCCCGGTTCTGGCTAACTTACGGAGGTCTTTCGAAGAGGTTTAGGGGCGAGTGAGCACAATCTTGCATTCCATCCACGAGCAGACGAGGCGAGCGCACTATCGGGCGGCGAGGATATCTGCGAGCTGTGTTATCGACCAGGGTAGCCAGGAGGATCATTTGCCTCTAGTTGAGTTTGCGTACAATAATAGCTACCACTCCGGTATTCGGATGGCGCCTTATGAGGCCTTGTATGGGAGGAAGTGCGGTCGCTTTGTAGGTTGGTTCGATGTGGGCGAGTGCGGCTAGTGGGACGATTTGGTGCGGCGGTGGATAAGGTGAAGCTTATCGGGAGAGGTTCTTGGCGGCTCAGTCGGCGAAGTCATATCACGAGATCATCGTCGTCGGCATGCAGTTCGAGGTTCATGATTGGGTTTTCTAAAGGTGTCACCCATGAAGGGTGTGAAGAGATTCGGGAAGAAGGAAACTTCGGCCAGGTATATTAGGCCGTTTGATTGTCGCGAGGTAGGCAAGGTTGCCTCTGAGTTGAATCTGTCGTCCGTCTGGAAGCGATGCATCCGGTGTTTCATGTTTCTATCTTTGAGAGATGTATCGGGGATCCGTCTAGGGTACCGATTGGCGATGTCGGTGTGGGGTTATCGTATGAGAGATTCCATAGCGATGTCGATCGTCGAGTTAAGCGTCTGCGGACGAAGGGCGTGGCTTCCGTCAAAGTCTTGTGGCGGAGCGAGCTCGGGAGGAGATAGCGTGGGAAGGCGAGGAGGACATGAGGCGAAGTATCTTCACATATTCCCCACCTCCGGGTAATTCACTTTCCTACTTGTAAATTTTCGTTATCATTTATGCCTAAGTGTTGTTACGTGGCGTGTGTGGCATTTGCAAGCTGTTTAAGTAATGAAGAACCTTATCGTTAAGCTGTCTTGGGAAGGAGCATTGGGACGAATGTTTCTAAGGAGGAGAATGTTATATCCGTATTTAGGAGTAATATGCGTGATGGCGTGCGTCTGAGTTTGGCCTAAAGTTTAGGCCTTGGGCGTTTTTGGCACAACTCACAAAGCGAATAGTTTTCCGGCGAAGCGTTTCCACGGCTTTCGTAGGGTAAATTCGGCTATGTCATTTCTAATTTTGCGGATTTTTAGAGAGGCGAAACATTTTGGACCAGCGGGAGGCGACACTTGTCACCCTCGATTGATGGATGTGGGGCGACATTAGGCGAATTGGATGGCCATTTTTGTCTTGGAGTTGGTAGGATATTTTGTGTGCAAGTTGGCCAAGGACACTTGCCTAATCTTGACCTTACACTTGCCTTGCACTTGGCGTAATCTTGGCGTTGGTTGGCCGTCCCTTGACCTATAAATACCCTCTTGTGATGAAGAGTTCTTCGTCCACAAAAGCCTTCAAGTCTAAAATCCTTCCTCTCCTTGAGCCTCTTTTCGTCCAAACACCTCCCCACTTTTGGAGAAGCTTAGCCGAGGCTACCCACTGCCTAGCCGAAATCTACCCACTCCCTTGGTAGAAAAGTTGCCTTACAGTATTGTTATAATGCCCAAAATACCTAGCCCAAATCCCTTAGTCCTTAGTAGAAGTTGTGAAGAACTTCTAAGGTTTTCTTGGAGCTACGGAGCGTCTGACTTAGGAGCTAAACCTTGCTCGGTGACTTTTATCTAGGATATTATTGGGCTTCTGAGGTAAATAAACTTGTCCTTCTTTTGTAATTAGAGAATACATCTTGTAGAAGTATAAGAATAACTATTAAATACTTAGAAGAATATTCTGAGAATAGAATTGAATTGTTATCACGGTAGAAGGGTTTAAAGAAGAATAATTGAACTATACTTACTTAGAATTTGTTTTCACGATGAGACTTGAGTAGCTCAGGGTAGGGAAGTCTTTGCCCGATTTTCAGTAGGATAAAGGACCCTCTGCTTAGAACTGTTTATAGAGTAGTCTAGGCGTTGATAGGCGTGTCGACTATTATAAGTGATTCTGTGCGTGACATATTCAACTTGGCGGTGGATTTGTAGAAGGTATGTGATTCTTCCTAAAGCATGATATTTTTAAAATATATAGTGCGGTGAGCGTCGTGTGTTAAGCGAATAATAACTACGGCAATGTCTTTCGACTTAAGCTGAATAATACTTACGAAATGTCTCGCGACTTAAGCTGAATAATAAGGATCAAAGCATTTCAAAAGATTCTTGAATCATTTTTAACAAAGAGAACTAATTGGTTTTAAAGCGAAGCTTAAGAGTTATACGGCTTTATGGGAAGTTAGGTATAACCACTTAAGAATAATAAAAGGCGATTTACCTATGTGTTTATAACGGACTTATATTGATTTGTGAAAAGAATGATAAGATGGTTTGATAAGTAGACATGATATGATGCTATGTGTGTTAGTGTCTTTGTAGCGTTTGTATAAGAGAAGTATTCTTGTTGTGCTTATGTTGTTTAACGATAGTGTTATGTTAGTGTAATATCACTCACCTCTAGACATATTCTGGGGTTAAGCGCCTCCGTCACGGGGTAGACTCGGTGATGCAGGACCGTGATTCGAGAATACCTCATGCGGGTCGAGGACCTATGCGAGCTCACGGGAGTTCGGGTTAGTGTGCGGGGTTATACCTCATGCGGTGCATGTGGCCATGCGGACTACGAGTCGGGGCGATGCGAGAGTAGCTACCCTCGATGCGGGGTTATATACCCTATGCGGGCCTACGTGAGTGGCCTATGCGGACTACGGGAGTCGAGTTAGGCTTGCATGGTGATACTACGGGCGATTGGCCTGCTTGATCATTCGCGACCTAGAAAAGACATTACGATTTACCTATTGTTGCTCTTGTTTATGATGTGGCACTATGCGGTTACATGGGGTGTTTCATACGTATATGTAAACTGATTTTAAAATGATATGTTTTCAGTTAAGTAATTACAGTTTCGCATACTTAGTACTGTTATCTTGACCTCGCCGGGGGTTGCGTTCATGCAGCGAGTAAGAGCGGCAGTGCTAGATCCATCCTTAGGATCTCTTTGCATTGGTGTCGGGAGCTCAATGTATAGGAGGCTCTGCTTTTGGTATGATCTCCTGTATTGTAGATAGTTTGTACATTCGGGGTATGGCGGGCCTGTCATCCGTAGTTATTACATTCCTGAAGTGCAGTAGTCCTATTGTACATTTGGGTTGTAACTGCAAAACTTGGGTTATTTATATATATATGGCGAAAGGCAAGCTTTTCATCAGATAAATTGTGTCTTATTTTACAACTGTTTCATGTCTTGTTTTATATTTCCGCTGATTTTCTCTGATGTATGGCTTGGCGCCGGGTAAGGCACGATCCACGGGCCGGGCAGATCGTGACCTGAAGCTTTCTAAGTCTTGAAAAATCCTTCCTCTCCCAGGCATTTTCGTCCAAGCCATCCCCACACAACAGGTAAAGTTTGGAGGCCCCTGCCTAGCCGAAATCTACCCTCCTTGGTAGAAAAGTTGCCTTCTAGTATTGTTATAATGCCCAAAATACCTAGCCCAAATCCCATAGTACTTAGTAGAAGTTGTGAAGAACTTCTAAGGTTTCATGGAGCTATCGGACGTCTGACTTAGGAGCTAAGCCTCGCTCGGGATCGACTTATATCTAGGATATTATTGGGCTTACCAAGGTAAATAATCTTGTCCTTCCTTTGTAATTAGAGAATACATCTTGTAGAAGTATAAGAATAAGTATGAATACTTAGAAGAATATTCTGATATAGAATTGAGCTATTATCACGATGAAGGGTATAAAGAAGAATAATTGAACTATACTTACATAGAATTTTCACGGAGACTTATATAGCTCATGGGTAGGGAAGTCTTTGCGACTTTCCATAGAATTGTGAACCCTCTGTTTGGAATGACCTTGAGTAGTCTAGACTTTGATAGATGTGCGTGACTATTATAATTTGATTCTCTGTGCGACATATTCAACTTGGCGGAGGTTTTGTAGAAGGTATGTGATTCTTCCTAAAGCATGATATTTTAAAATATATATATAGTGCGGTGAAGCGTCATGTGTTAACTGAATAATAACTACGTGATGTCTTTCGACTTAAGCTGAATAATACTTACGGCAATGTCTTTTGACTTAAGCACGAATAATACTTACGGCAATGTCTACGACTTAAGCTGAATAATAAGGATCGAAAGCATTTCAAAAGATTGCTGAATCATTTTTAATGAAGAGAACTAATTGGTTTTAAAGCGAAGCTTAAGAGTTATACTAGCTTTATGGGAAGTTAGGTATAACCGTTTAAGAATAATAAAAGGCAGTTTACCTATGTGTTTATAACAGACTTATATTGATTTGTGAAAAGAATGATAAGATGGTTTGATAAGTAGACATGATATGATCTTGTGTGTGTTAGTGTCTTTATAGCGTTTGTATAAGAGAGTATTCTTGTTGTGCTTATGTTGTTTAACGATAAGCTGTTATGTTAGTGTAATATCACTCACCTCTAGACATGTTACCGGGGGTTAAGCTGCCCTCCGATGCGGGGTAGACTCGGTGATGCAGGACCGTGATTTGAGAATACCTAAATGCGGGTCGGGGACCTATGCGGAGCTACGGGAGTTCCAGGTTAGTGTGCGGGGTTATACCTCATGCGGTCTATGTGGCCATGCGGACTACGAGTCCAGGATGATGCCGAGGAGTAGCTACCCTCGATGCGGGGTTATATACCCTATGCGGGCTCTCGTGAGTGGCCTATGCGGACTCTGAGTCGAGATTAGGCTTGCGTGGTGATACTACGGGCAATTGGCCTGCTTGATCATTCGCGGCCTAGAAAAGACTGTTCTGATTTACCTATTGTTGCTCTTGTTTATGATGTAGCACTATGCGGTTACCTTGGGTGTTTCATACATATATAAACTGATTTTAAAATGATATGTTTTCATTTAAGTACTTACGATTTCACATACTTAGTACTGTTGTCTTGACCTCCTTGAGCTGCGTTAAATGCCGTGGTAAGAGGCAGTGCTAGATCCACGTCCTTAGGATCTCTTTGCATTGGTGTCGGGAGCTCCATCTTCTCGGAGGCTCTACTTTTGGTATGATCTCCTGTATTGTAGATAGTTTGTACATTCGGGGTATGGCGGAACCTGTCGCCATAGTTGTTACTTCCTAAGTGCAGTAGTCTATTATGCAGTTGGGATGTAGCAAAACTTGGGTTATATATATATGCCGAAAGGCAAGCTTTTCTTCAGATAAACTGTTTTCTCTTTTCATAATGTTTCATGTCTTGTTCTATATTTCCGCTGATTTTCTCTGATGTATGACTGCTTGGGTGCCCGGGTAAGGCACCAGTCACGGGCCCCGGAACGGGTCGTGACACTTATAACAGCAGCCATGATCTAGGAAATGTAATATCATTTTGTCTCATCTTAGCATGCGGATGGAGGTTTCTCGGTTTTAATAATCTTTGGATTAGTCAATACATTTACCTTTATTAAGCTAACGTGGTTTGTTCGATACTTATTCTCATTTCCGAAATCAGTAAAACATTATTCTTTTAAAATCAAGTACTCATTACTCGCGAATGAGGTTTTACAACATTTTTAGCAAAATGTTACATATCAAGTCAATTAGGTTAAGTCTCTTATCTTTCAAGATCAAGTCTCTTAACTTCTACAATAAATAAACCATTTTGTTACCTCATAGAGTCGTTATAACTAACTTCCATAAAGCTATTATAACACCCTATGTTTTGAACCAACCAAACTCATTTAGCACATGCGTCACCGTACTACATAGTTTACAAAACATCATGCTAGAAAGGATAGGAAGAGGTTCACATACCTCGCGGCGATTATGACGATAAGCGATACGCTCGCGATCTTTGCACTGCTAGCCTTTTCCACTCATCAAGTAGAATCGCTACTCGTAGTACTTCCACCTATATAGGCCACAACCGATCATTAACTTCTAAACACTCGGTTCCAAATTCTCTGAAAATTCGGCGCACCTCCCATGGCAGCGTAAATCTCTCTCTCAATCGAGGGCTACCAAGCCAACCGGGGGTTTATCGTCTAACCGAGCGTATACAATTCTACTCTGTGATAATACCACACAAGTCTCATGTCTGATCTATGTAATTCTGATTCGATTCTCTTCTTTATTGGGCTTAAGTCAAAGACATTGCATGAAGCTATGTTCAGATTTATATCTAGTCTACTTCAACGATATAATCATACAACATGTAATTTCCAATTACAACCAGGGGACAAGACTATTTACCTCGATCAGCCCAAAATTATCCAAGTATAAAGTCTATCTGAGCAACGTTTAGCTCACTACTCGGTGCTCGACCCGCTCGAAACCACAGAAGTTACGCAACTTCTTAATACTCCGACCAACTATGGAGATTTTCCTTAGGGTTTCAGTTTGAGACAAAAGGACATAAGGTAGTATTTTAAGACTCTACGTATAGAGGTATCTTTGGAATACTACAAGGTATACGACTAAGGTAATTTGGGTATAGTAACAATACTTTGGAGTATTTCTACCAAGAGGGGGTGTATTTATACGAGACAACACCACAGGGGGTGTACCCTGCGGCCAAGGGAGGGCTCGGCCAGGGCCTCACGCCAAGGGGAGGGAGGACTCTCGGCCAAGGGCCTTCACGAAAATGGGGAGGTTTCAAGACTAGAGGAAGTGAGTGGATGAATAAAGCTTCACAAGGGAGGGTATTTATAGGAAACCAAGGGCCATGATCTAGCCAAGTGGGGGGCAAGTGGAGGGCCAAGATGTGCCCAAGTGCCCCCTAGTCCCTACTCCTTAAAACCCTCACAAAAATCTTACCAACCCTTATCTTGAAATCGTCCACTTTACCGCCCACAACTTCCGCCAGTGAGAGGGTGCCAAGTGGCGCCTCTCGTTGGTCCAACATGCCGTCTCTCGGAAAAATCCATAAAAATTAAAAATGACATATCGAATTTTCCCTTCGAAGTTATGCAAAAGCGTTTAGTCGAAACGACTCTAGCAGGTGTTGTGCACAAAAATAATTCGCCAAGCCTACTTTAAGCTTCAAACTTTTCTCGTCGTCCTTACGTATATACTGCAAATACGGGTATAACATTCTCCTCAGAAACATTCGTCGAATGTTCCTTCTAAGTCTCAAAAAAGCGGCGCCATTATAGTCTTCACTACTATACTTACGAGAACAATCACGCCACACCGCCACGAAACACCCGCGCAAATACTTCCATCCAAGTCCACGAGGAAACACCTCTAACATCACCACAAATACCTCTCTCCGGGGTCTAAAATATACTTCTCTCGCACCTTCTATTTCCAAAAGAAATGATCACATCTATGCTCGCCATACATGCTCGCTTCTTCCCTTACGTGTCGTACCCTTCTTGTACACTCGAACTCTTTCTCATAACCTACCACATTTCTGTTGAACAAGTAAAAACCAACTATCTGAATCCTTGTCAACATCGAACCAATCGACCGGCAACTTACATTTTCGCCCCTACAAGGCTTCATAAGGCAAAAACCGAACACTGAAATGGTAGCTAAAAACACTCCCTCAACAGGAGACACAATCCTCACAGCTACCCCTGAAATCAAAACAACGGCGAGGATGAATCGATCGGAGACTACCTGAGTTCCTAACCTACAGTAAAACTTCGAGAAAAAGCGGTAGTACCACTGGCTCCATGCGCCATAAGGTGAAGGTAGGCACCGTGCAGCCTTACCACCTTTCGATGCAACATCTCGCGTAACCTCTGCGAGTAACGGTCGGCTAAAAGACCGGATGGGCTGACCCGTCGGCCCGACTTCGGTCGAGCGTATCCACGAACTCGTCGATGGTTAACTAAACTTGGGCCTAACACCTCGTGACCTACCACAGGTGGGACCACCACAAACTGACCCCACCATCTGGGCGCGGGTTGACCCGCACAGCCCCAACCCGACAGGCGACAACGCGCAAAACACTAGCTCCCCGAAGGAACAATCTCACTAATCACGTTACGAAAACCTAGCGGTCTTCTTAGCTCAACTACCCTCTTTCCTTCCACCCTACTCAGGGACTTATCACACAAACAAATCTCACGTGCACTATGCACTCTGATAAGGATCAAAACATAACAATACATCTTTACCCGAGATGGTCTTACCTCTAAGGTCTCTACGTATAAAGCTCTAAGGCTCACACTTTCTCTATCCCCCCAAATCTTCCCGGTTACTAACCATGATTTCTAATCACAATTTCCACTTATGTTATCTGAACATAATACTTAAGATATACTCATCTTACACGTACTAATCTCTAGAGGGTTAAGGATATACCTGTATCGATTGCTTGGCTCCCTTAGTCGTTCTAGTCAAACCTACCCGTAGTAGGCATAGCTAGGGAAGATGACGAACTACCCACCGATCCTGAAGGCTGAGTCCTCCTACTAGGACATCCTTTCGACACATGGCCCTGACGGCCGCAGGTAAAACAAGTACCAACTAAATACGACATTCCCCGGGATGATGCCTGTCATATTGTGAACAGGCAAAGCGAATCCGGTGGGTGGAACTACGTGTAGTGTGAGCGGAAGCTGCGGAGCTCGACCAACTCCTGCATACCCGAGCGTCACGAACCGTGGAGGACCTCTGCCTTGGTGGATGTGCATATCTAAAGCTATTTGGTGAGGTGATTCGCCTCGAAAGTTACCAAAGGACTTTCTTTGTGCAGTCCTCTCTGCCGCCTTGGTTAACCTGTCGATCTCTACGTTTCTTGGCTGCTGCGCATAAGCGCATACCGAGCCATGCTCAAGCCTAACCGAAGAATTACTCTTGCACAACCCTCTCTTAGATAGTCATCAAGACTCGCGGTACATTGGTATACTCTCTGGTAGCCAAATCCATAGCTAGTAACAGGGTCGCCTCTTTGCAATCTATATTCTCTGTCCCCGGTCGTGGAACTGAAGGTTCATATATCATGGTCGCAGTAGGCACTGCTGCCGCTGTGCTAAACTCTGCTGGGGCTGGTGATGTCGCAGAACTCCCCAAATGAAGCACCACCCCAGGTGATGATTGGGCCTGTGCCCACGTAACCCTCTGTACTCAACTCGCAGCTCCCTCGGCTGCCTTGCCCTCTTGGGCCCGGGTTTGCCCTACGCGGAGGCATAACGGTAAGGGAAAGAAATACGTTAGAGGGTCCAACTTACAACACAGCTCTAAGGCACGATCTCTGAGTAAGAAGAATAGAAACCAATCCTAAATATCCTATAGCCTCCTGATTATTGGTGTGGTGCACAACACACCGATAATCAAGACTCTACTGGATACGGTCTGTAGACACTTTCCGAGGATTAACTGCTCTGATACCACTTTTGTCACGACCGAACCGGGCGTGGTGCCTACACCGGGCACCCAGTAGACATACATCAGTAATCGGAACATACAACAAGACATGAATAACAAGTGTAAAACGATGTCGAGAAAACTTGCCTCCGTATATATAAATCAACTTAAAACGACGATTACATCACTGTCACGACGATCCGGGCGTGGTAGTGCCTACCGGGCACCCTAGTGATACAACATCGAGAAAACGGCGGAAAATAAAACATAAACATGAAACAAGATATATGATCATAAACAGGCAACCAAAAGCGATTTGCCTTACGTATATATCATAAAACCGACAGTTTAATCCTTTTACAACCACGCCTGCAGTACTACAAACCTCTAAGATTTACAACAACCATGACGGGACAGGGCCCCGCCATACCCCTGAATGTACAAGAACCTACAACTCAGGGAACATATACCAAAGAATAAGCCTCGGGAAAGCGGAGCTTCCCAATCTGTTGAGCTGTGATCCTATGGCGAGGATCCACTACTGATGTACTCTACTGCGGCGTGACGCGGCCCCGAGGAAGTCGATAACAAGTACCAAGTATGAAAGCGTAAAATCAGTAAATGAAATCATACTAGTCTAAATAAGCGGGAGACATGTATGATAACCAAACTACGATTCACCGCATAAAGCGATCATGTCGATCGAGGACTCGCACCTCAAGTCATCACTCAAATATAACTATGGGTCTCGCGCCCACAACATCAATCATGTTCGTCACGGCGCATGCCGGAATTCTGCATCGGTGTAGGCATGTCCATGATGCAACAATAATAATAATGCCTCGTGGCCACATGCCCCGGTCTGCCGGTGTAGACACGCGTCCGTGACATTAACAACAATAATCTTGGTGATCAACCTGCGCCGCGCCACACGCGCCGAGTGCATCGGTGTAGGCATGTCCATGTAACCACAATAACAATATATCGGTAATCAACCACCGCGTGGCCACATGCCCCGAGTGCATCGGTGTAGGCATGTCCATGTGACATCAACAACAATATACCGCACAACCGGGATATCACAAACAAGCTCGAGCAAATTACCATACTTACAGACTTTTATAAAAGATCCACTCCTTCCCAGAAGTCACGATATCAACACTTGCACAACAAAGGCTATCACAACAAGCATAGGCGAGTTACACAACAACAAGCATAGGCAAGTTACACACAACTCGAGTACTTCCATTTCGTATCAAAGTCCGGTTTTAACCTAAAGTACTACGTCATTAACTCTTTTTAAAGGATCCGTTTCTTTCACAAAAGTCACATAATACGTAGCATAAAATAGAGTGACTATCTTTTAAGTAAACCAAAATACTTCCCTTTGTAAAATCAAGTAACAACATTATTTTCCAAACATTCAAGTTTGCCTAATTTCAAATGCTCAAGTTTCTCATTTTAGAAAGGTTTCATAACTCATAGTCTTAATCTCTTTTAAAACAATTGAGTCACATATGTCTTGTCGTGAGCCGTTTATTCTTGTTTACAACAATCTTATTCTGACCATGATCTAGGAAATGTAATACAATTTTGTCTTATCTTAGCTTCTATGCGGATGGAGGTTTCTCTTGGTTTTAATAACAATTTGTTATTTGTCAAAACACTTTCCTTTATTAAGCGTACTTTGTGGTTTGTTAAACACTTATTCTCATTTCGAAATCAATAAAACATTATTCTTTTAAAACCAAGTACTCATTACTCGCGAATGAGATTTCACAACACTTTTAACAAAATGTTAATTACCAAGTAAAACAAGTTAAGTCTCTTATCTTTCAAGATCAAGTCTCTTAACTTCTACAATCAATAAACCAATCTTTTACCTCATGAGTCGTTATAACTAACTTCCCATAAAGCTATTATAACACCACATGTTTTAAACCAACCAACTCATTTAGCACGTATCGTCTAGTACTACATAGTTTACAAAGCATCATGCTAGAAGGATAGGAAGAGGTTCACATACCTCGCGGCGATTATCGACAATAAGCAAAACGCTCACGATGTAACGACTAGCCTTTTCCACTCTTCAAGTAGAATACGCTACTCGTAGTACTTCCACCTATAAGGCCAAACGTCTATTAACTTCTAACCGCGGTTCCATATTCTCTGAGAAAATTGGCGACCTCCCCGCATGCAGCGTAAATCTCCTCTCTATCGAGGCGGCTACCAAGCCAACCGGGGTTTATACGCCTAACGGCGTATACAATTCTACTTATCTGATAATACCACAAGTCTCTTGTCATACACACTATGTAATTACGATTCGATTCTCTTCTTTATATTGGGCTTAAGTCAAAAGACATTGCCGCAAAGCTATGTTGATTCTATATATAGTATACTTCAACTATATAATCCTACAACATGTAATTTCCAATTACAATAAGGACAAGAATATTTACCTCGATAAGCCCAAAATTATCAAGTTATAATGTCGGTCTGAGCAAGGTTTAGCTCTACTCAGTGCGCTCAAACAACCCAGAAGTTCTAACCAACCTACTTAAATACTTCAACCAACTATGAAGATTTCCTCGGGGTTTGGTTTGAGACTAAAGGACAAAGGTAGTATTTAAGACTCTACGTATAGAGGTAACTTTTGGAATACTACAAGGTAAAGGCTAAGGTATTTTGGGCATTATAACAATCATTGGAGGAGTATTTCAATACCACAAAATGGGGGTATATAATCTGAAACAACTAGGCTAGGGGCACCCTCGGCAAGACACCACAAGGGGAGGAACCTCTCGGCCAAAGGCCACTAGAAGGGGAGGAGGAGGCTTTGGGCGAGAGCCACAAGAGGAGGAGGGAATTCAAGACTTAGACAAAGTGAGAGTGGATGAAGAAGTTCATCTCTAATGGGGTATTTATAGGGAAGCCAAGGGCCAACCAATGGCCAAGATCAAGCCATGTGCAAGGCAAGTGTAAGGCTTTGATCAAGCCAAGTGCACCCGAACCCTACTCCACAAAACAAGGCACCAAACAAGCCATAAAACAAGGCACAAAACAAGGACAAAACAAGGAGCCAATCGTGACCCAGCGCCCACTCGGCAGGGTGACAAGTGTCACCTCTCTTTGGCCCAAAATGTTAAAATCGCTCGGAAAAATCCATAAAAATACAAAGCGACATAGCCGAAATTTCCCTACGCAAGCTCGTATAACGTTTCGTCGAAAACGACTCTAATCGGTGTTGTGCACAAATTTCGACCCTCTGCCACACTTGAAGACTCACATTGTCGCACGTACGTCCTTACGTATATACGCTGGAAATATGGGGTATAACCTTCTCCCCTCCTTAGACACCTTCGTCCCGAATGTTCCTTCTCAACTCGGATAACGATAAAGTTCCTCTAACAAGTTGCCAACGCCCGCGGCAGCCACGAAATAACACACGTTCTCTTCCTTCCTTACTCGTCGTGCGATACCACTTTTGTCACTTTGCGCGAGGTTCTAGTGTCACTCGACGACCCGACAAATGGTGCCGGCTGCATGCGATCCACGAGGTTCTAGTGTCTCTCAGGACGTGCCATACTTCAGTCATCGCTTCAGTTCTCAAAACTGTGGAGTCACTACCTCCAAACTTGGTCATCTTACTAACCTCAATCTTCTTTTAAGGCCAATCCCGGCCTTCACGAACCGCTTCTGGTCGAACATATCCATGAACTCATACGATGGTCACCTAAACTGGGGCCTAGCACCCTCGTGACCCTACCCTCTGGCGGGACCACCCAGAAATGACCCCACCTAAAAGCGGGCTCACGGGTTGACCCGCGTCGCCCTCAACCCGACCCCACGGCGCGCCACACTCTTGTTCCCGATACGGAAAAATCTTACAATTTCACGTCATCAAAGCCACCACTTTCATTTACACAACCCATGGACTTATCACACAAATATCTCCCATGTATACTACGCACTCTGATAAAGGTCAAACATAAAATAAATCTTTTACTCAAGACGACCTTATCTCTAAGGTCTCAATCGTGAAATATTCCAAGGTTCACACTTACCATGCCCCCATACTTACCCTTCCAACTAACCATGTTTCTAACTCACAAAAAACACCACGCTATCCGTACATAGCACACAATAATAAGATCATAATATCAAGCATACCAAAACTCTAGAGGGTTAAGGATATACCTGTATCCACCGCTTCACTCTAATTATAGGCACGTAAATGCGGGGCGCATGCTATGAAGGTGATGAACCAGCCATCGATCACGAAGGTGAGTCGTAACATCCGTGCTACCCTTGATCGGACAGTTCCTCGCATAAAATGGCCTGCTGTCGCAAAATAACAAGCTCCTGGCACCACGACACTCCCGAAATGCGGTCTACCACATCGACCACAGAGGTAGGGGTATCGCATCGCCAACACCGCTACTTCCGAAACACGAACCTTGGAGCCAGGACTGCTCCCGAATACTCTGGATGCTCTGAAGGTTGTGGAGGAACACTCTGCACTGGCGGAGGTACAAAACTAGCCTGCTGCGGAGGCGGTCCGCCTCGAAAGTCGCCAAAGACCACGATGTCACGGCCTCTTCGCTGATCCAGTCATTCCGTCGACCTCTCGTGCCTCGCATCCTGGTGCATGAGCTGCATCGGGCAATGTCCATGCCCGATCAAGATCTACACGAACAAGCCTTTGTCAAGTAATCATCTGCCGGTGGCGTGGCGGTGCACTCTATCCTCTATGGTTGCCACTAAAGCGGGAAATACCGAGCCAACGAGTCAAACTCCACGTTGTACTCCCGAACCGTCGCCTCTGTCTAAGCATCATAAATTTGGCGGCCCGTGCCCTCCTCATCTGTAGAGGCAAGAAATGTGCAAGAAATGCCCCCGAGAACTCGTCCCAAACGGCTGGAAGTGCATTCTCTCCCCGGGACAGCTCCCACGAATCAAACGATCAGTGGTGTCACGCGGCCGATGAACCTAAGACCACCGACTCGGTCTCGAAGCCTTGATCACTCTCATGATCGGCTGAATCGCCGGATGAACTCCTGCGGATCATCCTCGAGGCCTCGACCCGTAAAACTCGGCGGGCTCTGACTCGTAAAGTCCGTAGCCTCAAACTATCTGCTCGGGGTGAACGGCTGGTGCTCGGAATCTAGCTGCGTCCGGCCTATCCTCGTGTCGCTACGACCACGGCGCAAGCGGCCATCTCCTTGTACCCCGTCTCATCTGCTCCGGTGTGGGGTGGAGGCTCGGTCTGGTGGTCTCGGCCATCTGCTGCGACTCTAACTTCTTTGAAATTTGGCGGCGTCGCAAAACTCGTCGTCGTCAAGCATAATCTCGGACTTGGCCAGGGCTGCGCCCTCGTACTCCTCTGTATCTCACTAGCGGCACCTCATTTGTCTTGCCCTTACAGGCTCTGGTTGCCTGCGGAGGCATAAGCGGTAAAAATGAGATACGTCGGAGGGTCGACTTACAACACGACTAAGGCACGATCTCGAATGAGAAGAATGGAAACCAATCCTAAATGTCCTGCGACCTCCCGATTATAGATGTGGTGCCGCACATCGATAATCAAGACTCTACTAGACAGGTGCGTAGACACTTTCAGGATTAAGCGCTCGATACCACTTTTGTCACGACCGATCCGGGCGTGGTAGTGCCTACCGGGCACCTGGTGATACAACATCAGAGAAAACCAGAGGAATATAAAACATAAACATGAAACAAGATATATGAACATAAAACAGGCAAACCAAAAGCGGTTGCCTTACGTATATATCATAAAACCCAACAGTTTAATCCTTTTTACAACCACCGCCTGCGCAAGATTACTACATCTCTAAGATTTACAACAACCATGACGGGCGGGGCCGCCATACCACAGATGTACAAGAACCTGACTCGGGAACACACATGCAAAGAATAAGCCTCGGAGAAAGCGGAGCTTCCCAATCTGTTGGCGTGATCCTATGGCGAGGATCCACTACCGATGTACTCACTGCGGCGTGAACGCGGCCCAAGGAGGTCGATCTGGCAGTACAGTATGTGGCGTAAAATCGTAAATGAAATCATACTAGTCTAAATAAAGCAGAGACATGTATGATAACCAAACTCTGATTCACACATAAGCGATCATGTCGATCGAGACTCACGCCTCAAGTCATCACTCAAATATAACTATGGGTCTCACGCCCACAACATCAATCATGTTCGCGTCATGGTCGCATGCCCCAGTGCGCCGGTGTAGACATGTCCATGATGCAACAATAACAATGCCCGGCCCACGTACCGGAGTGCGCCGGTGTAGACACGTCCGTATGACGTTAACAACAATATCTTGGGTGATCAACCCGCGCGTAACACGCCCCAGTGCGCATCGGTGTAGGCATGTCCATGTAACCACAATAACAATATATCGGTAATCAACCTGCCGTACGTGCCGGATCTGCATCGGTGTAGACATGTTCATGTGACATCAACAACAATATACCGCACAACCGGGCTATCACAAACAAGCTCAAGCAAATTACCATACTTCTAGACTTTTATAAAAGATCCACTCCTTCCCGAAGTCACGATATCAACACTTGCACAACAAAGGCTATCACAACAAGCATGGCGAGTTACACAACAACAAGCATAGGCAAGTTACACAACTCAATGTACTTCCATTTCGTATCAAAGTGCGGGTTTTAACCTAAAGTACTACGTCATTAACTCTTTTTAAAGGATCCGTTTCTTTCACAAAAGTCACATAATACAGTAGCATAAAATAGAGTGACTATCTTTTAAGTAAACCAAAATACTTCCCTTTGTAAAATCAAGTAACAACATTATTTTCCAAACGTTCAAGTTTGCCTAATTTCAAATGCTCAAGTTTCTCATTTTAGAAAGGTTTCATAACTCATAGTCTTAATCTCTTTTAAAACAATTGAGTAACATATGTCTTGTCGTGGCCGCTTATTCTTGTTTACAACAATCTTATTCTGTGACCATGATCTAGGAAATGTAATACAATTTTGTCTTATCTTAGCTTCTATGCGGATGGAGGTTTCTACTAGTTTTAATAACAATTTGTTATTTGTCAAAACACTTTCCTTTATTAAGCTTCTTGTGGTTTGTTCGACACTTATTCTCATTTCCGAAAATCAATAAAACATTATTCTTTTTAAAAGCAAGTACTCATTACTCGCGAATGAGGTTTCACAACACTTTTAACAAAATGTTAATTACCAAGTAAAACAAGTTAAGTCTCTTATCTTTCAAGATCAAGTCTCTTAACTTCTACAATCAATAAACCAATCTTTTACCTCGTAGTCGTTATAACTAACTTCCCATAAAGCTATTATAACACCCTATGTTTTAAACCAACCAACTCATTTAGCACGTATCGTCTACGTACTACATAGTTTACAAAGCATCATGCTAGAAGGATAGGAAGAGGTTCACATACCTCGCGGCGATTATCGATGATAAGCAAAGCGCTCACGATCTTGTAACGGCTAGCCTTTTCCACTCTTCAGTAGAATCGCTACTCGTAGTACTTCCACCTATAAGGCCACAAACGTCATTAACTTCTTGCACGGTTCCATATTCTACGAAAATTGGCGACTCCCCACACAGCGTAAATCTCTTCTCTATCGAGTAGCTACCAAGCCAACCAGGGGGGGTTTATTCGTCTAAACGGACGTATACAATTCTACTATCCAGTAATACAACAAGTCTCCTGTCATACAGCCCTATGTAATTACAGTTCAGTTCTCTTCTTTATATTCAGGCTTAAGTAAAAAGACATTGCATAAGCATATGTTGATTCTATATATAGTATACTTGACTATATAATCCTACAACATGTAATTTCCAATTACAATAAGAGACAAGAATATTTACCTCGATAAGCCCAAAATTATCCAAGTTATAATGTCGGTCTGAGCAAGGTTTAGCTCTACTCAGTGCGCTCCAAACAACCCTTAGAAGTTCTAACCAACTTCTACTTAAATACTTCAACCAACTATGAAGATTTCCTCGGGGTTTGGTTTGAGACTAAAAGGACAAAGGTAGTATTTAGGGCTCTACGTATAGAGGTAACTTTTGGAATACTACAAGGTAAAGGCTAAGGTATTTTGGGCATTATAACAATACTTGGAGGAGTATTTCAATACCACAAAAAGGGGGGTATATAATACGAAACAACTAGGCTATGGGGCACCTCGTGAGACACCACAGGGGAGGGAACCTCTCGGCCAAAGGCCACTAGAAGGGGAGGAGAGGCTTTGGGACGAGAGACACAAGAGGGAGGAGGGAATTCAAGACTTAGACAAAGTGAGGAGTGGATGAAGAAGTTCATCTCTAAGGGGGGTATTTATAGGGAAGCCAAGGGTCAACCAATGGCCAAGATCAAGCCATGTGCAAGGCAAGTGTAAGGCTTAGATCAAGCCAAGTGCACCCTAACCCTACTCCACAAAACAAGGCACCAAACAAGCCATAAAACAAAGCACAAAACAAGGCCAAAACAAGGAGCCAATCGGCCAAGGATCCGTGACCCATTGACCCCAGCGTCGGCAGGGTGACAAGTGTCACCTCTCGTTAACAAAATGTTCCGTCGCTCGGAAAAATCCATAAAATACAAAGCGACATAGCCGGAAATTTCCCTCATGAAGCTCAGAAAGCGTTTCGTCGAAACACGACTCTAATCGGGTGTTGTGCACAAATTTCGAACCTATGCCAAACTTTAAGTCTCAAATTGTCGCACGTACGTCCTTACGTATATACTCTGGAAATACGGGGTATAACAATCCCATTACAACTCTGCCCACAATAGTACTACAGACCTCTAAGAGTGACATGACAACAATGGCGGGACAGGGCCCCGCCATACCCCTGAATGTAAGCACCTACTATGACAGGGGACTATACCACTGATAAGCCTCCGGAGAAACGGAGCTTTCCAAACGAATCGTGACCACGAGAGCTAGGATCAACGGCGATGTACCTCAACTGCGGCATGACGCGGCCGAGGAGGTCGATAACAGTACCAAGTATGTGGCGAAAATCGTAAATGAAATCATAGCGATCTATATAAAAGCAGAGACATGTATGATACCAAACTACGATTCACAATAAATAAGCGATCGTATGTCAAGTCGAGACTCACGCCCTCAAAGTCATCACTCAAATATAACCATGGGTCTCACGCCACAACATCGATCATGCCCGTGGAATACCTTCTCAGCCACGGCGATCTATGATATAAAGGCACAAGGAATACACATGAACACGAGTCCCCACTTGTGTCCAAATAAAGCGATCTGAGGTAAGTGCGAAGGCATAGCGCTACTAACACCAGCGGTACTAACAAGGTCATAAAGCGTATCATGATATCTGTCTGGCGTCACATGATCAAAGCTGGTCACTCGCGCGATATCAAATGTGCGCGTCTAGCCACAGAACTTCCCTTGACTCGCGTAGGCCACTCCGATGGCCGCATGAGGTATTCCGCGTCGAGGGTAGCTACTCCCGGCGTCACGGACTCGCGATCGCGTAGCCCACATAGACCATGACCATAAAGGTCGCACACTAACCTGGAATTCTCGTAGCTCCGCATAGGCCACACAGACCCGCATAAGGTATTCTCGAATCATAGGTCACACAGACCGCTGAGTCTACCGCGTCGGAGGCGACAACCCCGGAAACATGTCAAGAGGTGAGTGATGTAATACTAGCATAACGGCTTACCGTTAAACAACATAAGCACAACAAGGGAAACCCCTTTACACAAACATAACAAAATACTAACACACGTAGCATCCTAATATTTTTACTTATCAAATCAACAAGAAGGTATTACAAGGATATCACAAACCAATACAATCAAGTTATTCACACAAGGTACTTTCTTCTTTATGTTATCATGTTCGGGTTTTATCCCCAAAGTACTTCATACATTAAATCTTTAAAGATCCGTCCTTTCACAAAAGTCACACAATACCTAGTATAAAAAATAGTGACTATCTTTTTAAGTAATTCAAAACACTACTCTTTGTAAAATCAAGTAACAACATTTTTTCCAAGCGTTCAAGTTTGCCTAATTTCAATTACTCAAGTTTCTCATTTTTGAAAGGTTTTGTAGTTCATAGTATTAATCACTTAATAATATAAATCTCCTTTTAAAACAATTTGAGAAACATATACCTTATATGTGAGTAGGTTATTCTTGTTTATAACAATCTTATAACAATGACCATGATCTAGGAAATGTAATATCATTTTGTCTCATCTTAGCTTCTATGCGGATGGAGGTTTCTCTTGGTTTTAATAATCTTTGGATTAGTCAATACATTTCCATTTATTAAGCTACTGCGTGGTTTGTTCGATACTTATTCTCATTTCTAAATCAAGAAACATTATTCTTTTAAAATCAAGTACTCATTACTCGCGAATGAGGTTTTACAACATTTTTAGCAAAATGTTACATATCAAGTCAATTAGGTTAAGTCTCTTATCTTTCAAGATCAAGTCTCTTAACTTCTACAATAAATAAACCATTCATTACCTACATGTAGTCGTTATAACTAACTTCCCATAAAGCTATTATAACACCCTATGTTTTGAACCAACCAAACTCATTTAGCACGTATGCGTCTATCGTCTTACATAGTTTACAAAACATCATGCTAGAAAGGATAGGAAGAGGTTCACATACCTCGCGACGATTATCGACAATAAGCAATACGCTCACTGCATCGTACCGCTAGCTTTTTCCACTCATCAAGTAGAATCGCTACTCGTAGTACTTCCACCTATAGGCCACAACCGTATATTAACTTCTTAACACCCGGTTCCATATTCTCTGAGAAAATTCGGCACCTCCCCACATGGCAGCGTAAATCTCCTCAATCGGCCGTCTACCAAGCCAACCGGGGTTTATACGTCTAACCGGACGTATACAATTCTACTATGCAGTAATACCACACAAGTCTCTTTATGTCTGATCTATGCAATTCTGATTCGATTCTTCCAATTACAACAAGGGACAAGAATATTTACCTCGATAAGCCCAAAATTATCCAAGTATAAAGTCGATCACGAGCAACGTTTAGCTCTACTCGGGTGCTCCAACCGCTCCAAACAACCCCTAGAAGTTCTACGCAACTTCTTCTTAATACTCCAACCAACTATGAAGATTTTCCTTAGGGTTTTGATTTGAGACAAAAGGACATAAGGTAGTATTTAGGCTCTACGTATAGAGTTATCTTTTGAATTCTACAAGTTATACTGATAATTTAATTTGTTTATAGTAACAATACTTTGGAGAGTATTTCTACCAATAGGGGTTGTGTATTTATACGAGACAACACCAAAAAGGGGGGTGTACCCTCGGCCAACCCCACTGGGAGGGGTTACTCTCGGCCAAGGGAGGGCTCTCGGCGAGGGCCTCGCGAGCGGGGAGGACTCGGCCAAGGGCCTTCACAAAAATGGGGAGGGTTTCAAGACAAGAGGAAGTGAGAGTGGATGAAGAAAGCTTCACAAAGGGAGGGTATTTATAGGAAACCAAGGGCCATGATCTAGCCAAGTGGGGGGCAAGTGGAGGGCCAAGATGTGCCCAAGTGCCCTCTAGTCCCTACTCCTTAAAACCCTCACAAATATCTTGCCAAACCTTATCTTGAAATCGTCCACTTGACTGCCCACAACTTCCGCCAATGAGAGGGTGCCAAGTGGCGCCCTCTCGTTGTCCAACATGCTTCTTCTCTGGAAAAATCCATGAAATTAAAAATGACATAGCCGAATTATCCGCCCATGAAGTTATGCAAAGCGTTTCATCGAAAAACGACTCTAACCGGGTGTTGTGCACAAAAATAATTCGGCCAAGCCTACTTTAAGCTTCAAACTTTTCTACGTACGTCCTTACGTACATACTCTGGAAATACGGGGTATAACAGTGGCACTATGTGAGGTTACCTTGGTTGTTTCGTGCATATTTGTAAAATTGGTTTTAAAATGATATGATTTCATTTAAGTACTTTACAGTTTCACATACTTAGTACCTGTTGCTTGACCTCCTTGGAGTGCGTTAAATGCCGCAGGTAAGAGGCAGCAGTGCTAGATCCACATCCTTAGGATCTTTGCTTTGGTGTCGTGAGCTCCATCTCTAGGAGGCTCTGCTTTTGGGTATGATCTCCTGTATTGTAGATAGTTTTGTACATTCGGGGTATGGCGGGGCCCTGTCACGCCATAGTTGTTTACTTCCTTAGAAGTGCAGTAGCTCTGTTATGCAGTTGGGATGTATCGCAAAACTTGGGTTATATATATATATATATGCGAAAGCGACTTTTCTCATATAAAGCGTGTCTCAATTTTCATTGATTCATATCTTGTTTTATATTTCCGGTTTTCTCGATGTATAGCTTAGGTGCGGGTAAGGCACGATCCACGAACGAGCAGTCGTGACAAAAGTGGTATCGAGCGATTAATCTGGAAAGTGTCTACAGACCGTATCTAGTAGAGTCTTGATTATCGGTGTGTTGTGCACACCAATAATCGAGGCTATAGGATATTTAGGATTGGTTTCCTTCTTCTCACTCGAGATCGTGCTTTAGAGCCGTGTTATAAGTTGGACCCTCTAACGTATCCCTTTTTACAGATTATGCCTCACGTAAGGCAACCGGGCCCGAGAAGGGCAAAGCGAGGAGGCTGCTAGTGGGACACCTAGAGTCACGAGGCTCGAGCCCGGTCTATGCGAGGCGGCGAGTTCTCTGACGCCGCCGACCCCGAGGTTTAGGGCGCGGCGATGGTGATGAGACCACGATACCTACACCTCGATCCACGGCTGGAGCGGATGAGATGGGTTCTGAGAGATGGCGATTCTTGGCGAGATCGTGGCGAACATGAGGGCGAGATGGATCACGGCGATTCGATTCCGGCCCGTAGCACCCGTGGTTCACCCGGCGACTTTGAGGCTATGAGATTTCTGAGTTGTAGCCCGCGAGTTTTACGGTCGAGGCGGAAGGATGATCCGCGAGAGTTCATCCGTCGATTCTGAAGGATTATGAGGGTGATCGAGAGTCGGAGACCGAGTCCGTGATCTTGATTCGCGTCACGCGTGATACCGCGATCGATTGGTTTGATTCATGGGAGTTATCGGGAGAAACCGCGCGTCCCGGCTACTTAGGATGAATTCTGAGGATTTCCTCACTCACTTCTTGCCTCACGGATGAGGAGGCGCGGGCGATAGATTTTTATTCTTGAGGCGAGAAAGGGCGCCGCGATTAGGGAGTACAATGTCGAGTTTGATTCATTGGCTCGATATGTCCCAACATTGGTAGCGAATATGGAGGATAGGGTGCGCTACGTCACCGGGCTAGATGATTATATGGCGAGTCTTGTGCGGGTGTTTCTCTTCACCGGTATGGACATTACCGCATGCGAGCTCGTGCACTTGGATGCGAGGCGTAGAGGCAAGCGGGTTGGCCGACAGCGAGAAGAGGACGGGGCGGCGGTCCTTTTGTAGTTATCGGGGTGGGCGGCCTGGCCGGTCTAGATTCGCACCACGGCTCGAGCACTCACCGTCCTCAGCCACGGCGAGTATTCATGGCGGGGCGGGGCCCAGGACTTGAGACTTTCGGTGGCGGAGGTGCTAGCGATCGGGACCACCACCGGTGTGGCCGTCGGTAGATCCCATTACGGGGTGTGGTGCGCTCAGGGTTTGCTACGATTGCGGCCAGCGGGGCCACTTTGCGAGCTGTCAGACCAAGAGCGCGCGAGAGGGAGTCGGCCTCTGGTCTTTTTGAGTCTTCATCTCCTACGATTACTCGCCCGGGTACTTATGGGCGGCCAGTGTGGCGAGTTCGTGGCGCGGGTCCCAGTTCTAGCGGTCCTCAGAACCGCATTTATGCCTTGTCCAGCCGGCAGGATCAGGAGGCCTCACCTGACGTCGTCACAGGTACCTTATCAGTTTCTGGATTTGATGTGTATGCCTTGATAGATCCGGGTTCTACTCTGTCCTATATATCTCCCCTTATTGCTAGTAGGATAGGGATAGAGCCTGAGTCCATAGACCCTTTCGAGGTAGCTACGCCAGTGGGTGATTCGGTGGTAGCTCGGCGGGTATATAGGGCTTGTCCAGTGACCATTCTGATCGTCGGACCTAGCGACTTGATAGAGTGTACATGACTTATTTCGCGTGATCATGGGTATGGATTGGCTAGCTTCTTTACGCCAATGTAGGCTGCGAGGAGAAAGTAATGCAGTTCTAGTTTCTGAGGCCGGTTGTTGAGTGGGAAGAACGCAGTATCGCCAGGGTAAGTTTATTTGCTACCTCCAGGCTAGGATGATGGTGCGAGAAGGGTACATCTACCATCTCGTTGGGTGTTTGATCACGAGTGCGATGCAGATTTTGATCGATTCGATGTCGAGAGAATTCCCGGGCGTGTTTCGGGCGACCTCCGGGTATCCCTCACGAGAGAGATAGAGTTTTGTATCGATGTCTTTGCGGACACTCGGCCTATTTCCATTCCGCCATACGAATGGCACTGCCGAGTTGAGAGAGTTGAAGGATCAACTTAGAGATTTCTTTGGAGAAAGGCTTCATCGGACTAGTGTTTCTCCAGAGGCGCCGGTATTGTTCGTGAAGAAGGGCGGGGCCCAGCTGCGCGTGTGTGTTGATCTGAGGTGAACAAGGTGACCATTAAGAACAGATACCCCTTCCCGAGATTGATGATTTGTTCGACGGTTGCGAGCGCGAGATGTTTCTCAAGATTGATCTGCGATCGGGCTATCATCAGTGCGAGTCGAGAGGCGGATGTCCCTAGGATGTATTCGGACGTCACGGGCATTATGAGTTGGTCATGTCTTTTGGGTTGACCAATGCTCGGCGGTATTCATGGATCTGATGAACCGAGTGTTCAAACCATTTTTGAACACGTTTGTAATAGTGTTCATTGATGATATCTTGGTTTATTCGCTCGAGCGAGGAGCATGCGAGCATTTGAGGCTGTCTTTGAGAGTTCTCGAGACCAGGTTATGCGCCAAGTTTTCCAAATGTGAGTTTTGGTTAACCGGTGGCTTTTCTTGGGCATATTGCCGGGTGATGGCATTCGGGTGGAATCTGGCCAAGATCGAGGCGATCGAGACTTGGCCTGCACCTCTTACTCGGCGGTCGCGATTTTACGGGCCTTGCGAGTTATTATCGGCGGTTCGTGGAAGTTTGCTTCTATCTCTGCACCATTGACTCGGTGACTCGAGCGGCTAAGTTTGATGGTGATGCTTGTGGCGGGGTTTTGATTCTTGAAAAGAGGCAAGCGACCGCCTGTTCTTACTCTTCCAGAGGTCGAGACGGTTATATGTGTATTGTGATCGTCGAGCATCGGGTTTGTTTATGTGTTGATGCGTGAGGCAAGGTTATAGCATATGCATCCCGGCGGTGAAGAAACACGAGAGGAACTACCCACCCATGATTTGGAGTTAGCGGTGATTCACGCCAAGATCTGGAGGCACTACTTGTATGGGGTTCACGTGGATATTTATCTGGACCACAAGAGCCTCGGTATATCTTCGACTAGAGAGAGTGAACTTACGGCGAGGCGGTGGTTAGAAGCTGCTCAAGATTATGATGTTGACATCCCGTACCACGGGAAGGCAATGTTATAGCGGATGCCCAGTCGTAGGTCCACGGGTAGCCTATCGGATGTCTGGCCGGAGGAGGGACATGGTTCGTGATTTGCATCAGTTAGTGAGCCTTGGTGTCCGTTTGATTGATTCTGATAGCAGTGGGGTTCGAGTTCGTGAGGTTGCCGAGTCTTCCATCGTCGAGGAGGTGAAGAGGCAACAGTTCTAGGATCCATCTTTGACACGTTATCGTGATACGGCTCTTCGTGAGGGGAAGGGTCCTTTTGAGGTAGCACCTGATGGGGTGCTAAGGTTTGAGGGCAGGTTGTTGTTATACCCCGTATTTCCAAAGTATATACGTAAGGACGTACGTACGATAATTTGAGACTTAAAGTTTGGCATATGTTCGAAATTTTGTGCACAACACCCGGTTAGAGTCGTTTTTTTGAAAGCGTTTTACAAAGCTTGCGAAGGGAAAATTTCGGCTATGTCATTTATAATTTTTGCGAATTTTTCCGAGAGACGAAACATTTTGGACCAATGGGAGGGTGACACTTGTCACCCTCAAGTGGGCGATGTGGATGGCCGGTTGGGTCACGGGTTTGTGGCCAATTGGTGCCTTGTTTTGTGGCTTGTTTGGTGCCTTGTTTTGTGGAGTAGGGTTAGGGTGCACTTGGCTTGATCTTGGCCTTACACTTGCCTTGCACATGGCTTGATCTTGGCCATTGGTTGGCCTTTGGTTTTCCTATAAATACCCCCCTAAGCTTGAAGACTTCTTCATCCTAAATTTCACTAAGTCTTGAATTCCTCCCTCCCCTTTGAGGAGCTTTGGCCGAGAGCCTCCCCCTCCCCCTTTGTGGTGTCTAGCCGTGGGGTACCCCCCCCTAGCCTAGTTGTTTTCGTATAATACCCCCCCTTTGTGGTATAGAAATACTCTCCAAGTATTGTTATAATGCCCAAAATAACCTTAGCCTTATACCTTGTAGTATTCCAAAGTTACCTCTATACGTAGAGTCCGGAAATACTACCTTTTGTCTCAAAACGAAACCCTAAGGAAATCTTCATCGTCGATTGAAGTGCTAAGTAGAAGTTGTTGGGAACTTCTAAGGGTTGTTTGGAGCGGGTTGGAGCGCCCGGAGTAGGAGCTTGTTATACCCGTATTTCAGTATATGCGTGAGGCGTGCGTCTGAAGTTTATTAAAGTAGGCAATGGGGCGTTTTTGGGCACAACTCATTAAAAGAATCGTTTTCGACGAAGCGTTTTACACAACTCGCGTAGGATAAATTCGGCTATGTCATTTCTAATTTTTGCGGATTTTTCCGAGAGACAAACATTTTGGACCAACGGGAGGCGACTTGTCACCCTCCAATTGATGGATGTGGGGCGGCATTAGGCGGGTGGATGGCCATTTTGTCTTGGAGTTGGTAGGATATTTTGTGTGCAAGTTGGCTAAGGACACTTGCCCAAATCTTGACCTTACACTTGCCTTGCACTTGGCGTAATCTTGGCCATTGGTTGGCCGTCCCTTGACCTATAAATACCCTCTTGTGATGAAGAGTTCTTCATCCACAAAATTACTTCAAGTCTTGAAAAATCCTCCTCTCCCTTTGTGAGCATTTCGTCCAACACCTCCCCCTTTGAGTAAAGTTTGGCGAGGCCCCACTGACTGGCAGAAACCTACCACTCCTTGTTAGAAAAGTTTCCTTCTAGTATTGTTATAATGCCCAAAATACCTAGCCCAAATCCCTTAGTCCTTAGTAGAAGTTGTGAAGAACTTCTAAGGTTTTCTTGGAGCTCTGGGAGCGTCTGACTTAGGAGCTAAACCTTGCTCAGCGACTTTATCTAGGATATTATTGGGCTTACCGAGGTAAATAAACTTGTCCTTCTTTTGTAATTAGAGAATACATCTGTAGAAGTATAGTAATAAGTATAAATACTTAGAAGGATATTAAAGAATAAATTGAGCTATTATCACGGTGAAGGGTTTAAAGAAGAATAATCAAGCGTACTTACTTAGAATTTGTTTTCACGATGAACTTGAGTAGCTGTGGGTAGGGAAGTGCTGCCCAATTTTCCGTAGGATAGAGAACCCTCTGCTTAGAACTGTTTTCAGAGTAGTCTGAACGTTGATAGACGTGTATGACTATTATAGGTTGATTCTCTGCGCGTGACATATTCAACTTGGCAGGTGGTTTTCGCTGAGAAGGTATGTGATTCTTCCTAAAGTATGATATTTTCAAATATATATGTAGTACGGTAGACGTACATGTGTTAACTGAATAATAACTACGGCAATGTCTTTTGACTTAAGCCTGAATAATACTTACGGCAATGTCTTGCGACTTAAGCCTGAATAATAAGGATCTTAAAGCATTTCAAAGAATATTGAATCATTTTCTTCTGAAGAGAACTAATTGGTTTTAAACATCAAGCTTAAGAGTTATACTAGCTTTATGGGAAGTTAGGTATAACAACTTAAGAATGATAAAAGGAACAGTTTACTTATGTGTTTATAACAGACTTATATTGATTTATGAAAGAATAATAAAATGGTTTGATAAGTAGACATGATATGATGCTATGTGTGGTAGTGACTTGTAACATTTGTATAAGAGGGTATTCTTGTTGAGCTTATGTGGTTTAACGATAAGGCATTATGTTGGTATTATATCACTCACCTCTTGACATGTTAGGGGTTAAGCTGCCTCCGTCACGGGGTAGACTCGAGTGATGCAGGACCATGATTCGAGAATACCTCATGCGGGTCGGGGACCTATGCGAGCTCGAGAGTTCGAGTTAGTGTGCGGGGTTATACCTCATGCGGTCTATGTGGCCATGCGGACTACGAGTCCGGGGCGTTGCGAGTAGCTACCCTCGATGCGGGGTTATACCTATGCGGGCCTAAGTGAGTGGCCTATGCGGACTACGGAGTCGAGTTAGGCTTGTAATGATACTTTGGGAAATTGGCCTGCTTGATCATTCGCGACCTAGAAAAGACACATTACTGATTTACCTATTGTTGCTCTTGTTTGTGATGTGGCACTATATGCGGTTTCCTTGGTTGTTTCATACATATTTGTAAACTGGTTTTAAAATGATATGATTTCATTTAAGTACTTTCTGATTTCACATACTTAGTACTGTTATGCGACCTCGCCCGAGTGCGTTCATCTGCAGTAAGGGAAGCAGTGTTAGATCCACATCCTTAGGATCTCTTTGCATTGGTGTCGAGCTCCATCTTCTCGGAGGCTCTACTTTTTGGTACGATCTCCTGTATTGTAGATAGTTTGTACATTCGGGGTATGGCGAGCCATCCATATGTAGTTGTTACTTCCAGAAGTGCATTAGTCGTATGCGGTTGGGATGTAAGCTGCAAAACTATGTTATGTATATATGCGAAAAGCGACATTTTCTCACATAAAGCGTGTCTCTTTTACAACTTTCATGTCTTGTTTTATATTCCGATTACTCGATGTATGACTACTTGGGTGCGGGTAAGGCACGATCCACGGGCCGAGCGTCGTGACAAAAGTGGTATCGAAGCGATTAATCCTCGGAAAGTGTTTACGACCGTATCTAGTAGAGTCTTGATTATCGGTGTGTTGTGCACCACACAATGTCGAGGAGGCAATAGGATATTTAGGATTGGTTTCCATTCTTCTCATTCTGAGATCGTGCCTTAGAGTTGTGTTATAAGTCGGACCATTCTAACGTATCCCTTTTTTTTTTTACCGATTATGCCTCCACGTAAAGGCAACCGGGCCCGAAGGGCAAAGCGTGAGGAGGCTGCTAGTGGGACACTAAGTCACGAGGCTCGAGCCCGGTCGATACAGGGCGGCGAGTTCTACGGCGCGCCCGACCCCGAGAGGTTTAGGCGCGGCGGCGATGAGACCACATTACCTACCTCCGGTCCGGCTGGAGCGGATGAGATAGGCTACGAGATGGCGATTCGGCGAGATCGTGGCGAACATTAGGAGCAGTGGATCGCGGCAATTCGATTCCGGCCCGATGCACCGTGGTTCACCCGAGGCGGATAGTTTGAGCTACGAGATTTCTGAGTTGTAGCCGCGAGTTTTACGGTCGAGGCGGAGGATGATCGCGGGAGTTCATCCGTCGGCTACAGAGGATTATGAGAGTGATCGGCGTCGGAGACCGAGTCCGTGATCTTGATTCACATAAGTGCGTGATCTGCGATCGATTGGTTTGATTCATGGGAGTTATCGGGAGAGCAGCGTCCCGGCTACTTGGGATGAGTTCTCGAGGCTTCTGTTATACCGTATTTCAGTATGTACGTAAGGGAATACGTACAAGATTAGCCTTAAAGATTAGGCCAAGTTCGAAATTGTTCTGACTCGGCAAAGAATCGTTTTCGACGAAAGCGTTTCCACGACTTCGTAGGAAAATTCGGCTATGCCATTACTAATTTTGCGGATTTTTCGAGGCGAAACATTTTGGACCAACGGGAGGCGACACTTGGCACCTCCCATTGGGACACCTTACGATAAAGGGGTTGGCGAATGGCCATTGGTTGTCAAGGGGTTGGTAGGATATTTTGGTGGTAGATGGATAAGGTGCACTTGGCAAGATCTTGGCCTACACTTGCTATGCACTTGGCTAGATCTTGGCCATTGGTTGGCCTTCACTTGACCTATAAATACCCACCCTTTGAAGACTAATTCATCCATGAAATTGCCTAAGTCTTGAAAGCTTTTCCTTCCCCCAGTGTAGTGTCTTGGCGAGAGCCCTCTCTCCCCATGGCGAGAGTCCCCACAGTGGGGTGGTAGAGAGGGTAGACACCCCCTCCTGGGTGCTAGCGTGGGTACCCACTGCCTAGTTGTTTTCGTATAATACCCCTCTTGGTAGAAATACTCTCAAAGTATTGTTATAATGCCCAAATTACCTTAGCCATATACCTTGTAGTATTCTAAGGTTATACTTATACGAAAAGCCCAGAAATACTATTATACTTCCCTTCAGTCACAAAACCGAAACCCTAAGGAAAATCTCCATAGTCCGTTGGAGAATTGTGTAGAAGTTGGTTAGAACTTCTAAGGGTGGTTTAGAGCGGGTTGGAGCGCTCGGAGTTGGAGCTAAACGTTGCCCAGGATCGACATTTTAACTTGGATAATTATGGGCTTATCGAGGTAAATATCTTGTCCCCCTAATGTAATTGGAAATTACATGTTGTTAGATTATATAGTTGAAGTATACTATATATAGTCTTGAACGTTGTTATCGTGATGTCTTTTGACTTAAGCTGAATAATAAGAAACCTTTTCGAAAGAAAATCTTGGCGTATTTTACATGGGGTGTATTCTGATGACTTGTGTAGCTTTTACGTGGAGTAGAATTGTACCGTTCGGGTTAGATGTATAACCCAGGTTGGCTTGGTAGCCGGCCTCGATAAAGGAGGAGATTTTCTGTTTGTTGCGGGGAGAGTCTTCGAATTTTACGTAGAATGTTCTCTGAAGGGATCTAAATGTTAATAAGCGCCTTGTGGCCTTATAGGTTGAAGTACTACGTGTGGCGCGATCTACTTGGCTTAAGGAGTAGCCGACGGTTGGAAGTACTTGGGCGTTTTGCTATTAGTCGATACTGTCGCGAGGTATGTGAACCTCTTCCTATCTCTTCTAGCATGATATGTGTGAACTATGTAGTACGGTGAGCGTCGTATGCTAAATGTATTTGATTGGTTTAAAACATAAAGTGTTATAACGACTTTATGGGAAGTTAGTTATAACGACTTTATGTTGGTAAGAAAATACTTGTGGTTTTAAAAGGTAAGCGATCTGAACTATAAGCGGCTTGTTATGTGTTAATAAAGAACTTGAAGTATTTCAAAAGATTTTTGAATCATTTGAAAGAAGAAGTAATACTTGGTTTTGAAAACTTAAGAGTTATACTAGCTTTATGGGAAGTTAGGTAATACGGCTTAAGAATGTTTCTTGATTTGGAAATCGAATGTGTATCGACAAACCACTGCGGCGTTAATAAAAATGTTTTGTGATTTAGTATTATTAAAATCGGTAGAAACTTCCATCTGCATAGAAGCTAAGATGAGACAAAATGATGTTTCTAGATCATTCTTTGTAATAAGATTGCTATAAACAAGAATATCCTACTCACATATAAGACTTATGTTTCTCAGATAGTTTAAAGGAGAATTGTATTCTTAAATGAATAAGACTATGAACTACGAAACCTTTCTAAAATAAGAAACGTGAACATTTGAAATTAGGCAAACTTGGACGTTTGGATAATAATGTTGTTACTTGATTTTACAAAGATAAGTGTTTTGATTCAACAAAAGATAATCACTCTATTTTCATATACTACGTATTGTGTGACTTTTGTGAAAGTAACGTATCTTTGAAAAGAGTTAATGTACGAAGTATTTTGGGGATAAAAACCCGATCTTGTTAATCATATAGTAGAAAGTGCCTTGTGTGACAACTTGATTGTATTGGTTTGTGATAGCCTTGTAATACTTTCTTGTTGATTTGATAAGTAAACATGCTAGGATCTTCGTGTGTTAGTATCTTGTGATGTTTGTGTAAAGGGGTTTTCCTTTGTTGTGCTTATGTTGTTTAACGATAATTTGTTATGATAGTATTATACATCACTCATCTCTTGAGATGATTCCGGGTTAAGCGCCCTCCGTCTGGGGTAGACTCAGCGGGTCGATGGACCTATGATTGAGACTACCTCATGCGGGTCGAGGGCTATGCGGGCTGCGGGAGTTCGAGTTAGGATCGGCCGCGTGGTCATGCGGTCGCTTGTGGCGTGCGGACGGCGAGTCGGGGCGGCTGGGAGTAGCTACCCTCGATGTGGGGTTATACCTCATGCGGGCGATCCGATTGGCCTATGCGGGCGGGAAGTTCGAGGACTAGATGCGCACATTAGATCTTTGCGGGCGAGTGGCGGCTTTGATCATGTAATGATGCAGACAGATCTCGTAATACGGTTTATGACCTTGTTAATGCGTAGGTTTTAGTAGTCGGCTATGCCTTCGTACTTACCCCGTACAGTTTTATTATAACACAGGTGGGACCTGGTGTTCATGTGTGTTCCGTGGTGTTTTCATATCATGGACTGCCGAAAGTGAGGAAGGTATTCCACGGGCATGATTGATGTTGTGGGCGTGAGACCCATAGTTATTTTTAAGTGATGACTTTGAGGGCGTGAGTCCCTGACTTGACATGACTGCTTATTTATTGTAAACTGTAGTTTGGTTATCATACATGTCTCCTGCTTTGTATAGATTACTATGATTTCATTCTGATTTATTTTCGATTTCACATACTAAATTTTTGTTATCGACCTCGCCCGAAGCTGCGTTCATCTGCAGTAAAGGTACACGATCATTGATCCTCGCTCTTAGGAGTCACGATTGCGTTTGGGAAAGCTCCGTTTCTCGGAGGCTTATCGGTGGTATAGTCCTGTTGTTGTAGGTGTTTACATTCGGGGTATGGCGGGGCATCCGCCATTGTTGTTGTATAATTTCTTAGAAGTGCATGTAATCTTGTTGTGTGGCGGGGTTTGTAAAAAGGATTAAAGCTGTTCATGTTGAAAAAGTTGTTGTTTATATATATGCGAAAGGCAAGTTTTCTCAGTTATTGTTTCATATTTCATAATATGTCTTGTATCGTTTATGTTCGTGATTACTGATGTTGTATCACTAGGGTGCCGGGAAAGGCACGATCACGGGCGGAATCGGTCGTGACAAAAAGTGGTATCGAGCGATTAATCCTCGGAAAGTGTCTGACCGTATCGATGAAGTCTTGATTATCGGTGTGTTGTGCACACCAATAATCAGAGGCTATAGGATATTTAGGATTGGTTTCTATTTCTTCTCACTCACGAGATCGTGCCTTAGAAATGTTGTAAGTTGGACCCTCTAACGTATTTCTTTCCCTTACCGCTATGCCTCGCGTAGGCAAACCGCCGGGCGGGGCAAAGCGGCCAGGAAGTGCGGTAAAGTCTGAGAGGGTTACGTGGGCACGAGCCCGATTATCACCTTGGGTGGTGCCGTTCGGGATTTCTGCGGCGTCGCTAGCTTGATAAAGTTTAGCACGGCGGCGATTCCTCTGCGGCCATGATATTTGAACCTTGATTCCACGGCCAACGAGAGAATTTTGATTGCAAAAGCGACCACATTACTAGTATGGATTTGACTACCAGAGAGTATCCGATGTCTGCGAGTCTTGATGACTATCTAAGAGAGGTTGTGCGAGTAATTCTTGATTGGGCTTGAGCATGGCACGTATGCGGGCTTATGCGCAGCAGCCGAAACATAGAGATCGGCGGGTTGAAGGGCGAGAAGAGGCGAGCGGCAGAGTCGCTAGTAACTTTTTGGTAGTCGCCTCGCGTGAATAGATTATGCACATCCACGGTCTGGCGAGTCCTCCACGAATTTCGGGGCGTTCGAGTGCGAGGAGTTAGTCGAGCTCCATATCTTCCGGTTCGCGGTGTAATGACGTCATCCCGGGAATGTCGTCTTTTAGTTGGTACTTGTTGTACTATGGCCGTCAGTGCATTTGTCGAAAGAGTGTCCTTGTAGGAGGACTTAGCCTTGAGATCGATGGGTAGTCGTCACGCCCTTAGCTATCGCCTACAGGCGGGTTTGATTAGACGACTAAGGGAGTGAAGCGGTAGATATAGATATATCCTTAACCCTGCAGAGATCTGTATGTGTGATAAGGTGAGTATACCTTACGTCTATGTTACGATAGCGGTGTGTTAGTTGTGATTAGAAATCATGGTGGAGTTAGCAGAGTAAGATTTTGGGGATAGAGAAGGTGTGAGCCTTAGAGTTTTATACGTAGAGACCTTAGAGGTAAGGCCATCTCGAGTAAAAGATGTATTGTTTATGTTTGACCCTTATAGGAGTGCATAGTGCACGTGAGTTATGTTGGTGGGATTAGTCCCTGAGTAGTGTGGAATGAAAGAGGGTAGTTGAGCTAAGAAGACCGCTAGGTTTTCGTAACGTGATTAGTGAGATTGTTCCGGTTCGGGGAGCTAGTATGATGCGCGTTGCCGGGTCGGGTTGAGGCCACGTTGCCCAGGATCGACATTTTAACTTGGATAATTATGGGCTTATCGAGGTAAATATCTTGTCCCCCTAATGTAATTGGAAATTACATGTTGTTAGATTATATAGTTGAAGTATACTATATATAGTCGAGCGTTGTTATCGCAATGTCTTTTGACTTAAGCTGAATAATAAGAAACCTTTTGAAGAGAAATCTTGATGTATTTTACATGGAATTTGTATTCTGATGAACTTGTGTAGCTTTTACGTAGGTAGAATTGTACCGTTCGGGTTAGATGTATAACCCACTGGTTGGCTTGGTAGCGGCCTCGATAAAGGAGAGATTTTCTGTTTGTTGCGGGGAGGTCTTTGCGAATTTTTGTAGAATGTTCTCTGAAGGGATCTAAATGTTAATAAGCGCCTTGTGGCCTTATAGGTTGAAGTACTACGTGTGGCGCGATCTTGGCTTAAGGAGTAGAGCGGTTGGAAGTACTTGGGCGTTTTGCTATTAGTCGATACTCGTCGCGAGGTATGTGAACCTCTTCCTATCTCTTCTAGCATGATATGTGTGAACTATGTAGTGCGGTGAGCGTACGTGTGCTAAATGTATTTGATTGGTTTAAAACATAAAGTGTTATAACGACTTTATGGGAAGTTGGTTATAATGACTTTATGTTGGTAAGAAAATACTTGTGGTTTTAAAAGGTAAGCGATCGAACTATAAGCGGCTTGTTATGTGTTAATAAAGAACTTGAAGTATTTCAAAAGATTTTTGAATCATTTGAAAGAAGAAGTAATACTTGGTTTTGAAAACTTAAGAGTTATACTAGCTTTATGGGAAGTTAGGTAATAACGGCTTAAGAATGTTTTCTTGATTTGAAATCGAATGTGTATCGACAAACCAACTGCGGCGTTAATAAAAGGAAATGTTTTGTGATTTAGTATTATTAAAATCGGAGAAACTTCCATCTGCATAGAAGCTAAGATGAGACAAAATGATGTTTCTAGATCATGCATTTCTTTGTAATAAGATTGCTATAAACAAGAATATCCTACTCACATATAAGACTTATGTTTCTCGGATAGTTTAAAGGAGAATTGTATTCTTAAATGAATAAGACTATGAACTCTGAAACCTTTCTAAAATAAGAAGCGTGAACATTTGAAATTAGGCAAACTTGGGCGTTTGGATAATAATGTTGTTACTTGATTTTACAAAGATAAGTGTTTTGATTCACTTCAAAGATAATCACTCTATTTTCATATACTACGGGTATTGTGTGACTTTTGTGAAATAACGTATCTTTGAAAAGAGTTAATGTATGAAGTATTTTGGGGATAAAAACCGATCTTGTTAATCATATAGTAGAAAGTGCCTTGTGTGACAACTTGATTGTATTGGTTTGTGATAGCCTTGTAATACTTTCTTGTTGATTTGATAAGTAAACATGCTAGGATCTACGTGTGTTAGTATCTTGTGATGTTTGTGTAAAGGGGTTTTCCTTTGTTGTGCTTATGTTGTTTAACGATAAGTGTTATGATAGTATTATACATCACTCATCTCTTGAGATGATTAGAGTTAAGGCGCCCTCCGATGCGGGGTAGACTTCGGCGGTCGATGGACCTATGATTGAGACTACCTCATGCGGGTCGAGGGCTATGCGAGCTGCGGGAGTTCGAGTTAGGATCACGGCCCTTGTGGTCATGCGGTCCTTGTGGCCATGCGGACGGCGAGTCGGGGCGCTGCCGGAGTAGCTACCCTCGATGCGGGGTTATACCTCGTGTGGGCGATCTGATTGGCCTATGCGGGCTGCGGGAAGTTCGAGGACTAGATCGCACATTAGATCTGCGGGCGAGTGGCGGCTTTGATCATGTAATGATGCAGGCGAGATCTCATGATACGGTTTATGACCTTGTTAGTGCGTAGGTTTTAGTAGTCGGCTATGCCTTCGTACTTACCCCGTACAGTTTTATTATAACACAGGTGGGACCTGGTGTTCATGTGTGTTCCGTGGTGTTTTCATATCATGGACTGCCGAAAGTGAGGAAGGTATTCCACGGGCATGATTGATGTTGTGGGCGTGAGACCCATAGTTATTTTTAAGTGATGACTTTGAGGGCGTGAGTCACGACTTGACATATTTGCTTATTTATTGTATGGCGTAGTTTGGTTATCATACATGTCTCTGCTTTGTATAGATTACTATGATTTCATTCTGATGTTATTTTGATTTCACATACTAAGTACTGTTATCTTGACCTCGCCCGAAGCTGCGTTCATCTGCGAGTAAAGGTACACGATCATTGATCCTCGCTCTTAGGGTCCTGATTCGGCGTTTGAAAGCTCGTTTCTCGGAGGCTTATCGATGGTATAGTCCCTGTTGTTGTAGGTGTTTACATTCGGGGTATGGCGGGCCACTGTCCGCCATTGTTGTTATATAATTTCTTAGAGTGCATGTAATCTTGTTGTGGCGGGGTTTGTAAAAAGGATTAAAGTATTCATGTTGAAAAAGTTGTTGTTTATATATATCTTAGAAAAGCGAAGTTTTCTCAGTTATTGTTTCATATTTCATAATATGTCTTGTATCGTTTATGTTCCGCTGATTACTCGATGTTGTATCACTAGGGTGCGGGGAAAGGCACGATCACGCGGGAATCGAATTCGTGACAAAAGTGGTATCGAGCGATTAATCCTCGGAAAGTGTCTGACCGTATCGATGAGTCTTGATTATCGGTGTGTTGTGCACCACTTGATGTCGAGGCTATAGGATATTTAGGATTGGTTTCTATTTCTTCTCACTCGAGATCGTGCCTTAGAGGCGTGTTGTAAGTTGGACCCTCTAACGTATTTCTTTCCACTACCGGTATGCCTCGCGTAGGCGGCCGGGCGGAGGCGAAGCGGCGAGGAGGCTGCGAGTAAATCTGAGAGGGATTACGTGGGCGCAGCCCGATTATCACCTTAGGTGGTGCTTCGTTCGGGATTTCTGCGGCGTCGCTAGCCCGATGAAGTTTAACCTGCGGCGATTCTCTGCGGCCGTGATATTTGAACGCCGATTCCACGGCCAGAGCAGAGAATTTTGATTGCAAAGCGACCTGTTACTAGCTATGGATTTGACTACGGAGTATACCGATGTCTGCGAGTCTTGATGACTTTCTAAGAGAGGTTGTGCGAGTAATTCTTGATTGGGCTTGAGCATGGCACGTATGCGGGCTTATGCGCGGCGAAAAACATAGAGATCGGCGGGTTGAAGGGCGAAGAAGAGGCGAGCGGCGAGTCCTTTAGTAACTTTTGAGGCGATCGCCTCGCGTGAATAGATTATGCACATCCACGGTCTGGCGAGGTCTCCGCGAATTTGGGGCGTTCGAGTGCGGGAGTTGGTCGAGCTCCATATCTTCCGGTTCACGATGTGAGCGTCATCGGGAATGTCGTCTTTTAGTTGGTACTTGTTGTACTATGACCGTCGAGTGCATTGTCGAAAAGAGTGTCCTTGTAGGAGGACTTAGCCTTGAGATCGATGGGTAGTCGTCACGCCCAGCCCAGCTATAAGCCTGCAGGCGAGTTTGATTAGAACGACTAAGGGAGTGAAGCGATGAATATAGATATATCCTTAACCTACAGAGATCTGTATGTGTGATAAGGTGAGTATACCTTAAGTGCTATGTTCGATAGCGGTGTGTTAGTTGTGATTAGAAATCATGGTGGGTTAGCAGAGTAAGATTTTGGGGATAGAGAAGGTGTGAGCCTTAGAGTTTTATCGTAGAGACCTTAGAGGTAAGGCCGTCTCGAGTAAAAGATGTATTGTTTATGTTTGACCCTTATAGGAGTGCATAGTGGCGTGAGTTATGTTGGTGGGATTAGTCCACTGAGTAGTGTGGAATGAAAGAGGGTAGTTGAGCTAAGAAGACCGCTAGGCTTTAAATGCGTGATTAGTGAGATTGTTCGGTTCGGGAGCTAGTATGATGCGGCGTTGCGGGTCGGGTTGAGGCCACGTTGCGGGTCAACCAGCGGCGAGTTTGGTGGTGGGGTCAGTTTGTGGTGGTCGCTTTGGGTTGGGGTTCACGAGGTGTTAGGCGAGTTTAGTTAACCAACGTCTGGTCGTGGATGCGTTCGACCGATGGTCGGGCGAGGAGGTCGTAGTCTTGTCTTCAGCAAAGACCGTTTACTCGGCGGAGGTTATGCGAGATGATATATCGAGAAAAGTTGTAAAGGCTGCAGGGTGCCTACGCCACCTTATGGCGACGGTGGAGCCAGTGCGGCTGTTTTGTTCTGGAAGTTTTACCAAGCGGGGCTAAGAACTTCGGTGAGTCTCGAGAATCGCGTTCGCCTCGGGCGATGTTTGAATTTCCACGGATAGTTGCGAGAATTGTTATCTCTGTTGGGAAGTGTTTTATAGATACCATTTCGGTGTTCGGATATCGCCTTGGCGCGCTTGTAGGGGCGGAAGTGTAAGTTCGGTTGATTGGTTCGGCGTTGGCAAGGTCGAGATAGTTGGTTGAGCTTGTTCCGGTGATTTGTGGATAGAGTAAAGCTTGTCTAGAAGAGGTTACGCGGCTCGGAGGAATCGTGCGGATAATCGGCAACGCAGAGTTCGAGTTGGTCGGTCTTCTTGAAAGTACCACCGGACGGTGTGGCGAGCTTTGGAAAGCGAGAGGAACTTAGCTCGAGTTACTTTGGGCCTTTGAGTCCATGTGAAGAATAGGCGAGTTGCCTATATGTTAGCTTTGCCGTCCAGGCTTAGGAAGCGGTATGTCGATCTTCGTATTGTTATGATCGAGAAAGTATCGGAGATCCATCAGTATTCGATTAATGATGACCAGTTAGGGATAGTAACCGAGTTTTGGAAAGCGAAGCGATGTCGAATGTGGTAGAGTTCGAGTGTCGACATCCTCGAGGATCATGTGGCCAGTACCATTTGTTGGGTCGTCGGGCAAGGCTCGCGACAAAGTGACAAAAGTGGTACCATTTGTTGGGTTACTGAGAAGGTTAATGCCTCGAGCAGTGACAAAATGGTATCTCGACGAGTAAAGAGAAGCGAGCATGTATGGCGAGCATAGATGTGATCATTTCTTTTGTAAAGAGAAGGTGCGAAGGAAGTATATTTTAGACCGGTGAAGTGTTTTGTGGTGATGATTAGAGGTGTTTCCTTGTGGACTTTGATGTAAGTATTTTGCGCAGTTGTGTTTGTGGCCATTGTGGCAGGATTGTTTCGTAAGTATGGTAGTGAAGACTATCTTTGGCGCGTTTGTTTTGAGACTTAGAAGGAGCATTCGGGACGAATGTTTCTAAGGAAGGAGAATGTTATACCGTATTTCCAGTATGCGTGGGGCGTACATAGAAAATTTGAACTTGAGAATTAGGCTTGGCGAAATTTATTTGTTCCTGACACGGTTAGAGTCGTTTTTAGTAAAGCGTTTTCCACGACTTTTCGTAGGGAATTTAGGCTATGTCTTTTTAATTTTTGCGGATTTTTAGAGACACGAAACATTTTGGACCAACAAGAGGCGACACTTGTCACCTCTCATTGGGACACGTTAGGCGATAAAGGGGTTGGTAGAATGGCCATTGGTTAGTCAAAGGGTTGGTAGGATATTTTGGTGGTAGATGGATAAGGTGCACTTGGCAAGATCTTGGCCTGCTTGCTATGCACTTGGCTAGATCTTGGCCATTGGTTGGCCTTCACTTGACCTATAAATACCCCACCCGCTGAAGACTAATTCATCCATGAAATTGCCTAAGTCTTGAAAGCTTCTTCCTTCCCCCTTGAGTGTAGTGTCTTGGCAGAGCCCTCTCCCCCCCGGCGAGAGTCCCCACTGATGGGGTAGGTAGAGAGTAGACACCACTCCTTGGGGTGCTAGCCGTGAGGTACCCACTGCCTAGTTGTTTTAAGTATAATACCCACTCTTGGTAGAAATACTCTCAAAGTATTGTTATAATGCCCAAATTACCTTAGTAGTATACCTTGTAGTATTCTAAGGTTATACTTATCTGAAAAGCCAAATACTATTATACTTCCCTTGATCCTGGCAAAACCACAAGGAAAATCTCCATAGTCAGTTGGAGAATTGTGTAGAAGTTGGTTAGAACTTCTAAGGGTGGTTTAGAGCGGGTTGGAGCGCTCGGAGTTGGAGCTAAACGTTGCCCAGGATCGACATTTTAACTTGGATAATTATGGGCTTATCGAGGTAAATATCTTGTCCCCCTAATGTAATTGGAAATTACATGTTGTTAGATATATAGTTGAAGTATACTATATATAGTCGAGCGTTGTTATCGTGATGTCTTTTGACTTAAGCTTTGAATAATAAGAAACCTTTTGAAGAAATCTTGAGCGTATTTTACATAGGGTGTATTCTGATGAGCTTGTGTAGCTTTTACGTGGAGTAGAATTGTACCCGTTCGGGTTAGATGTATAACCCAGGTTGGCTTGGTAGTGGCCTCGATAAAGGAGGAGATTTTTCTGTTGTTGCGGGGAGAGTCTTTGCGAATTTTACGTAGAATGTTCTGAAGGGATCTAAATGTTAATAAGCGCCTTGTGGCCTTATAGGTTGAAGTACTACGTGTGGCGCGATCTTGGCAGGAGTAGCCGACGGTTGGAAGTACTTGGGCGTTTTGCTATTAGTCGATACAAATCGCGAGGTATATGAACCTCTTCCTATCTCTTACAGCATGATATGTGTGAACTATGTAATGCGGTAGGCGTCATGTGCTAAATGTATTTGATTGGTTTAAATCATAAAGTGTTATAACGACTTTATGGGAAGTTGGTTATAACGACTTTATGTTGGTAAGAAAATACTTGTGGTTTTAAAAGGTAAGCGATCGAACTATAAGCGGCTTGTTATGTGTTAATAAAGAACTTGAAGTATTTCAAAAGATTTTGAATCATTTGAAAGAAGAAGTAATACTTGGTTTTGAAAACTTAAGAGTTATACTAGCTTTATGGGAAGTTAGGTAATAACGGCTTAAGAATGTTTCTTGATTTGGAAATCGAATGTGTCGACAAACCAACTGCGGCGTTAATAAAAGGAAATGTTTTGTGATTTAGTATTATTAAAATCGGTAGAAACTTCCATCTGCATAGAAGCTAAGATGAGACAAAATGATGTTTCTAGATCATGTTCTTGTAATAAGATTGCTATAAACAAGAATATCTACTCACATATAAGACTTATGTTTCTCGGATAGTTTAAAGGAGAATTGTATTCTTAAATGAATAAGACTATGAACTACGAAACCTTTCTAAAATAAGAAGCGTGAACATTTGAAATTAGGCAAACTTGGGCGTTTGGATAATAATGTTGTTACTTGATTTTACAAGATAAGTGTTTTGATTCACTTGAAAGATAATCACTCTATTTTCATATACTACGGGTATTGTGTGACTTTTGTGAAAGTAACGTATCTTTGAAAAGAGTTAATGTCTGAAGTATTTTGGGGATAAAAACCCGATCTTGTTAATCATATAGTAGAAAGTGCCTTGTGTGAATAACTTGATTGTATTGGTTTGTGATAGCCTTGTAATACTTTCTTGTTGATTTGATAAGTAAACATGCTAGGATCTACGTGTGTTAGTATCTTGTGATGTTTGTGTAAAGGGGTTTTCCTTTGTTGTGCTTATGTTGTTTAACGATAATATTTATGATAGTATTATACATCACTCATCTCTTGAGATGATTAGAGTTAAGCGCCCTCCGTCTGGGGTAGACTCGAGCGGTCGATGGACCTATGATTCGAGACTACCTCATGCGGGTCGAGGGCTATGCGGGCTGCGGGAGTTCGAGTTGAGATCGGCCGCTTGTGGTCATGCGGTCCTTGTGGCCGTGCGGACGGCGAGTCGGGCAGCTGGGAATAGCTACCCTCGATGCGGGGTTATACCTCATGCGGGCGATCGGATTGGCCTATGCGGGCTGCGGGAAGTTCGGGACTAGATCGCGCATTAGATCTGCGGGCGAGTGGCGGCTTTGATCATGTGACGATGCAGACAGATCTCATGATACGGTTTATGACCTTGTTGGTGCGTAGGTTTTAGTAGTCGGCTATGCCTTGTACTTACCCGTGCAGTTTTATTATAACCAAGTGGGACACGGTGTTCCTGTGTGGTCCGTGGTGTTTTCATATCATGGACTGCCGGCAGTGAGGAAGGTCTTCCACGGGCATGATTGATGGTGTGGGCGTGAGTCCCCTAGTTCTTGTTAAGTGATGACTTTGAGGGCGTGAGTCACGACTTGACATATTTGCTTATTTATTATAAGCGTAGTTTGGTTATCATACATGTCTCTGCTTTGTATAGATTACTATGATTTCATTCTGATGTTATTTTGATTTCACATACCTTTTTGTTATGCGACCTCGCCGAAGCTGCGTTCATCTGCGAGTAAAGGTACACGATCATTGATCCTCGCTCTTAGGTCACGATTCGACGTTTGGGAAAGCTCCGTTTCTCGGAGGCTTATCGATGGTATAGTCCCTGTTGTTGTAGGTGTTTACATTCGAGGTATGGCGAGGCCATCCCGCCATTGTTGTTGTATAATTTCTTAGAAGTGCAGAAATCTTGTTGTGGGCGGGGTTTGTAAAAAGGATTAAAGCTGTTCATGTTGAAAAAGTTCTTTGTTTATATATATCTTAGAAAGGCAAGTTTTCTCAGTTATTGTTTCATATTTCATAATATGTCTTGTATCGTTTATGTTCCTGATTACTACGATGTTGTATCACTAGGGTGCCGGGTAAGGCACGATCCACGGGCCGGAATCGGGTCGTGACAACCTCACTTTGAGTAAAGTTTGGTAGGTCCACTGCTGGCAAAACCTACCCCATAAGGTAGAAAAGTTGCCTTCTAGTATTGTTATAATGCCCAAAATACCTAGCCCAAATCCCTTAGTCCTTAATAGAAGTTGTGAAGAACTTCAGGTTTTCTTTGAGCTCTGGAGCGTACAACTTAGGAGCTAAACCTTGCTCAGGTGACTTTTATCTAGGATATTATTGGGCTTACGAGGTAAATAAACTTGTCCTTCTTTTGTAATTAGAGAATACATCTTTGTAGAAGTATAGTAATAAGTATAAATACTTGAAGGATATTAAAGAATAAATTGGTATTATCACAGTAGAAGGGTTTAAAGAAGAATAATCAAAGCGTACTTACTTAGAATTTGTTTTCTGATGAACTTGAGTAGCTCAGGGTAGGAAGTCTTGCCCAATTTTCCGTAGGATAGAGAACCCTACCTTAGAATTTTGAGTAGTCGAGCGTTGATAGGCGTGTATGACTATTATAGGTTGATTCTCTGCGTGACATATTCAACTTGGCGGTGGTTTTTATTTGAAGGTATGTGATTCTTCCTAAAGTATGATATTTTCAAATATATATGTATGCGGTAGGCGTCGTGTGTTAAGCGAATAATAACTACGGCAATGTCTTTTGACTTAAGCTGAATAATACTTACGGCAATGTCTTGCGACTTAAGCCTGAATAATAAGGATCTTAAAGCATTTCAAAGAATATTGAATCATTTTCTTCTGAAGAGAACTAATTGGTTTTAAACATCAAGCTTAAGAGTTATACTAGCTTTATGGGAAGTTAGGTATAACAACTTAAGAATGATAAAAGGAGCAGTTTACTTATGTGTTTATAACAGACTTATATTGATTTATGAAAGAATAATAAAATGGTTTGATAAGTAGACATGATATGATCTATGTGTGGTAGTGACTTGTAACATTTGTATAAGAGGTATTATTGTTGAGCTTATGTGGTTTAACGATAAGGCTGTTATGTTGGTATTATATCACTCACCTCTTGACATGTTCACAGGGGTTAAGCGCCTCCGATGCGGGGTAGACTTCGGTGATGCAGGACCGTGATTCGAGAATACCTCATGCGGGTCGAGGGGACTATGCGAGCTACGAGTTCGAGTTAGTGTGCGGGGTTATACCTCATGCGGTCTATGTGGCCATGCGGACTACGAGTCGGGGCGTTGCGAGTAGCTACCCTCGATGCGGGGTTATACCTATGCGGGCCTAAGTGAGTGGCCTATGCGGACTACGAGTCGAGTTAGGCTTGCTTAATGATCTTATGGGAAATTGGCCTGCCGATCATTCGCGACCTAGAAAAGACACATTCTGATTTACCTATTGTTGCTCTTGTTTGTGATGTGGCACTATATGCGGTTTCCTTGGTTGTTTCATACATATTTGTAAACTGGTTTTAAAATGATATGATTTCATTTAAGTACTTCTGATTTCACATACTTAGTACTGTTGTGACCTCCTTGGAGGCTGCGTTCATCCGCGGTAAGGAAAGCGGTGTTAGATCCACATCCTTAGGATCTCTTTGCATTGGTGTCGGGAGCTCCATCTTATAGGAGGCTCTACTTTTTAGTACGATCTCCATGTATTGTAGATAGTTTGTACATTCGGGGTATGGCGGAACTGTCGCCATATAGTTGTTTACTTCCTTAAGTGCATGAGTCGTATTATGCAGTTGGGATGTAGCTTGCAAAACTATGTTATGTATATATGCGAAAAGCGACATTTTCTCACATAAAGCGTGTCTCTTTTACAATTGTTTCATGTCTTGTTTTATATTCGATTACTCGATGTATGACTACTTGGGTGCGGGTAAGGCACGATCCACGAGCCGGAGCAGTCGTGACAAAAGTGGTATCGAGCGATTAATCCTCGGAAAGTGTCTCTGCATCGTATCTAGTAGAGTCTTGATTATCGGTGTGTTGTGCACCACTTGATGTCGAGGCTATAGGATATTTAGGATTGGTTTCCATTCTTCTCATTCGAGATCGTGCCTTAGAAGGCGTGTTATAAGTCGGACCCTTCTAACGTATCCCTTTTTTACCATATGATTATGCCTCGCGTAAGCAACCGGGCGAAGGGCAAAGCGTAGGAGGCGCTAGTGGGACACCTAAGTCACGAGGCTCGAGCCCGGTCGATACAAGACGGCGAGTTCTGACGCCCGACCCCGAGAGGTTTAGGGCGCGGCGGCGGTGATGAGACCACAGTACCTACACCTCGGTCCCGCGGCTGGAGCGAGATGAGATGGGTTCTGAGAGAGATGGCGATTCTTGGCGGGATCGTGGCGAACATGAGGGCAGTGGATCGGCGATTCGATTCCGGCCCAGTAGCACCGTGGTTCACGAGGCGAATAGTTTGAGGCTACGATATTTCTGAGTTGTAGCGCGAGTTTCTGATCGGCGGAGGATGATCGCGAAGTTCATCCGTCGACTACTGAGGATTATGAGTGATCGAGCGTCGGAGACCAGTCAGTGATATTCGGTTCCACGTAGGTGCGTGATACCACGATCGATTGGTTTGATTCATGGGAGTTATCCGGGAAACCGCGCGTCCCAGCCTACGGATGAGTTCTCGGAGGCTTTACTCGCTCATTCTTGCCTCACGGATGAGAGGCGCGGGGTGACAGATTTTTATTCTTGAGGCGAGAGGGCCTTGTTAGGGAGTACAATGTCGAGTTTGATTCATTGGCTCGATATGTCAGCGTTAGTAGCGAGATATGAAGGATAGGGTGCACCGCTACGTCACGGGCTAGATGACTATATGGCGAATCATGTGCGGGTGTTTCTCTTGGCCGGGTATGGAGACCGAGCGGGTTGGCGGCAGCGAAAAAAGGCCGGCGAGGTCTTTTGGTGGCTATCGTGGTGGCGGCCTCGGCCGTGATCTAGATTCGCACCACGGCCCGGCTGAGCACTCTGCACCGCCTCGGCAGCCGAGATATTCGAGCGGACGGGGCCCCAGGGCTTGAGCGTCGAGCGGCGAGTGCGGCGATCGGGACCACCCCACCGGTGTGGCGATGCGGTAGATCCCGCCGGGAGTTGTGGTGCGCTCACGGGAGCTTGTTTGATTGTGGCGGCAGGTCACTATCACGGCTTGTCGACCAAGAGGCGATTGATGGTAAGTCGGCCTACGAGTTCTTTTCGCGGGTCTTCTTCATCCCCGGCGGCTACTCGCCGGAGAAAGGTACTCGTGGACGGCCAGTCGCGGCAGTGTCGTGGCGCGGTCCCGATTCTAGCGGTCCTCGAACCGCATTTATGCTTTATCCGGCGGGATCGGGAGGCCTCACTTTGATGTAAATCGCGAGTACCTTATCGGTTCTGGTTTGATGTGTATGCCTTGATAGATCCGGGTTCTACTCGTCCTATATATCTCCACTTATTGCTAGTAGGATAGGGATAGAGCACGAGTCCATAGACCGCTTTCGAGGTAGCTACGCGATGGTGATTCGGTGGTAGCTCGGCGGGTATATAGGGCTTGTCGGTGACCATTCGATCGTCGGACCACTGGCGACTTGATAGAGTTGGATATGATTGATGTCACGACCCATTCGGGGCCGTGGATCGGTGCCTTAAGGCACCCAAGTAGTCATACATCGAGTAACGGCGGAATATAAAACAAGACATAAACGATTTATAAAATAAGACACGATTTATGTGAACAAGCGTCGCCTTTCGGCATATATATATGAACAAGGTTTAGCGATTTACATCCAAAGCTGTACAACATGACTACAGACCTAAGGAAAAATACAACTATGGCGGGGACGGGGCCGCCATACCTATGTACAAACTATCTACGATACGGGAGATCATACCAAAGTAGAGCCTCAGGAGAAGATGGAGCTCACGACACCAATGCAAAGAGATCCTAGGATGCGGATCTAGCACTGCTTGCCACTTACTGCGGCATGAGCGGCCCGAGAAGTCGATACAAGTACCAAGTATGTGAAACTATAAAGTACTTTAAAATGAAATCAAAGTATTTAAACCTTTTCACAAATACAATCAGTTCAATTGCACATAGTGCCATATCACAAACAATAACGATTACTAGGAAAGCGTAACGGTCTAGTCTGGCGCGAATGATGAAGCAAGGCGATCGCCCGTAGTATCGTGCGTGCCTAGTCACGGACTTCCGATCCGCGTCGGTCACACACCGCATGAGGTATACCTCGCGCCGAGCTCCGGGGCGCTAGGCTCCGCCGCGCCAGCCTCGAAAGACCGCATAGTCTCGGCGGACGCGTAGGAATCCGCGTCGGGCTAAGCGGAATGATCAATCACGGAGCATACCGGCGCTCGCGCATAGTCTCACGCCGCGCCGCCGTATAGACCCGCGTCAAGCCACCGGTATAATTAAGTCAAGGGTAGGTGATACAATAACGATCTGACGGACTTAGGTTAACAATGCGTAAGCCTTTGCGGCATTACAAGACACTAACACGGTAGCATCATAACATGTCTACTTATCACACAATCTTACTACAACAGAAATCAATACAAGGCTTTATAAACAAACAAGTAAGCAGTTCCTTTTTATCTTTCTTAAGTTGTTATACCTAACTTCCCATAAAGCTAGTATAACTCTTAAGCTTTGTTTAAAAACCAAATATTTATCTTACGAAAAAATGATTGATATTCTTTTGAAATGTTTTGATTCTTTGTTATTGAGCTTAAGCGTGAGAGGCATTACCATAAGTATTATTCGGGCTTAAGCGTGAGGCATTACCATAAGTATTATTCGGGCTTAAGTCAAAGACATTGCCGTAGTTATTATTCGATTAACACGTATGCGTCTCCGGTACTATATATTGTAAAATATCATGCTTTAGGAAGAATCACATACCATTGAAAACCACACGAGTTGAATATGTCATGTAGAAGTCGACTATAATAGTCACACATATCTATTAAAGACTACTCTGAAGGTCATTCTAAGCAGGGTTCATAATTCTGATGAAGTCGGGCAGCACTTCCTACCCGGTGAGCTATATAAGTCTCTGTGAAAGCATCCTATGTAATCTGATTTGATTATTCTTCTTTTAAACCCTTCAAGTGATTAACACTTCAATTCTATCTTGTGATATACTTCTAAGTATTTATACTTATCCTTATACTACAACGATGAAGTATTCTCTAATTCAAAGAGGTTAGGATTATACCTCGGTAAGCCCAATAATATCCTAGATAAAGTCGCTGAGCAAGGTTTAGCTCATGTTGTATGCGCTCGGTGGCTCGAGAACCTTAGAAGTTCTTCACAACTTCTACTAAGTACTAAGGGATTTGGGCTAGGGTATTTTGGGCATTATAACAATACTAGAAGACAACTTTTCTACCAAGGGAGGGGGGGTAGATTTCGGCTAGGCTAGGGTGGGGTAGGCCTCGGCCAGCTCACTCGAGGGAAGGTGTTGGACGATTTGGCTTAAGGAGAGGAGAGGATTTTTTCAAGACTTGGAAGATTTGTGGATGAAGAACTCTTCATCTCTAAGAGGTATTTATAGGTCAAGAAGTGGCCAACCAATGGCCAAGATTGAGACAAGTGCAAGGCAAGTGTAGGGTGAAGATTTACTACACACAAATATCCTACCAACTCCTTGACTTTGTGCGAGGCAACAAAAAGCGTGCAATGCCCGTCAATTCGTCGGGGCGATTTTCAAATCCTGATGGGAGGGTGCCAAGTGTTGCCCTCGTTGGTCCAAAATGTTTGTCTCTCGGAAAAATCCATAAAATACTTAATGTCATAGCGGAATTTTCTCTGAAAGGCTGGAAAGCGTTTAGTCGGAAAAGCGATTCTTTTAGCGAGTTGTGTACAAATTTGAACTTGGCCTATCTTTAAGGCTAAACTTTTTATCGTCGTCCTCACGTACATACTCGAAATACGGGTATAACATTCTCCCCTCGCCGAAACATTCGTCGAATGTTCCTTCTCAAACGATTATCGAAGAAGCTTAAGCGATTAGCAAATGCCACGCACGGCCTGAAAACAACACTTAGGCATAAATGATAATGGAAATTTACAAGTAGGAAAGTGAATTACGGAGGTGTAGAATAGGTGAGGATACCTCTGTCTCATGTCCTCACCGGCTTCCCGTCATCTCCTCACGAGCTCGTTCGCCACAAGACTTTGTGGAAGCCACGTCCTTCGTCGCGGGCGCCTTTAACGACGATCGACTATCGCTATGGGAATCTCCTCATCACGATAACCCCTCGGTCACTGGACATCGTCAATCGGGTGTACCACTAGATGGATCCGATACATCTCCTCGGCATAGATCGTGAAAAAGCGGATGCTGCGCCTCCGGATCGGACGAGATCCGACTCATAGGCAACCTTGCCTACCTGCGGACAATCTGAAATGGCCCGATGTACCTTGGTGAGTTTCCCCTTCTTCGAATCTCATCACACCGCCGTGGGTGGCGCGCTAGGAAAACCAATCATGAACCTCGAACTCAAGATGCGAAGCGGCGATGATCTGCGCATCGACTTACATCGACTACGAGTATCGATAGCGCTCTCGGATAAGCCGCCTTATCCATTTTCTGCTGCACCAAATCTGGTCCCATGCTGCACCTCGCCCACATCGAACCAACCTATAGGCGTCTGCACTTCCTCCCATACAAGGCCTCATAAGGCGCCATCGAATCTTTGGGTGGTAGCTATTATTATCATGAGCTCAACTAGAGGCAAATGATCCTCCCAACTACCCTGAAGTCAATAACACGGGCTCGCGACATATCCTCGAAGTGCGGATGGTGCGTTCTGCTGTCGATGCATGCGTGGATGAAATGCGATGCTCGAGCTCACTGCGTCCTAAACCCCTGCGGAAGGACCTCGAAGTTAGCGTGGCGGGCTCCTGCATGCGATATGATCGAACTAGGGACTCCATGCGATCGGCGATCTCTCGGATATAAAGTGCGGCATAATCCTCGGTAGAAAAGGTCGTCCGAGCGGGAAGAAAGTGGGCTGATTTAAATCGACTGTCGGCGATAACCCGTATAGAATCATGTCTCATACGAGTGCGAGGTAATCACGTGATAAAGTCCATGTTGATTACCTCACTTCGGTCGGGATCTCGATCGTAAATGCGTAACAAGCCACCGGGCCTCTGGTGCTCTACCTTCACTGCGACAACACGGGCGAGCTCACGAACTCTGCAGCGTCTCTCTTCAAGCCATCCCACGATACGGATCTAAGGTCGTGGTACATCTTGAGTCGACCCGGATGGATGAAATGCTTGTATTTGTGTGCTTCCCGAGAACTGCTGCGAAGTCACGAAACATCTGGAACACCGATGCGCCTCGAACCTTAGCACCCGTCGGTGCTACCTCAAAAGGACCGCGCCTCGCGAAGAGGCGTATCACGATATCGAATCAAAGTGGATCCTCGAGCTGTTGCCTCTTCGCCTCGCCGGCGATGGAAGACTCGGCAACCTGCGAACTCTAACCCCATGCTATCGAATCAATCAAGCGGACACGAGGCTCGCTAAGCGATGCAAATCACGAACCATGTCCCTCATCTCTGGCTGCACATCGATGGGCTCCCCGTGACCTACGACTCGGGCGTACGCCTGACATTGGCCTTCCGGGTGGTATAGGATATCAACATCGTAATCCTTAAGCAACTCTAACCACCGTCTGCATCGTAAGTTCGGCTCCTCTGGTGAAGATATCTTGGAGGCTCTTGTGGTGCGTATAAATATCCACGTGAACCCCGTACAAATAGTGCCTCGGATCTTGGCGTGAATCGCATTGCCGACTCGAATCATGGGTGGGGTAGTTCCTCGTGTTTCTTGGTGTCGGGATCGTATGCTATAACTCTGCCATGCTGCGTCAACACACATCCCAACGATGCGGCGCATCCTGATACGCGACATAACCATCTGGACCCTGCGGAAGTAAGAAGCGAGGCGGTCGTCGATCATCTTTCGACAGCTGGAAACCACGCTCCTGACATCAGTCCGAAACTTGGCTGCGCCACGAGTCGGCTAGTCAATGGTGCGAGAGATAAAGCAAACTTCTCCACGAACGCCCGATAATATCTGCAAGGCCCGAGCTGCGAACCTGCAGCCGGAGTAGTAGGTGCAGGCCAAGTCTGCCTCGATCTTGGCGTATCCACTCGAATGCCATCGGCCCGACAATATGCCCGAAAGCGCCGAAGTCAGCAAAACTCACATTTGGAAAACTTGGCGTCTGCTGAGTCTGGAGAAGCGTCGGCCTGATCGCCAAATGCTCGCGTGCTCTGCTCTGGCGAGAATAAACGAGATATCATCGATGAACACTATCACAAATGTGTCCAAAATGGTTTGAACACTCGGTTCATCAAATCCATGAATCTGGCGGGCATTGGTCGACCAAAGACATGACCACGAACTCATAATGCGTCTGGGTCTGAATGCGATCTAGGGACATCCGCCTCTCGACCACGAACGATGATAGCGACGGTCAATCTTGGAGAAACATCTCGCCACACTGGTAGTCGAACAAATCATCAATCACAGGAAGGGGTATCATTCTTAATGGTCACCTTGTTGGTGCACATGTAATCAACACACATGCGGCGTCCGTCCTTCTTCACGAACAATCTGCGCCCGGGAAACACTGGCCTAATGAAGCCGCTTCTCTGCAAATCCCTCGGTGGTCCTTGACTCTCTCAACTCGGCGGTGCCGTTACGTATGGCGGAATGGAAATAGGCGAGTATCGCAATATGTCAATACAAAACTCAATCTCCCTCTCGGGAGGATGCGGAGGTCATGCAGGAACACGTGCGGGAACTCGTGACTACGAGGCCGAAAATCTGGTACGCGACCTCGGTATCAAACACTCGAACTAGATGGTAGATGTACCGCTGCACCGTCTTCCTAGCCTTGAGGTAAGAAATACACCTACCCCTCGGCGATCTGGTGCTCCTCCCACTCAACAACGGCTCGCCGGAAGCTGGAACCGTACTACTCTCTCTGCGGTCTACATTGGCGTAGCAAGCTAGCCAATCCGTCCCGTGATCACGTCAAAGTCAATCATCTCGACTCTGTCAAGTCGGCGGTCAAGCGGCGTAAATAGTCACGGGACAAGCTCTATATACCGCCCGAGCTACCAAATCACCCATTTGGCGTAGCTACCTCGAAAGGGTCTATGGACTCGGGCTCTATCCTATCTACTAGCAGCGAGGGAGATATATAGGGCCAGTAGAACCGGATCTATCAAGGCATAAACATCAAACCCGAGGCCCGATAAGGTACGTGGCGACATCGGTGAGGCCTCACGATCTGTCGGGTGGACAAAGCATAAATGCGATTACGAGGGCCGCTAGGCTGAGACTGCGCCACGACCTCTGCCGCGACCCGCTGATCCATGTGTACCTTGCCTTCCGGGGTGAGTAACTGTCGGGGATGAAGAAGCGGCAGCGAACCACATGGTGAGCCTACCACGGCGCCGCCCGGTCGGACAAACTCGCAAAGTGACCTGCGGCCACAAGTATAGCAAGCTCGGTCTGGCTCCCGAATGGTATCTGCCACAGCGGGCGCGAAGCGGACCTCGAACGGTTAGCACCCCTGCTACCCTGGAAATCCGAAGTCCTGGGGCCACGGACACGCCCCGACCGCTCTGGTGGGCTGAAAATGAGGTAGGGCGCTCTGCGTGGTGTGGTGCAAATCACGGACCTGGCGATGCCGCCACCACGAGGACCGCCAAAAGAACCGGCCGTCTTGGCCTTAACCTGCTGCGATATCGCTCTGCCGGCGGTCTCTGCGCTCGCCGCATCTAGTGCATGGGCTGCGTGCGGGTAATGTCCATACGGTGAAGAGAAACACGCGCATGACTCGGCCATATAATCATCTAGCCGGTGGCGTAGCGGTGTACCACATCCTCCATATCTGCTGCAATCTTTGGGACATATCTAGCGAAGAATCAAACTCGACATTGTATTCACGGCGGTCGTCCCCTGTCTCGGCAGAATCTATCGGCTCGTGCCCTCCTCATCTGCGGAGGCGAAGTGTGTGAAAAAGCCTCACGAAAACTCATCCCATCTGCTGGAGTGCATGCTCTCCCGGGCGGCTCCGATGAATCAAACCAATCGGCTGCGGTGTCACGCGGCCGTCTGACCGAATATCACGACCTCGGTCTCGAAGCCACGATCACGCGTAATCCTCTGCGGTGGCGGATGAACTCCTGCGGATCATCCTCCGGCCTCGACCGTAAAACTCGGCGGGCTACAACTCGAAATCTCGCGACCTCGAACTATACGCCTCGGGTGCACTTCGGAGTGCGGCCCAGGCTGGAGGCTGGGCATCGCGTCAGTCTCTCCTCGTGTCGGGCCTGACTTTGCAAGAGTGGGCCGTCTCCTTGTACCTAACTCCTCCGCCCGGTGTGGGGCGGGAGGTGTGGGTGCTGTGGTCTCTCTTTGGGGCGGTGGCGTCATAGAACTCGCCGTCTACGGTATAGGCGGGCACGAGCCCTCGTGACTCTGGGTGTCTGCTAGCGACTCCTCATTTGCCTTGCCGCCACGGGCCGGGTTGCCTTACGTGGAGCATAAGCATTACGGGAAAGGAATACGTTAGAGGTCCGACCTATAACCTGACTCTAAAGCACGATCTCGGAATGAGAAGAATGGAAACGATCCTAAATATCCTATAGCCTCACGATTATGGGTGTGGTGCGCACCGCAGATAATCGAACTACTAGATCTGATGCTGTAGACACTTTCAGGATTAAGCGCTCACGATACCACTTTTGTCACGACCCGTTCGGGGCCGTGGTGGTGCCTTCTGGGGCACCCAGTAGTCATCATCGAGTAACGGCGGAATATAAAACAAGACATGAAACGATTTATAAAATAAGACCACGATTTATGTGAACAAGCGTCGCCTTTCGGCATATATATATGAACAAGGTTTAGCGATTACATCAAATGTACAACATGACTACTGACCTCTGAAAAAATACAACTATGGCGGGACGGGGCCACCGTACCTGGCTACAAACTATCTACGATACGGGGAGATCATGCAAAAGTAGAGCCTCGGAGAAGATGGAGCTCGACACCAATGCAAAGAGATCCTAGGATGCGGATCTAGCACACCTTGCCCTTGCCTGCGGCATGACGCGGCCCCGAAGGAGGTCGATACTGGTACAAGTATGTGAAACTATAAAGTACTTTAAAATGAAATCAAAGTATTTAAACCTTTTCACAAATACAATCGATTCAATTGCACATAGTGCCGTATCACAAACAATAACGATCTTAGGAAGCGTAGCAGTCTAGTCTAGGCGCGAATGATCGAAGCAAGGCGATCGCCCATAGTATCGTGCGTGCCTAGTCTGGACTTCCGCGATCGCATGGTCACCTGCGACCGCGTGAGGTATACCTGCGCGTCGGGGCAGCCAACCGGCGTCGCCTAGGCTCCGCGGCGCGCATAGCCTCGAAGACCGCGTAGTCTCAGCGGACCGCGTAGGAATCCCGCGTCGGGCTAAGCGCCGGAATGATCAATCACGGAGCATACGCTGCTCGCATAGTCTCGAACCGCGTAGGCCGTATAGACCCGCGTCGAGGGGCAAGCCCTCGGTATAATTAAGTCGAGGGTAGGTGATACAATACGATGCAGCGGACTTAGGTTAACAACGTAAGCCGCAGCAGAATGACCCTTTACGGCATTACAAGACACTAACACGGTAGCATCATAACATGTCTACTTATCACACAATCTTACTACACTTAGAAATCAATACAAGGCTTTTATAAACAAACAAGTAAGCAGTTCCTTTTTATCTTTCTTAAGTTGTTATACCTAACTTCCCATAAAGCTAGTATAACTCTTAAGCTTTGTTTTAAAACCAAATATTTATCTTACGAAAAAATGATTGATATTCTTTTGAAATGTTTTGATTCTTTGTTATTGAACTTAGCGTGAGGCGTTACCATAAGTATTATTCGAGCTTAAGCGTGAGGCATTACCATAAGTATTATTCGGAGCTTAAGTCAAAGACATTGCGTAGTTATTATTCGATTAACACGTATGCGTCTCTAGTACTATATATTGTAAAATATCATGCTTTAGGAAGAATCACATACATACCAGTGAAAACCACACTTGAGTTGAATATATGCCTTGAGAGAGTCGACTATAATAGTCACACATATCTATTAAAGACTACTCTGAAGGTCATTCTAAGCAGGGGTTCATAATTCTCTGATAAGTCGGGCAGCACTTCCCTGCGGTGAGCTATATAAGTCTCATGTGAAAACGATCTATGTAAATCTGATTTGATTATTCTTCTTTTAAACCATACAAGTGATTAACACTTCAATTACATCTTGTGATATACTTCTAAGTATTTATACTTATCCTTATACTACAATGAAGTATTCTCTAATTCAAAGAGGTTAGGATTATACCTCGGTAAGCCAATAATATCCTAGATAAAGTCGCGCTGAGCAAGGTTTAGCTCACATGTTGTATGCGCTCAGGTGGCTCAAGAACCTTAGAAGTTCTTCACAACTTCTACTAAGTACTAAGGGATTTGGGCTAGGGTATTTTGGGCATTATAACAATACTAGAAGACAACTTTTCTACCAAGGGAGGGGTAGATTTGGCTAGGCTAGGGTGGGGTAGGCCTCGGCCAAGCTCACTCGAGGAAGGTGTTGGACGATTTGGCTTAAGGAAGAGGAGAGGATTTTTTCAAGACTTGGAAGATTTGTGGATGAAGAACTCTTCATCTCTAAGGGTATTTATAGGTCAAGAAGTGGCCAACCAATGGCCAAGATTGAGACAAGTGCAAGGCAAGTGTAGGGTGAAGATTTACTACACACAAATATCCTACCAACTCCTTGACTTTGTGCGAAGGCAACAAAAAGCGTGCCAATGCCCGTCCAATTCGTCAAGGCGATTTTCAAATCCACCAATGGGAGGTGCCAAGTGTTGCCCTCCGTTGGTCCAAAATGTTTCGTCTCTCGGAAAAATCCATAAAATACTTAATGTCATAGCGGAATTTTCTCTACGAAATTTGTGGAAACGTTTCGTCGGAAACGATTCTTTTAGCGAGTTGTGTACAAATTTCGAACTTGGCCTATCTTTAAGGCTAAACTTTTATGCGTCGTCACGTGCGTACATACTCGGAAATACGGGTATAACAATTGACCGACATGATCATGGGTATGGATTGGCTAGCTTGCACTACGCCAATGTATGCGAGGAGAGAGTAGTGCGGTTCCGATTTCTGAGGCCGGTTGTTGAGTGGGAGGAGCCTTTGTATCGTAGAGGTAGGTTTATTTCCTACCTCAAGGCTAGGAAGATGGTACAAAGGGTACATCTACCATCTCGTTCGGGTGTTTGATCACGAGGCTGCGGTGCAGATTTTGATCGATTCCGATGTCGAGAGTTCCCGGGCGTGTTTCAGACGACCTCCGGGTATCCTCACGAGAGGAGATCGAGTTTTGTATAGATGTGTTGCGGACACTCGGCCTATTTCCATTCCGCCATCTGAATGGCACCGAGTTAAGAGAGTTGAAGGATCGGCTTAGAGACTTGGAGAAAGGTCTTCATCGGACCTAGTGTTTCTCCACAGGGGCGCGGTATTGTTCGTGAAGAAGAATGGCGGGGCCAGCTGCGCATGTGTTGATCTGAGCGGTGAACAAGGTGACCATTAAAACGAATACCCTTCCGGGATTGATGATTTGTTCGACCCGGTTGCGAGTGCGAGATGTTTCTCAAGATTGATCTGCGATCGGGCTATCATCAGTGCGAGTCGAGAGGTGGATGTCCACTAGGTGCATTCGGACGTGCGGGCATTATGTGTTCAGATTCATGTCTTTTGTGTTGACCAATGCTCCGGCGGTATTCATGGATTTGATGAGCGAGTGTTCAAACCATTTTGAACACGTTTGTGATAGTGTTCATTGATGATATCTTGGTTTATTCTCGCTCGGGCGAGGAGCATGCGGAGCATTTGAGGAGGCGTCTTGTGATTCTCGAGACCAGCGATTATCGCCAAGTTTTCCAAATGTGAGTTTTGGTTAACCGGTGGCTTTTCTTGGGCACATTATGGGTGATGGCATTCAGTGGATACGGCCAAGATCGAGGCAATCGAGACTTGGCCTGAACTCTTACTCGACGAGAGGTTCGCGATTTTAGGCCTTGCGGAGTTATTATCGGCGGTTCGTAGAAGTTTGCTTCTATCTTCACCATTGACTAGGCTGACTCGAGCGGCTAAGTTTGATGGTGATGCTTGTGGCGGGGCTTCGATTCTTTGAAGGAGGCGACCGCCCCGTTCTTACTCTTCGGAGGTCAGACGGTTATGTCGTGTATTTTGATGCGTCGGGCATCGGGTTGGGATCTGTGTTGATGCGGCATGGCAAGGTTATAAGCGTATGCATTCCGGCGGTGAAGAAACACGAGAGGAACTACCCACCCGTGATTTGGAGTTAGCGGCGGTGATTCACGCCTTGAAGATGCGGAGGCACTATTTGTATGGGGTTGTGGATATTTATACGGACCACAAGAGCCTCGGTATATCTTCGGACGGAGGAGTGAACTTACGGCGAGAGGCGGTGGTTAGAGTTGCTTAAGGATTACGATGTTGATATCTGTACCACGGGGAAGGCCAATGTTGTGGCGATGCTCTTGTCGTAGGTCGATGGGAGTCTATCGGATGTGCAGCGAGAGGAGGGACATGGTTCGTGATTTGCATCGATTAGCGAGCCTTGGTGTCCGTTTGATTGATTACGATAGCGATGGGGTTCGAGTTCGTGAGGTTGCAGTCTTCCATCGTCGAGGAGGTGAAGAAGCGATTCGAGGATCGATTTGACACGTTATCGTGATACATCTCTTCGTGAGGCAAGGGTCGCTTTTGAGTAGCACGATGGGGTGCTAAGGTTTGAAGCGATTGTGTGTTCGGATGTTTCGAGACTTGTGAGTTCTTGAGGAAGCGCGCGGTAGCGGCGTTACTCTATCCGTCGAAGTGCGACCAAGATGTACCACGACCTTAGATACGTGTATTGGTGGGATGGCTTGAAGAGGGCGTTGCGAGTTCGTAGCTCGGTGCGATGTTGTCGGCGGTGAAGGTAGAGCACCGGAGGCACGGTGGTTTATTCTGACGATAGAGATCGACACGGAAGTGGGATGTGATCAACATGGACTTCATCACGGGATTGCCTCGCTTTTCGGAGAGCATGATTCTATATGGGTTATAAATCGGCGGTGGCGAAATCAGCCCACTTTCTTCCGTCGGGGCGACTTTTGGTGAGGATTATGCGAACTATATATCAGAGATCGTCGGTGCGTGGAGTCCCTATTTCGATCATATCAGACGAGAGCCCGATTTCACGGCTAACTTGGAGAGTCTTTCGAGAGGGTTTAGGGGCGGTGAGCACAGTCTGCATTCCATCCCGCAGAGACGGACGGCGAGCGCTATCCAGACTCTTGAGGATATCTGCGAGCTGTGTTATTGACCGAAGTAGGCGGAGCATCATTTGCCTCTAGTTGAGTTTGCGTATAATAATAGCTACCACTCCGGTATTCGAGATGGCGCCTTATGAGGCCTTGTATGGGAGGAAGTGCGGTCGCCTATAGGCTGGTTCGATGTGGCGAGTGCGATTAGTGGGACGATTTGGTGCGGCGATGGATAAGGTGAAGCTTATCGGGAGAGGTTCTTGGCGGCTCGAGTCGGCCAGTCATATGCGAGATCATCGTCGTCGGCATGCGGAGTTCGAGGTTCATGATTGGGTTTTCCTAAAGGTGTCACCCATGAAGGGTGTGATGAGATTCGGGAAGAAGAAACTTCGGCCCAGTATATTGGGGCGTTTGATTGTCGCGAGGTAGGCAAGGTTGCCTATGAGTTGAATCTGCCGTCCGATCTGGAGGCGATGCATCCGGTTTTCACGTATCTATCTTGAGAGATGTATCGAGGATCCATCTAAGGTACACCGTTGGCGATGTCGAGTGACCGGGGTTATCGTATGAGAGATTCCATAGCGATGTCGATCGTCGGAGTTAGGCGTCTGCGGACGAAGGGCGTGGCTTCGTCAAAGTTACGTGGCGGAGCGAGCTCGGGAGGAGATGGCGTGGGAAGGCGAGAGGACATGAGGCGAAGTATCTCACCTATTCCCACACCTCCGGGTAATTCACTTTCCTACTTGTAAATTTTCGTTATCGTTTATGCCTAAGTGTTGTTACGTGGCGTGTGTGGCATTTGCAAGCTGTTTAAGTTATGAAGAATCTTATCGTTAAGCGTCTTGGGAAGGAACATTCGACGAATGTTTCTAAGGAGGAGAATGTTATACCCGTATTTCCGAGTATATGCGTGAGGCGTGCGTCACGAAAGTTTAGCCTTAAAGTAGGCAATGGGGCGTTTTTGGGCCTGACTCATTAAAAGAATCATTTCCGCGAAACATTTTACCTGACTCGCGTAGGATAAATTCGGCTATGTCATTTCTAATTTTTGCGGATTTTTAGAGAGGCGAAACATTTTGGACCAGCGGGAGGCGACACTTGTCACCTCGATTGATGGATGTGGGGCGGCATTAGGCGGGTGGATGGCCATTTTTGTCTTGGAGTTGGTAGGATATTTTGTGTGCAAGTTGGCTAAGGACACTTGCCCAAATCTTGACCTTACACTTGCCTTGCACTTGGCATAATCTTGGCCATTGGTTGGCGTCCCTTGACCTATAAATACCCTCTTGTGATGAAGAGTTCTTCATCCACAAAATTACTTCAAGTCTTGAAAAATCCTCCCTCTCCACTTTGTGAGCATTTCGTCCAACACCTCCCCGCTGAGTAAAGTTTGGCGAGGCCCACTGCTAGAAACCTACCCCCTCCCTGGTAGAAAAGTTGCCTTCTAGTATTGTTATAATGCCCAAAATACCTAGCCCAAATCCCTTAGTCCTTAGTAGAAGTTGTGAAGAACTTCTAAGGTTTTCTTAGACTCTGGAGCGTCTGACTTAGGAGCTAAACCTTGCTCAGTAGCGACTTTTATCTAGGATATTATTGGGCTTACAGGGTAAATAAACTTGTCCTTCTTTTGTAATTAGAGAATACATATTGTAGAAGTATAGTAATAAGTATAAATACTTAGAAGGATATTAAAGAATAGAATTGAACTATTATCACAGTAGAAGGGTTTAAAAGAAGAATAATCAAAGCGTACTTACTTAGAATTTGTTTTCACGATGAACTTGAGTAGCTCACGGGTAGGGAAGTCTGCCCAATTTTCCGTAGGATAGAGAACCCTACACTTGAATCGTTTTGAGTAGTGCGAGCGTTGATAGGCGTGTCGACTATTATAGGTTGATTCTGCGCGCGACATATTCAACTTGGCGGTGGTTTTATTTGAGAAGGTATGTGATTCTTCCTAAAGCATGATATTTTAAAATATATATGTAGTGCGGTAGGCGTACGTATGTTAAGCGAATAATAACTACGGCAATGTCTTTTGACTTAAGCTGAATAATACTTACGGCAATGTCTTGCGACTTAGGCACGAATAATAAGGATCTTAAAGCATTTCAAAGAATATTGAATCATTTTCTTGAGAAGAGAACTAATTGGTTTTAAACATCAAGCTTAAGAGTTATACTAGCTTTATGGGAAGTTAGGTATAACAACTTAAGAATGATAAAAGACGATTTACTTATGTGTTTATAACAAACTTATATTGATTTATGAAAGAATAATAAAATGGTTTGATAAGTAGACGTGATATGATGCTATGTGTGGTAGTGACTTGTAACATTTGTATAAGAGGTATTCTTGTTGTGCTTATGTGGTTTAACGATAATTTGTTATCTTGGTATTATATCACTCACCTCTTGACATATTCTGGGGTTGTGCCTCCGTCTGGGGTAGACTCGGTGATGCAGGACCGTGATTCGAGAATACCTCATGCGGGTCGGGGACCTATGCGAGCTCTGAGTTCGAGGTTAGTGTGCGGGGTTATACCTCATACGGTCTATGTGGCCATGCGGACTACGAGTCGGGGCGTTGCAGAGTAGCTACCCTCGATGCGAGTTATACCATATGCGGGCCTAAGTGAGTGGCCTATGCGGACTACGAGTCGAGTTAGGCTTGCTTAATGATACTATGGGCAATTGGCCCTGCTTCGATCATTCGCGACCTAGAAAAGACCTGTTACAGTTTACCTATTGTTGCTCTTGTTTGTGATGTGGCACTATGTGCGGTTTCATGGTTGTTTCATACATATTTGTAAAGCGGTTTTAAAATGATATGATTTCATTTAAGTACTTTCTGATTTCACATACTTAGTACTGTTGTCTTGACTTCGCCGGTCTGCGTTCATGCAGCGGTAAGGGCAGCGGTGTTAGATCCATCATAGGATCTCTTTGCATTGGTGTCGGGAGCTCCATCTTATAGGAGGCTTTACTTTTTGATACGATCTCCTTGTATTGTAGATAGTTTGTACATTCGAGGTATGGCGGGGCCTGTCCCGCCATAGTTGTTACTTTCTTAGAAGTGCAGTAGTCCTGTTATGCAGTTGGGATGTAATCGCAAAACTATGTTATGTATTTATGCGAAAGCGACATTTTCTCACATAAAAGCGTGTCTCTTTTACAATCGTTTCATGTCTTGTTTTATATTCCTCGATTACTCGATGTATGACTACTTGGGTGCGGGTAAGGCACGATCCACGAACCGGGCGGGTCGTGTGAGCTAAACGTTGCTTGGGAGCGACTTTATACTTGGATAATTTTGGGCTTATCGAGGTAAATACGCTTGACCTTCTTTTGTAATAAGTTTGCATCTGTTGAAGTATAAGAATTAAGTATAAGTATATGCGGGCGGTATATAAGAAGGAATTGAAGCTGTACTTACATGGGGCATATTACTGATGGTGATAACCTTTATTGGTTGAATGTTTTGCAAGTAGCATGTCTACTTAGAAGGTGAACAAGGCTAGCGGGTTATAGCCGTGGGCGTTTGCTTATAGTCGATAATCGTCGCGAGGTATGTGATTCTTCCTATACTCTTGAGCATGATATTTTAAAGGAAGATATATATAATGCAACAATGTCTTTTGACTTAAGCTGAATAATACATAGTCACGGTGAGCGTCGTGTGCTAATTGAGCGTGGTTATGCGGCAATGTCTTTTGACTTAAGCTGAATAATATATAGTACGGTAGGCGTCGTGTGCTAATTGAGCGTGGTTATGCGGCAATGTCTTTTGACTTAAGCCTGAATAATAAGAACCCTGAATATATTTCAAATGTTAAGAAACCATTTTTGAAAGAAGAGTAACACTTGGTTTTAAAGGTTTTAAAAAAATAAGTTATACTAGCTTTATGGGGAGTTAGGTATAACGTCTTAAGAAAGGTAAAGAAAATGGTTTACTGATTTTAGAAGTTAAGAGACTTGATCTTATAAGATAAGAGACTTAACTTAAATGAATTAATATGAGTTTTGTGTGAAACCTCATTCGTGAGTAATGAGTACGTGGTTTTTAAAAGGAATCATGTTTCTTGATTTGAAATCAGAATGTGTATCGACAAACCACTGCAGCGTTAATAAAGGAAAATGTATTGAATAATGAAGTATTATTAAAACCAGTAGAAACCTCCATCTGCATAGAAGTTAAGATGAGACAAAATGATATTACATTTTGTTATACCCCGTATTTTCAGAGTATGTACGTAAGGACGTACGTAGAAAAGTTTGGGCTTTAAAGTGGCTTGGCCGAATTATTTTGTGCACAACACCCGGTTAGAGTCGTTTTTAGAACAAAAGTTTTAAACAAAACCCGGAGGGTAAAATAAGGCGATGTAAATTATAAATTTTGCGGATTTTTAAGAGGCGAAACATTTTGGACCAGCGAGAGGCGACACTTCTCACTCTCATTGATGAACGATTGAGCGGTAAAGGGTGGACGAAATGGGTTGGTTTTGTCAAGTAGTTGGTAGGATATTTTGTGGGTAGATGGATAAGGTACACTTGGGCATATCTTGGCCTACACTTGCACTTGGCTTGATCTTGGCCGTTGGTTAGCCATGGCTTGACCTATAAATACCCTCCCCTTTGATGAACTTCTTCCAAAAATCTCTAAGTCTTGAGAGCTTCCTCCTTTGTGTTTGAGGTCTCGTCTGGCCTCCCCCCATTTGATAGGCCCGGCGAGTTCCCTTCCCCTTGGCGAGAATACCACCCTAGTGGGGTAGGCGAGGGTATACACCACTTGTGGTGTTGTCTCGTATAAATACCCACTCTTGGTAGAAATACTCTCAAAGTATTGTTACTATACCCAAATTACCTTAGCCTTATACCTTGTAGTATTCCAAGGTTACACTTATCTGAAAAGCCGGAAATACTATTATACTTCCGTCGGTCCAAAACGAAACCCTAAGGAATATCTCCATAGATAGTTGGAGTATTATGTAGAAGTTGGTTAGAACTTCTAAGGGTGGTTTGGAGCGGGTTGGAGCGCACGGAGTTGGAGCTAAGCGTTGCTCAGGAGCGACATTAAACTAGGATAATTTTGGGCTTATCGAGGTAATATCTTGTCCCCTTATTGTAATTGGAAATTACATGTTGTAAGATTATATAGTTGAAGTATACTATATATAGAACTGAACCTAACTGCGGCAATGTCTTTTGACTTAAGCTGAATATAAAGAAAGAGAAGCGACTGTAATTACATAGGGTGTATCAGATGAGACTTGTGTAGCATTCTTGTGAAGTAGAATTGTACACGTCAGGTTAGATGTATAAACCCCCGGTTGGCTTGATGGCGGCCTCGATAGAGGAGGAGATTTCTGTGATTTGCGAGAGTCTTGCGAATTTTACGTAGAGATGTTCTACGATATGATCTAGATGTTAATAAAGCGCCTTGTGGCCTTATAGGTTGAAGTACTATGCGTGGCGCGATCGCGGCTTAGGAGTAGCCAAGCGGTTTGAGGTACTTGGGCGTTTTGCTATTAGTCGATAATCGTCGCGAGGTATGTGAGCGTTGTTATACCGTATTTCGAGTATATGCAGCGAGGCGTGCGTGGAAATTCGAACTTCAAGTAGGCTTGGCGATTTAATTTTGTGCCTGACACCCGGTTAGAGTCGTTTTTTGTGAAACGTTTTCCACGGCTTTCGTAGGGAATTTCGGCTATGCCATATTTTATTTTGCGGATTTTTCCGAGGCGAAACATTTTGGACCAACAAGAGGCGACGGCACCTCTCATTGGTGAAGTGTTAGGCGGTTTGGGCGATTTGGGTGAGTGGGAGTGGGTAGGATATTTTGTGTTGGTTGGTGTGGTAGATGGATAAGGTGTACTTGGGTGAATCTTGGCCTTACACTTGTGTAGCACTTGGCTTAATCTTGGCCATTGGTTGGCCATTGGTTGGCTATAAATACCACAAGTTGAAGACTTCTTCATCAAAATATTTCCTAAGTGTTTAAGCCTTCCTCCTCTCTTGTGGTGTTCTCGCCCTAGTCTCCTCCCACTTTGCGAGCCCCTCCCCTTGTGAAGGCCTTGTTGGCGAGAGTAACCCACTAGCCTAGTTGTCTCGTATAAATACCCTTGTTGTGGTATAGAAATACTCTCTAGTATTGTTATAATGTCCAAATACCTTGGCCCATTACCTTGTAGTATTCCCAGGTTACACTTTTACAAGCCAGAAAATACCGTTATACTTTCCTCGATCACTAAAGCGAAACCCTAAGGAAATCTTCACCGTTGTTGAAGTTGTAAGTAGAAGTTGGTTAGAACTTCTAAGGGTAGTTTGGAGCGGGTTGGAGCACTGAGTTGGAGCTAAACCTTGCTCGGGAAGCGACTTTAAACTAGGATAATTTTGGGCTTATCGAGGTAAATATCTTGTCCTTATTGTAATTGGAAATTACATATTGTTGAATATATAGTTGAAGTATACTATATAAAGAAGCGAACGTAGTAGTCGTGATGTCTTTTGACTTAAGCCTGAATTTAAATAAGAAGCGAATCGTAATTACATAGGGTATTCTGATGAGACTTGTGTAACCTTCTTGTGTAGTAGAATTATGCAGCGTCAGGTTAGGCGTGTTAACCCACACTGGTTGGCTTGGTAGCCACCGTTAAAGGAGGAGATTTCTGTTGTTGCGGGGAGAGTCTTTGCCGAATTTTACAGATTATGGAGCGTTGAGATCTAGATGTTAATAAGCGCCTTGTGGCCTTATAGGTTGAAGTACTACGTGTGGCGCGATCTACTTGGCTTAGGAGTAGCCGACGGTTTGAGGTACTCGGGCGTTTTGCTATAAGTCGATAAATCATCGCGAGGTATGTGAACCTCTTCCTATCTCTTCTAGCATGATATGTGTGAACTATGTAGTGCGGTGAGCGTCGTGTGTTAACAGTGTTTGATTGTTCTTATAACATAAAGTGTTATAACGGCTTTATGGGAAGTTGGTTATAACGACTTTATGTAGGTAGAAAGTACTTTGTGGTTTTAAAAGGTAAGCGATGTGAATTATAAGCTAGTTATAATAAAGAACTTGATGTATTTCAAAAGATTTATAAATCGTTTTGGAAGGAGAGTAACACTTGGTTTTAAAAGGTTTTAAAAAGAGTTATACTAGCTTTATGGGAGTTAGGTATAATGTCTTAAGAGAGGTAAAGAAAATGGTTTCTTGATGTTAGAAGTTAAGAGACTTGATCTTATAAGATAAGAGACTTAACTTATTTGTTTTAATGTGAATGTTTGTGTGAAACCTCATTCGTGAGTAATGAGTACTTGGTTTTATTTAAAGGGATAATGTTTCTTGATTTGGAAATCGAATGTGTATCGACAGGACATTTGCGGCGTTAATAAAGGAAAATGTATTGAATAATGATGAATTGTATTAAAACCGGTAGAAACCTCCATGCATAGAAACTAAGATGAGACAAAATGATATACATTTTCTAGATCATGGTCTTTGTAATAAGAATGTTGTAAACAAGAATAACCTACTCTCACGTGAGACATATATTACTCAATTGTTCTAAAAGGAATCAGTGATTAAGTTTGGAAACTATGAAACCATTTGAAAATGAGAAGCTTGAGTAATTGAAACTAGGCAAGCGGAACTTAGGAAAAGAATGTTGTTACTTGATTTTGAAAAAGGGAATGTGGGTTGGTCATTCTAATACTACGTATCGGGTGACTTTTATAAAAGTAATGGATCTCTTTTAAAAGAACTTAACGTATGTAGTACTTTGGGGTTAAAAACGGACTTTGGCATAAAATGAAAGTACTTTGAGTTGTTGTGAAACTTGCCTTTACTTGTTATTGTGAAACTTGCCTTTGGTTGTTGAAACTTGCCCTTGCTTGTTGTTGTGAAACTTGCCTATGCTTGTGATGATAGCCTTTGTTGTGCAAGTGTGGTATTTACGTGTTACCGTCTCGATAGAGGCGGTTGACTTGTTGAGAACTTACTTGGGCGTCTTTGGCGGTGATGGAGAATTCCACGGGTATGTTTCCATTTTGATTCTTGTCTTGTTGTTGATGTCACATGGGACGTCTACACCGTCTGCAGTATTCCGGCATGTGGCCACGCGGCCTTGTTATTATTGTTGCATCATGGACATGTCTGCCGTCTGATTTCGGGGCATGTGGCCATGCGGCGGGTTGACCACCCGATATATTGTTATTGAGGTTACATGGGCATGTCTGCCGTCACGATTCCGGGGCATGTGGCGTTGCGGCGTTGTTATTATTGTTGCATCATGGACATGTCTACACCGATGCAGTATTCCGGGGGCACGCGGCCATGATGCGAACATGATGAATGTTGTGGGCGTGAGACCCGTAGTTATATTTAGTGGTGACTTTGAGGCGTGAGTCCGACTTGGCTTTTATGTCATGCGTCGTATTTTGGTTATCATACATGTCTCCCGCTTTTTAAGCTATTATGATTTCATTTAGATTTGTGATTTCACATACTTGGTACTGTTATCGACCTCCTTGGCTGCGTTAAATCCGCGGTAGAAGTATCGATCGTGGATCCGCTCTTAGGATCTCATTTCGTGTTGGAAAGCTCCGTTCCTTCTGAGGCTTATCTATGGTATTTTTCACTGAGTTGTAGGTTCTTGAACATTAAGGTGTATGTCGGGGCCCTGTCCCGTCATAGTTGTTGTAAATCTTAGAGTGCAGCTTGTTGTGGGCGGGGTTTGTAAAAAGGATAAGCTGTCGGGTTTTTATGTATATCTTGAAAGCATTATTTTGGTTGGCCTGTTTATTTATTATATCTCTTGTTTCATGACTCGTGTTTTATTTTCCGCTGGTTTTCTCTGATGTTGTATCACTAGGGTGCCCGGGGTAAGGCACCAGTCACGGGCCCGGAATTCGGGGCGTGACAAACGTCTTCCTATCTTTTCTAGCATGATGTGTGTATAACTATGTAGTACGGTAGACATACATGTGTAAAATGCTTTGTGGTTTTAAAAGGTAACTGATTTGACTTATAACTGACTTGATGTGTGATAATAAAGAATCATTCTGAAAGAAGAGTTATACTAGCTTTATGGGAAGTTAGGTATAACGTTTTAAGAGAAGTAAAGAGAATGGTTTACTGATTTTAAAAGTTAAGAGACTTAATCTTGAAGATAAGAGACTTAACTTGTTTTACTTGGTAATTAACATTTTGTTAAAAATGTTGTAAAACCTCATTCGCGAGTAATGAGTACTTGATTTTAAAAGCAATAATGTTTTACTGATTTCGGGAATCAGAATAAGTATCGAACAAACCACATCAGCGCTAATAAAGGAAAGTGTATTGACAAATAACAAATTGTTATTAAAACCAGTAGAAACCTCCATCTGCATAGAAGCTAAGATGAGACAAAATGATGTTACATTTCCTAGATCATGGCTGCTTAAATAAGATTGTTATAAACAAGAATAACCTACTCATGTATCAGACATATGTTTCTCAAATTGCTTTTAAAGGAGAATTATATCATTAAGTGATTAAAATTATGAACTACGAAACCTTTCGAAAATGAGAAACTTGAGTAATTGAAATTAGGCAAACTTGAAACATTTGGAAAAGAATGTTGTTACTTGATTTTACGAAGAGAAGTGTTTTGATTTACTTAAAAAGATAATCACTCTATTTTCATATACTACGGGTATTGTGTGACTTTTGTAAACGTAAGGTATCTTTTAAAAGATAATGTATGAAGTACTTTGGGAATAGATACCCGATCTTGTTAATCATATATTAGAATGTACCTTGTGTGTATAACTTGATTGTGTTGGTTTGTGATAGCCTTGTAATACTTTCTTGTTGATTTGATAAGTAAACATGCTAGGATGCTACGTGTGTTAGTATCTTGTGATGTTTTGTGTAAATGGGGTTTTCCCTCGATTGCGCTTAAAGTTGTTTAACGATCAGCCGTTATATTGGTATTATACCACTCACCTTGACTTGTTTCCGGAGGTTGGCGCCTCCGTGCGGGGTAGACTCAGCGGATCTAGTGACCTATGATTCGAGAATACCTTATGCAGTGCAGATGGCTATGCGGGCTGGGAGTTCCGTGTTAGTATCGCGGCCCTTGTGGTCATGCGGTCTTTGTGGCCGTGCGGACGGCGAGTCGGGGCTGCCGGGGAGTAGCTACCCTCGATGCGGGGAATACCTCATGCGGGCCATTGGGGTGGCCCATGCGGAGCTACGGGAAGTTCCAGGGCTAGACGCGCACATTAGATACTGCGGGCGAGTGGCCATCTTTGATCATGTGACGGTCTAGACAGATCTCATGATACTGATTTCTGACCTTGTTTGTCTTGTGGGTTTTAGTAGTCGGCTATGCCTTCGTACTTACCGTCACGGTTTTATGATGACACAGTGGGACCGGTGTTCATATGTACTTCTTGGTGTGATTATATCATAGGCGGCGGTAAGGTATGCCACGGCATGATTGATGTTATGGGCGTGAGACCCATTGTTATATTTGAGTGATGACTTGAGGGCGTGAGTCCCTGACTTGACATGACTGTTTATTTATTGTGAACTGTAGTTTGGTTATCATACATGTCTCACTTTATATAGACTACTATGATTTCATTTCTGATATTTTGATTCACATACTTGGTACTGTTGTCTTGACCTCGCCGAAGTGCGTTCATCTGCGCGAGTTGAGGTACACGATCGTTGATCCTAGCTCTCGTGGTCACGGTTGGCGTTTGGGAAGCTCCGTTTCTCGGAGGCTTATCGGTGGTATCGCCCCCGTCGTAGTAGGTGTTTGCATTCGGGGTTTGGCGGGGCCTGTCCGCCATTGTTGTCGTATCATTCTTAAGTGCATGTAAATCTTGTTGTGGGCGAGTTGTAGAAAGGGATGTCGCTGTTCAAATTGTTATATATTATGAAGGTAACCGCTTTTGGGTTAGCTTTGTCTTCTTGTTTCAACTGTCTTATTGCATTGGTTTCATGTTATTGATTTATGGTCCGCTGAAGTTACTCTGATGTTGTATCACTAGGGTGCCCGGGAGAAGGCACCAGTCACGGGCCCGGGTTCGGGTTGTGACAAAAGTGGTATCGAGCGATTAATCCTCGGAAAGTGTCTACTGACCGTATCGATGAGTCTTGATTATCGGTGTGTTGTGCACCACACCAATAATCAGGAGGCTATAGGATATTTAGGATTGATTTCTATTCTTCTCACTCTGGGATCGTGCCTTAGAGCTGTGTTGTAAGTTGGACCCTCTCACGTATTTCTTTCCACTACCGCTATGCCTCGCGTAGGCAAACCCGGGAGGCAAGCGGCCGAGGAGGCGAGTAAAGTATGAGAGGGTTACGAGGCACGAGCCCAACCATCACTGAGTTAGGTGCTTCGTTCGGGGAGTTATGCTCGTCGCCACCCAGCGAGTTTAGCACCGGCGGATTCCTCTGCGGCCATGACATTTGAACGCCGGTTCCACGACCGGAAACAGAGAATATAGATTTCGAAGAGGCGACCCTGTTACTAGCTATGGATTTGGCTACCAGAGAGTATACCGATGTACCGCGAGTCTTGATGACTATCTAAGAGAGAGTTGTACAAGAGTAATTCTTGATTAGGCTTGGCATGGCACGTATGCGGGCTTATGCGCTTGAGCCAAGCGTAGAGATCAACGGGTTAACGAAGGGCGAGAAGAGGGCGAGCGGCAAGATCCTTTGGTAACTTTCGAGGCGAGTCACCTCGCGTGGATTAGATTTGCACATCCGCGGTCAGAGAGGTCTCCACGGGGTTCGGGGCGTTCGGGTATGCAGGAGTTGGTCGAGAACTCGTGGCTTCCGGTTGCGGTGTGACGACGTCATCCGGGAACGTCGTCTTTGTTGGTGCTCAGACACGTGGCCGCCGGGCCATGTGTCGAATGGGTGACCTAGTAGGAGGGTTGTAAGTAGGAGGACTTAGCCTTCAGGATCGATGGGTAGTTCGTCACCTTTCTTAGCTATGCGCCCTAACGGGGCATGTTTGATTAGAACGACTAAGGGGAGTGAAGCGAGAAATCTGAGATAGATCTTTAACCTGCAGGGTTTTGTATGTGTGATAGGGTGAGTATACCTTAAGTGTTATATTCTGATAGCATTGTATAAATTGTAATTAGAAATCTTGGTTAGTTAACCAAGTAAGATTTGGGGGATAGAGAAGGTGTGAGCCTTAGAGCTTTATACATAGAGACCTTAGAGGTAAGGCCATCTCGAGTAAGGGTGTAGTGTTATGTTTGATCCTTATCGGAGTGCATAGTGCACGTGATCTATGTTTGTGGGATAAGTCCCTGAGTAGTGTGAAATGAAAGAGGGTAGTTGAGCTAAGAAGACCGCTAGGTTTTCGTAACGTGATTAGAAAGATTGTTCCGGATCGGGGAGCTAGTATTGTGCGCGTTCGGTCGGGTTGAGGCCACGTTACGGGTCAACCCGCGGCATGTTTGGTGGTGGGGTCAGTTTTGGTGGTCCCGCGTGATAGGTCATAAGGGTGTTTGGCCCAAGTTTAGTTAACCAAACGTCTGAGTTCGGATGCGTTGACGATGGTCGGGCGATGAGGTCGGCCGTCTTATCTTTTAGTCCAAATCGTGTAATCGGTGGTATGTTGCGGCGTTATATCGAGAAGGTTGTAAAGGCTGCGCAGGGTGCCTACCTTACCTTATGACAGTGGAGCCAGTTACGTCTGCTTTTTCCGAAGTTTTACGGCGGGATTAGGAACTTCGGGTGAGTCTCGTGTCGTATTCGCCCCGGGCGATGTGTGGATTTCGGGGGTAGTCGTAAGGATTGTTGTCTCCTGTTGAGGGAGTGTTTTAGTAGCTACCATTTCAGTGTTCGGATGTCGCTTTATGACGCCTTGCAGGGCGGAAGTGTAAGTTGTCGGTCGATTGGTTTGATGTTGGCAAAGTTCAGATAGTTGGTTCAGCTTGTTCCAATGGTGTGGATAAAGTGAGGCTTATCTAGAAGAGGTTTTTGGCGGCTCGTAGAAATCGTGCGGATTATCGGCGGCGGCTTAGAGTTGAGTTGACGGTCGGTCTTGAAGGTACCACCGGATAAGTGCGATGAGCTTTGGAAAACAGAGGAAACTTAGCGAGTTACTTTGGGACTTTTGAGTTCATGTGAGGATAGGCGGGTTGCCTATATGTTAGCATTTGCCGTCCGACTTAGGAGGCAATGCGTCCGGTCTTCGTATTGTTATGTTCGGAAAGTATCGAGATCCATCAGTGTTCCCGATTAATGATGACCACGTTAGAGATATTAACCCGAGTTTTGGAAATCGAAGCGATGAAATGTGGTAAGGATTGAGTGTACAAGCGATGCGATCGTGAGGAAGAAGCGAGCATGTATGGCGAGCATAGATGTGATCATTTCTTTTGTAAAGAGAAGGTGTGAAAGAAGTATATTTTAGAACCCCGAGAGAGGTATTGGTGGTGATGTAAGAGGTGTTTCCTCGTGGACTTGGATGGAGGTATTTGCGCGGGTGTTTCTGTGGCCATGTGGGCAGGATTGTTCTCGTAAGTATAGTAGTGAAGACTATACTGGCGCGCGTTTGTTTTGAGACTTAGAAGGAACATTCGGGACGAATGTTTCTAAGGAGGGAGAATGTTATACCGTATTTTGGTATATGCGTGGGGCGTGCGTAGAAAAGTTTGGGCTTTAAAGTGGCTTGGCCGAATTATTTTGTGCACAACACCCGGTTAGAGTCGTTTTTCGACGAAACATTTTACACAAAGCGCGTAGGGTAAATTACGGCTATGTCATTTCTAATTTTTGCGGATTTTTCCGAGAGACGAAACATTTTGGACCAACGAGAGGGCGACACTTCTCACCCTCTCATTGATGGACGATTGGGCGGTAAAGGGTGGACGAAATGGGTTGGTTTTGTCAAGTAGTTGGTAGGATATTTTGTGGGTAGATGGATAAGGTACACTTGGGCATATCTTGGCCCTACACTTGCACCACACTTGGCTTGATCTTGGACATTGGTTAGCCATGGCTTGACCTATAAATACCCCTCCCCTTTGATGAACTTCTTCATCCAAAAATCTCTAAGTCTTGAGACCTTCCCCTCCCTTTGTGTTTGAGGTCTCGTCTAGCCTCCCTCTTCCCCCTTTGAGAGGCCCCTTGGCCGAGAGTTCCCTTCCCCCCCCTTGGCCGAGAATACCCCCCCGTAGTGGGGTAGGCCGAGGGGTATACACCCCCCCCCTTGTGGTGTTGTCTCGTATAAATACCCCCCCTCTTGGTAGAAATACTCTCAAAATTATTGTTACTATACCCAAATTACATTAGCCTTATACCTTGTAGTATTCCAAGGTTACACTTATACGAAAAGCCCAGAAATACTATTATACTTCCCGTCAGTCACAAAAACGAAACCCTAAGGAAAATCTCCATAGATAGTTGGAGTATTATGTAGAAGTTGGTTAGAACTTCTAAGGGTGGTTTGGAGCGGGTTGGAGCGCACGGAGTTGGAGCTAAACGTTGCTCAGGAGCGACATTAAACTAGGATAATTTTGGGCTTATCGAGGTAATATCTTGTCCCCTTATTGTAATTGGAAATTACATGTTGTAAGATTATATAGTTGAAGTATACTATATATAGAACTGAACCTAGCTTTGCGGCAATGTCTTTGACTTAAGCTGAATATAAAGAAAGAATCTCAGAATTACATAGGACTATATTACGCAGAACTTGTAAAGCATTCTTGTGAAGTAGAATTGTACGTCGGTTAGATGTATAAACCCCCGGTTGGCTTGATGGCAGGCCTCGATAGAGGAGGAGATTTCTGTGATTTGCGGGGAGGTCTTTGCCGAATTTTCTGTAGAATGTTCTACGATATGATCTAGATGTTAATAAGCGCCTTGTGGCCTTATAGGTTGAAGTACTATGCGTGGCGCGATCTATTTGGCTTAAGGAGTAGCCGACGGTTTGATGTACTTGGAGCGTTTTGCTATTAGTCGATAATCGTCGCGAGGTATGTGAACCTCTTCCTATCTTTTCTAGCATGATGTGTGTATAACTATGTAGTACGGTAGACGTACATGTGTAAAATGCTTTGTGGTTTTAAAAGGTAATCGGTTGACTTATAACCGACTTGATGTGTGATAATAAAGAATCATTACGAAAGAAGAGTTATACTAGCTTTATGGGAAGTTAGGTATAACGTTTTAAGAAGTAAAGAGAATGGTTTCTTGATTTTAAAAGTTAAGAGACTTAATCTTGAAGATAAGAGACTTAACTTGTTTTACTTGGTAATTAACATTTTGTTAAAAATGTTATAAAACCTCATTCGCGAGTAATGAGTACTTGATTTTAAAAGCAATAATGTTTCTTGATTCGAAATCGAATAAGTATCGAACAAACCACGGCGCTAATAAAGGGAAATGTTTTGACTAATAATGTATTAGTAAAACCGGTAGAAACTTCCATCTGCATAGAAACTAAGATGAGACAAAATGATGTTACATTTCCTAGATCATGGTCGCTTAAATAAGATTGTTATAAACAAGAATAACATACTCACGTATCGGACATATGTTTCTCAAATTGCTTTTAAAGGAGAATTATATCATTAAGTGATTAAAATTATGAACTACTGAAACCTTTCAAAATGAGAAACTTGAGTAATTGAAATTAGGCAAACTTGAAACATTTGGAAAAGAATGTTGTTACTTGATTTCTGAAGAGGAGTGTTTTGATTTACTTCAAAAGATAATCACTCTATTTTCATATACTACGGGTATTGTGTGACTTTGTAAACGTAACGTATCTTTTAAAAGATAATGTATGAAGTACTTTGGGAATAGATACCCGATCTTGTTAATCATATATTAGAATGTACCTTGTGTGTATAACTTGATTGTGTTGGTTTGTGATAGCCTTGTAATACTTTCTTGTTGATTTGATAAGTAAACATGCTAGGATGCTACGTGTGTTAGTATCTTGTGATGTTTTGTGTAAAGGGGGTTTTCCCTCGATTGCGCTTAAAGTTGTTTAACGATCAGCCGTTATGTTGGTATTATACCACTCACCTTGACTTATTTTCGGAGGTTAAGGCGCCTCCGTCGCGGGTAGACTTCAGTGTCTAGTGACCTATGATTCGAGAAAACCTTATGCAGGTCTGTATGGCCTATGCGGAACTGCTGGAGTTCCAGGTTAGTATGCGGCCCGTGTGGTCATGCGGTCTTTGTGGCCATGCGGACGACGAGTCGGGGCGCTGTGGGAGTAGCTACCCTCGATGCGGGAATACCTCATGCGGGCCATTGGGGTGGCCCGTGCGAGCTACGGAAGTTCGGGGCTAGACGCCGATATTAGATCTTTGCGAGCGAGTGGCGGCTTTGATCATGTGACTGCAGACAGATCTCATGATACAGTTTACGACCTTGTTTGTACTGTGGGTTTTAGTAGTCGGCTATGCCTTCGTACTTACCCCGTACGGTTTTTATGATGACACAGGTGGGACCTGGTGTTCATATGTACTTCTTGGTGTGATTATATCATGATGCCGATGCGTAAGGTATGCCACGTGATTGATGTTGTGGGCGTGAGACCCATTGTTATATTTGAGTGATGACTTGAGGCGTGAGTCCACGACTTGACATATTTGCTTATTTATTATGAATCGTAGTTTGGTTATCATACATGTCTCCGCTTTATATAGACTACTATGATTTCATTTCTGATATTTTGATTTCACATACTTGGTACTGTTATCGACCTCCTTGAGGCTGCGTTCATCTGCGCGAGTTGAGGTACCGATCGTTGATCCTAGCTCTCGAGTCACGATTCGGCGTTTGGGAAGCTCCGTTTCTCCGAGGCTTATCGGTGGTATAGTCCTGTCGTAGTAGGTGTTTGCATTCAGGTTTGGCGGGGCCCCGTCCGCCATTGTTGTCGTATCATTCTTAGAGTGCAGAAATGCTTGTTGTGGGCGAGTTGTAGAAAGGGATATCGTTCAAATTGTTATATATTATGAAGGTAACCGTTTTTGGGTTAGCCTGTCTTCTTGTTTCACTGTCTTATTGCATTGGTTTCATGTTATTGTTTTATGTTCCGCTGATTACTCTGATGTTGTATCACTAGGGTGCCCGGGGTAAGGCACCAGTCACGGGCCCGGGTTCGGGTTGTGACACATTTCCTAGATCATGGCTGCTTAATAAGATTTATGAACAAGAATAACCTACTCGCCTATGGCATATGTTACTCAATTGTTTTAAAAAGAGATTAAGACATTGAACTATGAAACTTTCCTAAAAAGAGACTTGAGTAATTGAAATTAGGCAAACTGGAACTTTAGGGAAAAGAAAGGCATTGTGTTGTCTTAAAATGGTTTAAAACTTAAAGTGTTATAACAGCTTTATGGGAAGTTGGTTATAACGACTTTATGAAAACAAAAGAAGGGTTTTTATCATTGGTTTTAGTGTGGAAACTTGGCTTTAAAAAGAGAAGTTGTTTGGGTTTGCTTAAAAGATGTAAGTCACTCTATTTTTATACTACGGGTATCGGGTGATTTTCATAAAAGGAATGGATCTCTTAAAAGGAATTTAACGTACGTAGTACTTTAGGGTTAAAAACCCGGACTTTGATATAAAATGAAAGTACTTTGAGTTGTGTATACTTGCCTATGCTTGTTGTTGTATAACTTGCCTATGCTTGTTGTTGAGTAACTTGCCTATGCTTGTTGTTGTGTAACTTGCCTATGCTTGTTGTGATAGCCTTTGTTGTGCAAGAATTGTGTTTCTATATTACTGGCGTCTCGATGGGGCGGTTGACTTGTTGAGGACTTACTTGGACGTCTTCGCGGTGTGGAAGATTCCAGGTATGCTTCCATTATTATTGTTACATGGGCATGTCTACACGATGATGTGGGACGGTGGCCATTACAGTTATTCTGGCCGAAGTATCGTGACTTACGGTTGTGATGGTGCGTAGCTGTTTACTTGCCCGCTCACGTGGACGCAGTGGATCTGGTATAGGTTATTGCACCGCCACGTGTCGGCCAGCGAGTCGGTGTTGGGATGGAGCGTGACTTACGGATGTGATCGGTGCATAGCCGATTCACTTGCCCCGTCGGTCATTCGTGGCGCAAGTGGAGTGGTGGAGGCTATTGCACTTGCCGCGGTCGACCGTGATATGGTTATGCGATATTATTGGTACGGTCGGATCGGTAGTTATACTTGCCGTCACGGTTTTTATGGCAGTGGGACTGGTGTTCATGTATACTCCTTGGTGTTGTTATATCATAAGCTGCCGGATGAGGAAGAATTCCACGCACGCAGTGATGATTTGGGCGTGAGTCACGACTTGATATAACCGCTTATATGTTGTATCGTAGTTTGGTTATCATACATGTCTCCGCTTTATATAGGCGATATGGTTTCATTCTGATATTCTGATTTCACATACTTAGTACTGTTATCTTGACCTCGCCCTTGGGGTTGCGTTCATGCCGCAGTAGAAATCGTCATGTCGATCCCATTTTAGGATCACCCTTCGTATTAGGAAGCTCTGTTCCTTGGAGGCTTATCTTTGGTATGTTACCCCAGTGCAGTAAGTTCTTGTACATTCGTGGTATGGCGGGGCCACATCGCCATAGTTGTTGTAAAAATCTTAAGTGCATGCCTTTGTTGTGGCGGGGTTGTAAGGATTATGCGCTCAAATGTTTATATATATATGTTGAAAGGCAACCATTTTGGTTGGCCTGTTTTCTTTCATCTTGATCCATGTCTATTTTGCATGTTTAAGTTTTTATTTCCGCTGGTTTTCTCTGATGTTGTATCACTAGGGTGCCCGGGGTAAGGCACCAGTCACGGGCCCGGGTTCGGGTCGTGACAAAAGTGGTATCAGAGCAGTTAGTCCTCGGAAAGTGTCTACAGACCGTGTCTAGTAGAGTCTTGATTATCGGTGTGTTGTGCACCACATCTATAATCAGGAGGCTATAGGACATTTAGGATTGGTTTCCATTCTTCTCATTCTGAGATCGTGCCTTAGAGCTGTATTGTAAGTTGGACCCCTCTGACGTACTTCGTTTTTACCAGTTATGCCTCCGCGTAAAGGCGCACAGCCCCGAAGAACCAAAGCGGCAGAGGAGGCTGCGAGTAGAAGCGGCGGCAGAGACCCACGATGCACGAGCCCGATCCGCGATGCAGGCGAGAGGAGATGAGTTACAAGAGTAGGCCCGATTAATGGCGAGGGTTGTGGCGGACGAGGATAAATTTGGGCGCAGCGGCGGTTCGATGCACCATGCCGTTCACCTAGATCGAGATAGTTCGAGGCTACGGGATTTTACGAGTTGTAAACCGCCGTAGTTTTATGGGTCGAGGCACGAGGATGATCCGCGAGTTCATCAAGCGATTCTGACGGATCGTGAGTGATCAAGGCATCGGAGACCGAGTCGGTGGTCTGAGTTCGCGTCATGCGTGATACCGATCGGTTTGATTCGTGGGAGCTGTCCCGGGGAGTGAATGCACTTCCAACTTTATGGGACGAGTTCTCGGTGGCATTTCTTGCACATTTCTTGCCTCCACAGATGAGAGGGCTCGGGTAAACGATTTTTGGTGTTGCGGCGAGCAGGCGTGCGATTTATCGGGAGTACAATGTGAAGTTTGACTCCTTGGCGACGCGTCCGCGTTAGTAGCTAGTATGGAGGATCGAGTGCACCGATATGTTCTGTGGCTCGATGATTGCCTAGCGAGAAAGTTGTTCGGTGTAGCTCTTCACGGCATGGACATTGCCGCGTCGCGAGTATGCACTTGGATGTGAGGCGGAGAAATCGACGGATTGGCCAGAGATGAGAAGAGGCGAGCAGCAGTGGTCCTTTGATGACTTTCAAGGCGGACCGCCTGGAAGGAGCGATTATGCCCCTCCACCAATACCAGTAGTCCCCGCGCCGTCGGGGCGTTTGGAATATTCGGGAGCGGTCGGGGCTCGGTCCATTTTTCGCGGAGTAAGTACTCGTCGGACGAGGCCACCCGTATCTCGGTGTGACCATTGTGGTAAAGCCCATAGAGGTAATGTCGCATCGGTTTGGGAGATTGCTATACTTGCGCCGACGGGGCCATTTGTGAAGGCCCAGGCCGGGGTATTGGTGGGATAGCACAGACTACTAGATCAGTTGCGGGTTCTTCACCTTCCATAGCTAGGCAGGATGTTCATACACCGGCAGGCCACGGTAGAGGTCGCGGTGGAAGTTCTCAGTTTTAGCGGTCCTTTGAACCGCCTATTTTCAGGTATATCCTTAACCCTCTAGAATTTTGTATGTATTGATGTACTGATGAACCTTAGAATATTGCAGTTGACACCTTAGAGGTAAGGTCGTCTTGTGTAAAAGATTTATTTTATGTTTGACCTTTATCAGAGTGCGTAATATACGTGGAGTTATTGTGGGGAATTCCTTGGGTTGTGTAAAATGGAAGTGGTAGATTTCATGGCTTGAGTAGGTAAGATTGTTCCGGATCGGGGAACAAGAGTGTGGCGCGGTTGTGGGGTCGGGTTGAGGACCATTCGCGTCAACCGCGGCCGGTTTGTGGTGGTCGGTTCGAGGTGGTCCCGCCAGGTGGTAGGGTCACGAGGATGCTAGGCGAGTTTAGTTAACCATCGTATGAGTTCGTGGATGCGTTCGACCAGAAGCGGATCGTAAAGGCCGGGAATGGTCTTAAGGAGATTGCGGCTAGTAAGATTACCAAGTTTGGAGTTGGTGACTCAAAGTTTGACAACTAAAGCGTTGACTGAAGTGTGGTACGTATACTAGAAGAGTTCAAGTGTTCGAGAAGGGCAAAACGAGTAAGGAAGGGAGAGAACGTGTGTTATTTCGTGGCCAGGCGTGGCGTTGGCAACTTGTTAGAGGAACTTCATCGTTATTCGCCTTGAGAAGGAACATTCGGGACGAATGTTTCTAAGGAGGAGAATGTTATACCCCGTATTTCCAGAGTATATACGTAAGGACGTACGTACGACAATTTGAGACTTAAAGTTTGGCATAGGTTCGAAATTTTGTGCACAACACCCGGTTAGAGTCGTTTTTAGACGAAAACTTTTAAAAAGCTTGCGAAGGGAAAAATACGGCGATGTCATTTATAATTTTTTCGAATTTTTACGAGAGACGCAAAATTTTTGACCAACGGGAGGTGACACTTGTCACCCTCAGTGAAGCGATGTGGATGGCCGGTTGGGTCACGGGTTTGTGGCCAATTGGTGCCTTGTTTTGGCCTTGTTTTGTGCCTTGTTTTGTGGCTTGTTTGGTGCCTTGTTTTGTGGAGTAGGGTTAGGGTGCACTTGGCTTGATCTTGGCCTTACACTTGCCTTGCACATGGCTTGATCTTGGCCATTGGTTGGCCTTTGGTTTTCCTATAAATACCCCCCTAAGCTTGAAGACTTCTTCATCCTAAATTTCACTAAGTCTTGAATTCCTCCCTCCCCTCTTGTGTGGTGTTCTCGTCCAAGAGGTCTCTCCTCCCTTTGTGAGCATTGGCGAAACCTCCCCTCCACTTTGTGGTGTCTAGCCGTGGGGTACCCCCCCTAGCCTAGTTGTTTTCGTATAATACCCCCCTTTGTGGTATAGAAATACTCTCCAAGTATTGTTATAATGCCCAAAATACCTTAGCCTTATACCTTGTAGTATTCCAAAGTTACCTCTATACGTAGAGTCCGGAAATACTACCTTTTGTCTCAAAACGAAACCCTAAGGAAATCTTCATCGTCGATTAACGTGCTAAGTAGAAGTTGTTGGGAACTTCTAAGGGTTGTTTGGAGTGGGTTGGAGCGCCCGGAGTAGGAGCTAAACGTTGCTCAGGAGCGACTTTTATACTTGGATAATTTTTGGGCTTATCGAGGTAAATACGCTTGACCTTCTTTTGTAATAAGTTTGCATACTGTTGAAGTATAAGAATTAAGTATAAGTATATGCCAGGACGGTATATAAGAAGGGAATTGAACTGTACTTACATAGGACTGTATTACAGTAGACTGATAACCTTTATTGGTTGAATGTTTTGCAAGTAGCATGTGCTACTTAGAAGGTGGACAAGGCTAGTAGGGTTATAGCGTGGAGCATTTTGCTTATAGTCGATAATCGTCGCGAGGTATGTGATTCTTCCTATACTCTTGAGCATGATATTTTAAAGGAAGATATATATAGTACGGCAATGTCTTTTGACTTAAGCCTGAATAATACATAGTACGGTAGACGTACGTGTGCTAATTGAACGTAGTTGTACGGCAATGTCTTTTGACTTAAGCCTGAATAATATATAGTACGGTAGACGTACGTGTGCTAATTGAACGTAGTTGTACGGCAATGTCTTTTGACTTAAGCCTGAATAATAAGAACCCTGAATATATTTCAAATGTTAAGAAACCATTTTTGAAAGAAGAGTAACACTTGGTTTTAAAGGTTTTAAAAAAAAGAGTTATACTAGCTTTATGGGGAGTTAGGTATAACGTCTAAAGAAAGGTAAAGAAAATGGTTTACTGATTTTAGAAGTTAAGAGACTTGATCTTATAAGATAAGAGACTTAACTTAAATGAATTAATATAAGTTTTGTGTGAAACCTCATTCGTGAGTAATGAGTACGTGGTTTTTTAAAAGGAATAATGTTTCTTGATTTGGAAATCGAATGTGTATCGACAAACCACCGCGGCGTTAATAAAGGAAAATGTATTGAATAATGAAGTATTATTAAAACCGGAGAAACCTCCATCCGCATGAAGCTAAGATGAGACAAAATGATATTACATTTTGTTATACCCGTATTTTAGTATATGCGTGGGGCGCACGTAGAAAAGTTGAGTAACTCGCTATGCTTGTTGTTGTGTAACTTGCCTATGCTTGTTGTGATAGCCTTTGTTGTGCAAGAATTGTGTTTCTATATTACCGCTCTCGATGGGGGCGGTTGACTTATTGAGGACTTACTTGGACGTCTTGGCGGTGTGGAAGATTCCACGGTATGCTTCCATTATTATTGTTACATGGGCATGTCTACACCGATGATGTGGACAGTGGCCATTCTAGTTATTTACTGGCGAAGTATCGTGACTTACGGTTGTGATCGGTCGTAGCTGTTTACTTGCCCGTCGCCACGTGGCGCAGTGGATCGGTATAGGTTATCGCACCGCCACGTGTCGACCGCGAGTCACGTTGGTGTTATACCGTATTTTGCAGTATGTGCGTAGGCGTCGTATAATAATTTAAGCCTTAAGGATTGGCAAGGATCGAAATTTGGGCACAAGTGCGAAAGAATCGTTTTTGACGAAACATTTTACAAGACTTGCGAAGGAAAATTCGCTATGTCATTTTTAATTTTTTGCGGATTTTTCCGAGAGACTAAACATTTTGGACCAACGGGAGGGTGACATGTGTCACCCTCACATTGGAAGGAATTGTGGTAATGGGCGAAAGGTGGGTCAAAGTTGGTAGGATATTTGTGCAAGTTGGTGTGGTAGATGGATAAGGTACACATGGTTTAATCCTAGCCCTACACTTGCCTAACACTTGGATTGATCTTGGCCATTGGTTGGCCATTGCTTGACCTATAAATACCCCTCTAAGTTGAAGACTTTCTTCATCCTCACGTGATAATTTCTAAGGCAAAAATCCCTCCCCTCTTAGTCAGAGTTCTCGTCCAAAGTCCCCCCCTCCCCTTTGAGAAAGGCCCTCGACCGAGCACCCCCCCTTGTCTAGTGGTTCTAGCCGAGCCTACCCCTTGGTTGAGAAATACTTCTCCAAGTATTGTTATAATGCCCTAAATACTCTAGCCCAAATACCTTGTAGTATTCCCAAGGTTACCTCTATCTAAAGCAGGAAAATACTATTATACTTTCCTCACTACAAAAACGAAACCACAGGAAAACCTTCATAGTCGGTTGAAGTGTTAAGTAGAAGTTGCGTAGAACTTCTAAGGGTTGTTTGGAGCGGATTGGAGCACTCGGAGTAGAGCTAAACGTTGCTCGGGATCGACTTTAAACTTGGATAATTTTGGGCTTCGAGGTAAATAATCATATCCTTCTAGTGTAATTGGAAATTACATACTTTAGTTGTATAGAAATGAATATAAGATTCATGAAGAGAATTGATCGTAATAGAAGGATATTACAGAAAGACTTGAACCAAATCACATCAAGAATATTAAGTAGAAGATTAATGCACTTACATAGAATTTGTATTCTGATGGTGATAACCTTTATTGGTTGAATGTTCTGCGAGTAGCATGTACTATTTGGAAGGTGGACAAGGCTAAGCCGTTATAGTCGTGAGCGTTTTGCTTATAGTCGATAATAATCGTGAGGTATGTGATTCTTCCTATACTCTTGAGCATGAAGTATTTTAAAGAATATATATATATAGTGCGGTGACGTGCGTGTGGCAATGTCTTTTGACTTAAGCCTGAATAATATATGTATATAGTATGGTAGACGTATCTGTGCTAACTGAATATAGTTGTACGGCAATGTCTTTTGACTTAAGCCTGAATAATAAGAACCTTGAAATATTTTAAAGGAATATATATATATATATGAAGCGTACGTGTGTTAACTGAATGTAGTGTTACGGCAATGTCTTTTGACTTAAGCCTGAATAATAAAGAATCTTGAAGTATTTCAAAAGATTAATAAACCGTTTTGAAAGAAGAGTAATACTTGGTTTTGAAAACATAAGAGTTATACTAGCTTTATGGGAAGTTAGGTATAACGTCTTAAGAGTGGTAAAGAGAATGGTTTACTGATTTTTAGAAGTTAAGAGACTTAATCTTAAAAGATAAGAGACTTGACTTGAATGAATTAATATGAATTTTGCGTGAAACCTCATTCGTGAGTAATGAGTACTTGGTTTTTAAAAGGAGAAATGTTTTACTGATTTCGGAAATCAGAATGAGTATCGACAAACCACTGCAGCGTTAATAAAGGAAAATGTATTGAATAATGAAGTATTATTAAAACCAGTAGAAACCTCCATCTGCATAGAAACTAAGATGAGACAAAATGATATTACATTTCCTAGATCATGGCTGCTTAATAAGATTGATCATAAACAAGAATAACCTACTCACATATAAGACATATGTTTCTCAAATTGTTTAAAAGAGAATTATGTTTTAAAGGATTAAAACTATGAACTACGAAACCCTTTTCGAAAATGAGAAACTTGAGCATTTGAAATTAGGCAAACTTGAACGTTTGGAAGATAATGTTGTTACTTGATTTTACAAAGGAAAGCATTTTGGTTTACTTAACAATGTAAGTCGCTCTATTTTTTTATACTAAGGGTATCGGGTGACTTTTATAAAAGGAATGGATCTCTCAAAAGGAATTTAACGTACGTAGTACTTTAGGGTTAAACCCGGACTTTGACATAAAATGAAAGTACCTTGAGTTGTGTATAACTTGCCTATGCTTGTTGTTGTGAAACTTGCCTATGCTTGTTGTGATAGCCTTTGTTGTGCAAGAATTGTGTTTCTATACTACCGCGTCTCTCGGTGGAGGGCCGGTTGACTTGTTGAGAACTTACTTGGGCGTCTGGCGGTGTGGAGAATTCCGCAGTGCGCTCGCATTGAAAGTGTTATTCCATGGACTAGCTCTCCATGAGGTTTCTTACTGTTCGGCCTTGGTACCTGGTGGTCGGCTTTCGTACTTGCCGTCTCGTGGCTGATTCGGCCTTAGTACACGGTAGTTAGCCCTCGCACTTGCCGTTCGATGTAGTGACGAAGTCTCGTGATACTGATCTTGGTACAGTAGTTAGCCTCGTACTTGCCGGTCAGCTCGTGGCGACCTTGCTATCCGTAGTCGGCTTCGTACTTGCCGTGTCGCCGTGGTTTGGTTGTATAGTATTGTTAGTACGGCTTTGGCATCAGGTAGGACTTGGTGTTCATATGCACTCGCGGTGTTATTATATCATGAAGCGGCGGTGAGGAAGGTATTCCACGCATGATTGATGTTGGCGTGAGACCCATAGTTATATTTGAGTGATGACTCGAGGCGTGAGTCCACGACTTACATATGCTTATTTATCGTGAATTGTAGTTTGGTTATCATACATGTCTCCGCTTTATATAGATGCTATGATTTTATTCTGATATTTCTGATTTCACATACTTGGTACTGTTGTATTGACCTCCTTGGGCTTGCGTTCATGCCGCAGTAGAGGTACATCGATTGTCGATCCGCGTTTAGGATCACATTTCACCTATTAGGAAGCTCCGTTCCTTGAGGCTTATCTTTTGGTATGTTACCACAGTCAGAGGTTCTTGTACATTGGGGTATGGCGGCCCTGTTCGCCATAGTTGTTGTATAAATTGTAGAGTGCATGCCTTTGTTGTAAGCGGGGTTGTAAGGATTAAACTGCTCAACTTTGTAATTATATATATATCTTAGTGGCGATTTTCTCTCGTGTAAAATGTGTCTCATTTCACATTTTGTTTCATGTATTGTTTTTATGTTCGTGATTACTCGATGTATGACTACTTGGGTGCGGGTAAGGCACTATCACGCCACTAACCAGTCGTGACAAAAGTGGTATCGAGCGGTTAGTCCTCGGAAAGTGTCTGCACCGTGTCTAGTAAGTCTTGATTATCGAGGTGTTGTGCACCACATCTATAATCAGGAGGCTGCAGGACATTTAGGATTGGTTTCCCTTCTTCTCATTCTGAGATCGTGCCTTAGAGCTGTGTGATAAGTTGGAACCCTCTGACGTATTTCTTTCCTTTACCAGTTATGCCCCGCGTAAAACGGGCCCGAAGAAGGGCGCGGCGAAGGAGCTGCGAGTAGAGCATCGGCAGTCTCTACAGAGACCACAATACACGAGCCTCGGTCCGCGATGCAGGCGAGAGAGAGATGGGTTACAAGTGGGCCCGATTGATGGCGTGGTTGTGGCGGACTTGAGGATAAGTGGGCCGATCTGCCAGTTCGAGCACCATGGTTCACCTAGATCGGATAGTTTAAGGCTACGGATTTTCTCGAGTTGTAGGCGCGAGTTTTATGGGTCGAGGCACGAGATGATCGCGGGAGTTCATCCGATTCTGACGGATCGTGAGTGATCAAGGCATCGGAGACCGAGTCGGTGGTCTGAGTTCGCGTCGGTGCGTGATACCGCGCCGATCGGTTTGATTCGTGGGAGCTGTCCCGGGGAGAGAATGCACTTCCAGCCGTTTAGGACGATTTCTCAAGGGCTTTTCTTGCACATTTATTGCCTCCACAGATGAGGAGGGCTCGGGCCGACAGATTTTTGGTGTTGCGGCAGAACGGACGTACGGTTCGGGAGTACAATGTGGAGTTCGACTCATCGCTCGTCGTCCGCGTTAGTAGCTAGTATGGAGGATCGAGTGCACCGATATGTTACAGGCTCGATGATTACCTAGCGAAAGTTGTTGGTGTAGCTCTTGATGGGCATGGACATTGCCAGATGCGAGCTTATGCACTTGGATGTGAGGCGGAGAAATCGGCGGAATGACGAATCGCGAAGAGGCGAGCAGCAGGTCCTTTGGTGACTTTCGAGGCGGACCGCCTCAGCGAGACTAGTTATGTACCTCCGCCAAGATCTGAGTGGTCCTCCACGCCGGGACCTTCGGGTATTCGGAGCGGTCGTGGCTCCTGTGTTTCAGATTTTGGGGAGTAAGTGCTCGCGGATGAGGTCGCCACTTGTCTCGGTGTGGCGTTGTGGAAAACTTCATAAGGGAGAGTGTCGTACTAACTTGGGAGATTGTTATTCTTGCGGCCAACGGGCCATCTGGCGGCTCGTCCGAGCCGGGTAGCGGTAGGATAGCACAGACTCTGGATCGATTGCGGGTTCTTCACCTTCCATAGCTAGGCGGGATGTTCATACAAGAGCCACGGCAGAGGTCGCGGTGGAAGTTCCCAGTTTTAGCGGTCCTTTGAACCGCCTATTTTCAGGTATATCCTTAACCCTCTAGAGACTTGTATGTATTGATGTTATGATAATGTGTTAAGTGTTATGTTCGGATAGCTTTGTGCTAAAATGTGAGTTATAAGCCTAGTTAGTGAAAGAGGGTAAGCCTGGGGGTGAAAAAAAAAAAAATGATGAACCTTAGAATATTACAGTTGAGACCTTAGATGTAAGGCCGTCTTGAGTACAAGATTTTGCGGGTGATCTTTGTCAGAATGTATAACTATACGTGGAGTAATTGTGGGAAAGATTCCTTGGGTGGTGTAAAATGAAGTGGTATCTTTCATGACCTGTATAGGTAAGATTGTTCCGGATCGGGAAACAAGAGCTTGATGCGTTAAGTGGGTCGGGTTGGGGCCATGTTGCGGGCCAACCCGCGGCCTGTTTCGAGGTAGGGTCAGCTCTGGGTGGTCCCGCCAGGTGGTAGGGTCACGAGGGTGCTAGGCCCAAGTTTAGATGACCATCGTATGAGTTCGTGGATATGTTCGACCAGAAGCGGATCGTGAAGGCCGGGAATGGCCTTAAGGAAGATTGAGGCTAGTAAGATGACCAAGTTTGGAGGTGGTGACTCCAAAGTTTTGGGAAGCTGACGATGATCAAGTGTGGTGCGATACTAGAAGAGTTCAAGTGTTCGGAAGGGCCACGACGAGTAAGGAAGGAAGAGAACGTGTGTTATTTCGTGGCGGTGTGGCGTTGGCAACTTGTTAGAGGAACTTTATCGTTATCCGTCTTGAGAAGGAACATTCGGACGAATGTTTCTAAGGAGGAGAATGTTATACCCGTATTTCGGTATGTACGTAAGGGCGTACGTATAATAATTTAAGCCTTAAGGATTGGCAAGGTTCGAAATTTGGGCACAATTGCCGAAAAGAATCGTTTTTCGACGAAACAGTTTACAAGACTTGCGAATGGAAAAATCATGCTATGTCATTTTAATTTTTGCGGATTTTTCCGAGAGACGAAACATTTTGGACCAACGGGAGGGTGACATGTGTCACCCTCACATTGGAAGGAATTGTGGGCGGTAATGGACGAAAGGGTGGGTCAAAGTTGGTAGGATATTTGTGCAAGTTGGTGTGGTAGATGGATAAGGTACACATGGTTTAATCCTAGCCCTACACTTGCCTAACACTTGGATTGATCTTGGCCATTGGTTGGCCATTGCTTAACCTATAAATACCCCTCTAAGTTGAAGACTTTCTTCATCCTCAATTGATAATTTCTAAGGCAAAAATCCTCCTCTTAGTGAGTTCGTCCAAAGTCCCCTCCTTTGAGAAAGGCCCTCGGCCGAGCACCCCCCCTTGCCTAGTGGTTCTAGCCGAGCCTACCCCCCCCCCTTGGTTGAGAAATACTTCTCCAAGTATTGTTATAATGCCCTAAATACTCTAGCCCAAATACCTTGTAGTATTCCCAAGGTTACCTCTATACGAAAAGCCCGGAAAATACTATTATACTTTCCCTCAGTCACAAAAACGAAACCCTAAGGAAAACCTTCATAGTCGGTTGAAGTGTTAAGTAGAAGTTGCGTAGAACTTCTAAGGGTTGTTTGGAGCGGATTGGAGCACTCGAAGTAGGAGCTAAACGTTGCTCAGGATCGACTTTAAACTTGGATAATTTTGGGCTTACCGAGGTAAATAATCCTATCCTTCTAGTGTAATTGGAAATTACATACTTTAGTTGTATAGAAATGAATATAAGATTCATAGAAGAGAATTGAACTGTAATAGAAGGATATTACAGTAAAGACTTGAACTGAAATCACATCAGAAGAATATTAAGTAGAAGATTAATCTGTACTTACATGAATTTGTATTCTGATGGTGATAACCTTTATTGGTTGAATGTTCTGCGAGTAGCATGTACTACTTGAAAGGTGGACAAGGCTAGCCGGGTTATAGCCGTGGAGCGTTTTGCTTATAGTCGATAATCGTCGTGAGGTATGTGATTCTTCCTATACTCTTGAGCATGAAGTATTTTAAAAGACTATATATATATATAGTATGGTAGACGTATGTGTGGCAATGTCTTTTGACTTAAGCCTGAATAATATATATATATAGTATGGTAGACGTACGTGTGCTAACTGAATATAGTTGTACGTCAATGTCTTTTGACTTAAGCCTGAATAATAAGAATCTTGAAATATTTTAAAGGAATATATATATAGTACGGTAGACGTACGTGTGTTAACTGAATGTAGTGTTACGGCAATGTCTTTTGACTTAAGTTTGAATAATATATATATAGTACTGCGGTGACGCGTCGTGTGTTGGCGAATGTAGTGTTACGGCAATGTCTTTTGACTTAAGCCTGAATAATAAAGAATCTTAAAGTATTTCAAAAGATTAATAAACCGTTTTGAAAGAAGAGTAATACTTGGTTTTGAAAACATAAGAGTTATACTAGCTTTATGGGAAGTTAGGTATAACGTCTTAAGAGTGGTAAAGAGAATGGTTTACTGATTTTTAGAAGTTAAGAGACTTGATCTTAAAAGATAAGAGACTTGACTTGAATGAATTAATATGAATTTTGCGTGAAACCTCATTCGTGAGTAATGAGTACTTGGTTTTTAAAAGGAGAAATGTTTCTTGATTTCGAAATCGGAATGAGTATCGACAAACCACCATAGCGTTAATAAAGGAAAATGTATTGAATAATGAAGTATTATTAAAACCAGAGAAACCTCCATCCATAGAAACTAAGATGAGACAAAATGATATTACATTTCCTAGATCATGGCTGCTTAATAAGATTGATCATAAACAAGAATAACCTACTCACATATAAGACATATGTTTCTCAAATTGTTTAAAAGAGAATTATGTTTTAAAGGATTAAAACTATGAACTACGAAACCTTTTCGAAAATGAGAAACTTGAGCATTTGAAATTAGGCAAACTTGAACGTTTGGAAGATAATGTTGTTACTTGATTTTACAAAGGAAATCATTTTGGTTTACTTAACAATGTAAGTCGCTCTATTTTTTTATACTAAGGGTATCGGGTGACTTTTATAAAAGGAATGGATCTCTCAAAGGAATTTAACGTCGTAGTACTTTAGGTTAAACCCGACTTTGACATAAAATGAAAGTACCTTGAGTTGTGTATAACTTTTATGCTTGTTGTTGTGAAACTTGCCTATGCTTGTTGTAATAGCCTTTGTTGTGCAAGAATTGTGTTTCTATACTACCGCGTCTCTCGGTGGAGGGCCGGTTGACTTGTTGAGAACTTACTTGGACGTACCGGCAGTGATGGAGAATTCCGCACGCCTCACGCTTGAAAGTGTTATTCCATGGACTAGCTCTCCGCAGGTTTCTTCGTTCGGCCTTGGTACGGTGGTCGGCCAGACTTGCCCGCCTCGTGGCTGATTCGCCTTGGTACACAGTAGTTAGCCCTCGCACTTGCCCGCTCGGTGTAGTGACGAAGTCTCGTGATCTGACCTTGGTACACAGTAGTTAGCCCTCGTACTTGCCGGCCGCCACGTGGCGGCCTTGGTATCTGGTAGTCGGCCGTACTTGCCCGTGTCGACCGTGGTTTGGTTGTATAGGTTAGTACGGCTTTGGCATCGGTAGACTTGGTGTTCATACGCACTCCTTGGTGTTATTATATCATAGGCTGGCGGTGAGGAAGGTATTCCACCGCATGATTGATGTTGCGGGCGTGAGACCCATAGTTATATTTGAGTGATGACTAGGCGTGAGTCACGACTTACATGATGCTATTTATCGTGGAATCGTAGTTTGGTTATCATACATGTCTCCGCTTTATATAGATCTATGATTTCATTCTGATTTTTCTGATTTCACATACTTGGTACTGTTATCGACCTCGCCTTGAGGTGCGTTCATGCCGCAGGTAGAGGTACATCGGTTGTCGATCCCCGCGTTTAGGATCACATTTCAGCCTATTGGGAAGCTCCGTTCCTTCGGAGGCTTATCTTTTGGTATGTTACCCTGAGTCTGTAGGTTCTTGTACATTCGCGGTATGGCGGGGCCTGCTCGTCATAGTTGTTGTATAAATTTTAGGTCTCAGTGCATGCTGTGTTGTGGCGAGGTTGTAAGGATTAAACTGCTCAACTTTGTAATTATATATATATGCCGTAAGCGATTTTCTCTCGTGTAAAATGTGTCATTTCACATTTTGTTTCATGTATTGTTTTATGTTCGTGATTACTGATGTATGACTACTTGGGTGCGGGTAAGGCACGATCCACGAACCTCAGGCAGTCGTGTGATTGGGATGGAGCTTCGTGACTTACGGATGTGATCCGTGCGTGGCGATTCACTTGCCCCGTCGCCTACGCGGTAGAGTGGTGGAGGCTATCGCACTTGCCACGCGTGTCGCTTTCATGATATGGTTGTACAGTATTATTGGTACGGTTGGACCTGGTAGTTATACTTGCCCCGTACGGTTTTTATGGCACATGTGGGACCTGGTGTTCATGTATACTCCTTGGTGTTGTTATATCATAGACTGCCAGCAGTGAGGAAGGAAATTCCACGGGCACGAGTGATGAATTGGAGGGCGTGAGTCCCTGACTTGATATAATCGCTATATGTCAGGTATCGTAGTTTGGTTATCATACATGTCTCGCTTTATATAGATCGATATGATTTCATTTCTGATATTCTGATTTCACATACTTGGTACCATGTTATCGACCTCCTTGAGTGCGTTCACGCCGCAGTGAAGACATCATTGTCGATCCCGCTTTTAGGATCACCTTCAGATTGAAGCTCCGCTCCTTCGGAGGCTTATCTTTGGTATGTTACCACAGTCCGTAAGTTCTTGTACATTCGTGGTATGGCGGGGCCCGTCCGCCATAGTTGTTGTAAAAATCTTAGAGGTGCAGCACTATTGTAGGCGTGGTTGTAAGGATTATGTCGTTCAAATGTTTATATATATATGTTGAAGGCAACCATTTTGGTTGGCTTGTTTTCTTTCATCTTGATCCATGTCTATTTTGCATGTTTAAGTTTTTATTTCACTGGTTTTCTCGATGTTGTATCACTAGGGTGCCCGGTAAGGCACTATCCGGGCCGGTTCGGTCGTGGCGATTGTGTGTTCCAGATGTTTCGTGACTTCGGCACAGTTCTGGGAAGCACACGGCAAGCGTTACTCATCCATCCGTGGTCGACCAAGATGTACCACGACCTTAGATCGTGTATTGGTGGGATGGCTTGAAGAGGACGCTGCGAGTTCGTAGCTCGCCCGTGTTGTCAGCAGGTGAAGGTAGTGCACCAGAGGCCTGGTGGTTTGTTACAGACGATAGAGATCCCGACCTGGAAGTGGGAGGTGATCAACATGGACTTCATCACAGGATGACCTCGCACTCACAGGAGACATGATTCTATATGGGTTATCGTCGACAGGCTGACGAAATCAGCCCACTTTCTTCCGTCGGATCGACTTTTTCTGAGGATTATGCCGCACTTTACATCCGAGATCGTCGGTCGCATGAGTCCCTATTTCGATCATATCGATGCAGGAGCCCGCTTCGGCTAACTGAGGTCCTTCCGAAGGATTAGGACGCAGTGAGCTCGAGTAATCGCATTCCATCCACGCATGCACGGACAAAGCCGAAGCGCACTATCCGCACTCGAGGATATGTCTGCGAGCCCGTGTTATCGACTTCGGTAGCCGGAGGATCATTTGCCTCTAGTTGAGTTTGCGATAATAATAGCTACCACTCCAAAGATTCGATGGCGCCTTATGAGGCCTTGTATGGGAGGAAGTGCAGATCGCCGATAGGCTGGTTCGATGTGGGCGAGTGCGCTTAGTGGGACCAGACGGTGCACCGTGCAGCCGGATAAGGTGAAGCTTATCCAGAGCGCATCGACAACCGTAGTCGGCAAGTCATACGCAGATCATCGCCGTCGGCATCCGGAGTTCGAGGTTGATGATTGGGTTTTCTGAAGGTGTCACCCATGAAGGGTGTGATGAGATTCGGGAAGAAAGGGAAACTCGGCCCGCGTACATCGGTGACGATTGTCCGCAGGTAGGCGGTTGCTTACGAGTTGGATCTGCCGTCCGATCTGGAGGAAGTGCATCCGAGGTTTCATGTTTCTATCGAGGAGATGTATCGGATCCATCTAGAGTGCATCCGATTGACGATGTCCAAGTGATCGAGGGTTATCGATGAGGAGATTCCCATAGCGATAGTCGATCGTCGTTAGGCGTCTGCGGACGAGGCGTGGCCGCCAAAGTCTTGTGGCGAAGTTATACCGCATTTCCGCAGTATTTACGTGAGGGCGTAAGTATTTTAATGTGATCCTTTAAGTTAGGCTATGTTCTAATTTTAGGCACAAGTGCCGAAAAGAATCGTTTTTCGACGAAACGTTTTACAAAAATTGCGGCGGAAAATTCCGGCTATGTCATTTATAATTTTTGCGGATTTTTCCGAGAGGCGAAACATTTTGGATCAACGAGGCGACACTTGTCACCTAATTGGAGCACGTTTTGGGCGGTAATGGACGAGAAAGATGGCATGGTTAGGTAGGATATTTGTGCAAGTTGGTGTGGTAGATGGATAAGGTGCACATGGCTTAATCCTAGCCTTACCCTTGCCGTGCACTTGGATTGCTCGTGGCCCTTGGTTGACCGTTGGTTGACCTCTAAAGACCCCCTGAGTTGATGAACTTGCTTCTTCCAAATATCGTTGTCATAGTCGTGAAATATCTCCCTCGTGAGTTAAAAATCATCCAAAGCACCCCTAGCCTAGTTGTCTCGTATAAATACCCCCCTTTTGTGGTATAGAAATACTCTCCAAGTATTGTTATAATGCCAAATACCTTGGCCCAAATACCTTGTAGTATTCCCAAGGTTACACTTATACAAAAGCCCAGAAAATACTCTTATACTTTCCCTCAGACACAAAAACGAAACCATAAGGAAAACCTCCATAGTCGGTTGAAGTGTTAAGTAGCAGTTGCGTAGAACTTCTAAGGGTTGTTTGGAGCGGGTTGGAGCGCACGCGAGTAGAGCTAAACCTTGCTCAGATCGACATATAAACTTGGATAATTTTGGGCTTATCGAGGTAAACACTCTTGACCTTCTATTGTAATTGGAAATTACATGTTGTAGGATTATATAGTTGAAGTATACTATATATAGAACTGAACATTATTGTGCGGCAATGTCTTTTGACTTAAGCCCAATTTAAAGAAGAGAATCGAATGTAATTACATAGGACCGTATTCTGAGACTTGTGTAGCTTTCTTGTGAAGTAGAATTGTACACGTCCGGATTAGACGTACAACCCCCTGTGGAGTTGTTGGCCTGTTTGCGGGCCTCGATAGAGAGGAGAGATTTCTGTGATTTGCGGGAGGTCTTCAAATTTCAGAGAATATTCTACGTTGAGATCTAGATGTTAATAGGCGCCTTGTGGCCTCTATAGGTTGAAGTACTACGTGTGGCGTGATCTGCTTGGCTTAAGGGTAGCCGACGGTTTGAGGTACTTGGAGCGTTTTGCTATTAGTCGATAATCGTCGCGAGGTATGTGAACCTCTTCCTATCTTTTCTAGCATGATATGTGTATAACTATGTAGTACGGTAGACGTACATGTGTTGAATGTATTTGATTGGTTTAAAGCATAAAGTGTCATAACGGCTTTATGGGAAGTTGGTTATAACAGCTTTATGTAAGTAAGAAATACTTCGTGGTTTTTAAAGATAACCGATTTGACTTATAACTGACTTGATGTGTGATGATAAGAATCTTGAAGTATTTCGAAAGAATTAAGAAACCTTTTTGAAAGAAGAATAATACTTGGTTTTGAAAACATAAGAGTTATACTAGCTTTATGGGAAGTTAGGTATAACGTCTTAAGAGAGATAAAGAGAATGGTTTACTGATTTTTAGAAGATAAGAGACTTGACTTAATATGGATGTTAGTATGAAACCTCATTCGTGAGTAATGAGTACTTGGTTTTTAAAAGGAATAATGTGTTACTGATTTTGGAAATCAGAATGAGTATCGACAAACCACTGCAGCGTTAATAAAAGGAAATGTTTTGACTAATTATGTATTATTAAAACCAGTAGAAACCTCCATCTGCATAGAAGCTAAGATGAGACAAAATGATATTACATTTCCTAGATCATGGCCGCTTAATAAGATTGATTACTTAACAAGAATAACCTACTCACATATGTTTCTCAAATTGTTTTAAAGAGGATTATATTCTTAAGTGATTAAGTCTATGGACTATGAAACCTTTCTAAAATAAGAGACTTAAGTATTTGAAATTAGGCAAACTTGAACTCTTGGAAAAGAATGTTGTTACTTGATGTTAAAAAGGAAAGTGTTTTGGTTTACCTAAAAATGTGAGTCACTCTATTTTAATACTACGGGTATCGGGTGACCTTTATAAAAGAAATGGATCTTTTTAAAAAAGAATTTAACGTACGTAATACTTTGGGGTCAGAACCTGGACTTTGGCCTAAAATAAACTTGAGTTGTGTGTAACTTACCTATGCTTGTGTTTGATAGCCTTGTTGTGCAAATATTGTACTTCTATACCACCGCGTCTCTCGATGGAGGGTCGGCTGATTTGTTATGAACGATTCTTCACCGAGTCCCACGAGATAGGCCGGGACACGTATTCCATCTGATTATTCACCGAGTCCCACGAGATGGGCCGGGACACGTATTCCATCTGATTATTCACCGAGTCCCATGGGATGGGCCGGGACACGTATTCCACATGATTCTCTATCGAGTCCCACGAGATGGGCCGGGACACGTATTCCACATGATTCTCTACCGAGTCCCGAGACGGGCCGACACGATTTCACATGATTCTTTACCGAGTCCCACGGATGGGCGACACGTATTCCACACGATTTACCCCTAGACCACGGCGGTGAGGAAGGAGTTCCACGTGCGGAGGATGACTTGAGGCGTGAGTCCCCGACTTGACATGACCGCTTTATGTTGCGAATTGTAGTTTGGTTATCATACATGTCTCCCCTTTATATAGACTATTATGATTTCATTTACGCCTTTTCTGATTTCACATACTTGGTACTGTTATCGACCTCCTGGGGCTGCGTTCACGCCGCAGTAGAAATCATCGGTTGTGGATCCTCGCTCATGTGATCACGCCATTCGTGTCGGGAAGCCCCATTCTTCTGGAGGCTTATCTTTTGGTATGTTACCCGAGTCAGAGATGCTTGTACATTCGTGGGTATGGCGGGCCCTGTCCGCCATAGCCATTGTAAATCTTAAGAGGCCTTTGTTGTAGGCGGGGTTTGTAAAAAGGATAATTGTTCGTATTTATGTATATATCAAGGCAACCGCTTTAGTTGGCTGCTTATTTATCATGTCTCTTAATTCATGTTCATGTTTTTATTTCCGATTTTCTCGATGTTGTATCACTAAGGTGCCCGAGGTAGGCACGACCACGGGCCGGTTCGTCGTGACAAAGTGGTATCGAGCGATTAGTCCTCAAAGTGTCTCATGCATCGTGTCTAGTAGAGTCTTGATTATCGATGTGTTATGCACCACATCTATAATCGTGAGGTCGCAGGACACTTAGGATTGGTTTCTATTTCTTCTCATTCCGAGATCGTGCCTTAGAGTGTGTGATTAGTTGGACCCTCGACGTATTTCGCTTTACGCTTATGCCTCGCGTAAGGCAACCTGTGCCCAGCGTGCGGCAGCCGAGGAGGCGCTAGTGGGATACTGAGGAGTACGAGGGCGAGCGGTCGATCGAGATTGTGCTTGACGGCGAAGTTTCGCGACGCCCGCCCGGCAGAAGTTAGAGTCGCGGAATGGCTGTTGAGACTACAAGACTGAGCCTCCACCCCACACCGAGATGAGATGGGTACAAGGAGATGGTCGATTCTTGGCCAGTCATGGCGATATGAGGATAGGCTGATGCGCGATTCGGCCCAAGAGCACCGTAGTTCACCCCGGCGAGCATTTGAGGCTACGTGACTTTCTCCTCGAGTTGTAGCCCGCCGTGTTCTATGGATCGAGAGGCGAGATGACCCTCGGTGAGTTTATCCGACTACGGATCATGAGAGTGATCGAGTCTCGAGGCGTAGTCGGTGGTATTGGGTTCGCATCACCGCGCGTGATCGCAATTGATCGTTTGATTCGTGGGAGCTGTCGGGAAGAGCATGCACTTCAGCCGTATGGGACGAGTTCTCAAGGGCTTTTCTTGCACATTTCTTGCCCACAGATGAGAGGGCTCGGGCAGATTTTTGACGTTGAGGCGGGACTCGCGGACGGTTAGAGAGTACAATATGGAGTTCGACTCATTAGCTCGGTATGTTCCCGCGTAGTAGCGATATGGAGGGCCAGTACACCGCCACGTCACCGGCTGGATGATTACTTGGAAGAGGCTTGCACGGTGTAGCTCTTCACCGCATGGACATTGCCCGCATGCAAGCTCATGCGGGATGTGAGGCACCGAGGTCGACGAATGACCAGATCGCCAGAAGAGGGCGTAATAAAGCAGGTCCTTTGGTAACTTTCGAGGCAGCGCCTCGGCCAGCGAACTAGTTATGTACCTCCGCCGGTCGCATGGTCCCCGCGCCGTCGGGGCGTTCAGGTATTCGGGGTCGTCGAGCTCCGTGGCTTCGTTCACGAATATACATGGGTTCTAGCCGGGTTCGTGTTTTCCTCGGTGTGCACAATGTGGCGCACGCCATCCCGAAATGTCGTCTTTTTATCGTGCTTGTTTTCTGCGGCGTCGAGGGCCATATGACGAAACCGTCCTAATAGGAAGGATGCGAGACAGAATGACTCACCTAAGGTCATGTGAGTTCATCGCCTTCTATTATGCCACTGCAGTATGTGCCTATGATTAGAGTGGAGCGGTAGATTCAGGTATATCCTTAACCCTCTAGAGATTTGTATGCATGATATGATGACCTTATTATTGTGTGCTATGTACGGGTAGCGTTATGTTGGTTATGAGATAGAAAGCATGGTTAGTTGAAAGGTTCGGTATGGGGGCATGGGAAGTGTGAACCTTAGAATATTTCATGTTGAGACCTTAGATGTAAGGTCATATTGAATAAAAGATTTTACGGTTAGTCTTTGTTGAAATACTTGTATAAATGTGTTGTGGGATAAATCCATGGGTAGTGTGAGATGGAAGTGGTAGCTTTCATGACGTGAATTAGTAAGATTGTTCCGGATCGGAAACAAGAGCTTGATCGTTAAGTGGGTCGGGTTGGGGCCGTGTTGCGGGCCAACCCGCGGCTGTTCGAGTGGGGTCACTGCGGGTGGTCCCGCCAGTGGTAGGGTCACGAGGGTGCTAGGCCCAAGTTTAGATGACCATCGTATGAGTTCGTGGAGATGTTCGACCAGAAGCGGATCGTGAAGGCCGGGAATGGCCTTAAGGGAGATTGAGGCTAGTAAGATGACCAAGTTTGGAGGTGGTGACTCCAAAGTCTTGGGAACAGAAGCATTAACTGAAGTGTGGTACGTGTACTAAGAAGAGTTCGAGTGTTCGAGAAGGGCACTGTCACGACCCGTTCCGGGGCCCGTGACTGGTGCCTTACCCGGGCACCCAAGTAGTCATACATCAGAGTAATCAGCGGAATATAAAACAAGACATGAAACAGTTGTAAAAGAGACACAGTTTTATGTGAGAAAATGTCGCCTTTCGGCATATATACATAACATGGTTTTGCAGTTACATCCCAACTGTACAATAGGACTACTGCACTTCAGGAAGTAAACAACTATGGCGGGACAGGGCCCCGCCATACCCTGAATGTACAAACTATCTACAATACAGGGAGATCATACCAAAAAGTAGAGCCTCCGGAGAAGATGGAGCTCCTGACACCAATGCAAATAGATCCTAAGGATGTGGATCTAGCACCTGCTTGCCCTTACCTGCGGCATGAACGCAGCCCCCCGAAGGAGGTCAGTACAACAGGTACTAAGTATGTGAAACTGTAAAGTACTTAAATGAAATCATATCATTTTAAAACCAGTTTACAAATATGTATGAAACAACCAGAAACCGCACATAGTGCCACATCACAAACAAGAGCAACAATAGGTAAATCAGAATGTGTCTTTTCTAAGCTGCGAATGATCGAAGCAGGGCCAATTTCCCATAGTATCATTAAGCAAGCCTAATCCTGGACTCCCGTAGTCCGCATAGGCCACTCACTTAGGCCCGCATAGTATAACCCGCATCGAGGTAGCTACTCCTCAACGCCCCGACTCGTAGTCCGCATGGCACATCGACCGCGTGAGGTATAACCCGCACACTAACCTCGAACTCTCGTAGCTCGCATAGGTCCCCTCGACCGCATGAGGTATTCTCGAATCACGGTCTCGCATCGCTCGAGTCTACCCCGCGTCGGAGGCGCCAACCCCGTGAACGTGTCAAGAGGTGAGTGATATAATACCAACATAACACTTATCGTTAAACCACATAAGCACAACAAGAATACCTCTTATACAAATGTTACAAGTCACTACCACACATAGCATCATATCATGTCTACTTATCAAACCATTTTATTATTCTTTCATAAATCAATATAAGTCCGTTATAAACACATAAGTAAATCGTTCCTTTTATCATTCTTAAGTTGTTATACCTAACTTCATAAAGCTAGTATAACTCTTAAGCTTGATGTTTAAAAACCAATTAGTTCTCTTAGAAGAAAATGATTCAATATTCTTTTGAAATGCTTTAAGATCCTTATTATTCAGCTTAAGTCGCAAGACATTGCGTAAGTATTATTCGTGCTTAAGTCAAAAGACATTGCCGTAGTTATTATTCAGTTAACACATGTACGTCTACCGTACTACATATATATTTTAAAATATCGTGCTTTAGGAAGAATCACATACCTTCTCAGCGAAAACCACCTGCCAAGTTGAATATGTCGCGCGCAGAGAATCAACCTATAATAGTCAGACACGTCTATCAACGCTCGCACTACTGAAAACAGTTCTAAGCAGAGGGTTCTCTATCCTACGGAAAATTGGGCAGCACTTCCCTACCCGGTGAGCTACTCAAGTCTACTGTGAAAACAGTCCTAAGTAAGTACAGTTTGATTATTCTTCTTTTAAACCCTTCTACTGTGATAACAGTTCAATTCTATTCTTTAATATCCTTCTAAGTATTTATACTTATTACTATACTTCTACAGTATGTATTCTCTAATTACAAAAGAAGGACAAGTTTATTTACCTCGGTAAGCCCAATAATATCCTAGATAAAAGTCGCGCCTGAGCAAGGTTTAGCTCCTAAGTTGTACGCTCCGGTAGCTCCAAGAAAACCTTAAAAGTTCTTCACAACTTCTACTAAGGACTAAGGGATTTGGGCTAGGGTATTTTGGGCATTATAACAATACTAGAAGGCAACTTTTCTACCAAGGGAGGGGGGGTAGATTTCGGCTAGGCTAGGGGGGAATAGCCTCGGCTAAGCTTCTCAAGGGGGGTGTCGTTGACTAAAAGTCTTAAGGGAGAGGAGAAGGATTTTCAAGACTTGGAAAGGAATTTGTGGATGAAGAACTCTTCATCTTAAGGGGGTATTTATAGGTCAAGCCATGGGCAACCAAGGGCCAAGATTTAGCCAAGTGCTAGGCAAGTGTAAGGTCAAGATTAGGGCAAGTGTACCTAGCCAACTTGCACACAAAATATCCTACCAACTACTTGACAAAAATGGCTATCCAATTCGTCCAAATGGACGCCTCAAGTCCATCGATTGGAGGGTGACAAGTGTCGCCCTCCCGTTGGCCCAAAGTGTTTCGTCTCTCGGAAAAATCCGCAAAAATTAGAAATGACATAGCCGGAATTTATCCTACGCGAGTTGTGTAAAACGTTTCGTCGGAAAACGATTCTTTTAGTGAGTTGTGCCCAAGTATTTCATCCAAGCCTAGCTTTTAAAGCTAACTTTTGTACGTATTCCCTTACGTACATACTCTGTAAATATGGGGTATAACAGGCACGGCGAGTAAGGAAGGAAGTGAACTTGTGCTGAAAGATGGGAGTAATCATTTTTGAGAAATGAATATGCGAAGGGAGTGTCCCTTGGACCAAGAGCGAGAGTTGGTATTGTTTTGCATCATCGAGGTGGTTCCTCGTTGGCCTGGATTTAAGTATTTGCGCGCATGTGTTATTTCGTGGCCAGGTGTGGCATTGACAACTTGCTGGAGGAACTTTATCGTTATCCGTCTTGAGAAGGAACATTCGGGACGAATGTTTCTAAGGAGGGGAGAATGTTATACCCGCACTTCAGTATGCGTGAGGCGTCGTATTTTAATTTGAGCCTTAAAGTTAGGCTAAGTTCGAAATTTAGGCACAAGTGCTGAAAAGAATCGTTTTTCGACGAAACGTTTTACAAAAATTGCGAAGGGAAAATTCCGGCTATGTCATTTATAATTTTTGCGGATTTTTCCGAGAGACGAAACATTTTGGACCAACGAGAGGGCGACACTTGTCACCCTCTAATTGGAGCACGTTTTTGGGCGGTAATGGACGAGAAAGGTGGCATGGTTAGGTAGGATATTTGTGCAAGTTGGTGTGGTAGATGGATAAGGTGCACATGGCTTAATCCTAGCCTTACACTTGCCTTACACTTGGATTGATCTTGGCCATTGGTTGGCCCTTGCTTGACCTATAAATACCCCCTTAGTTGATGAACTTTCTTCATCCAAAAATCATTTTCCAAGTCTTGAAATCTCTCCCCCTTGTGAGTTAAAAATCGTCCAAAGACCCCCCCCCCCCTTGAGAAGCTTTGGCCGAGAGGGTCCCCCCCCCTAGCCTAGTTGTCTCGTATAAATACCCCCCTTTTGTGGTATAGAAATACTCTCCAAGTATTGTTATAATGCCCAAATACCTTGGCCCAAATACCTTGTAGTATTCCCAAGGTTACACTTATACAAAAGCCCAGAAAATACTATTATACTTTCCCTCAGTCACAAAAACGAAACCCTAAGGAAAACCTTCATAGTCAGTTGAAGTGTTAAGTAGAAGTTGCGTAGAACTTCTAAGGGTTGTTTGGAGCGGGTTGGAGCGCACGGAGTAGGAGCTAAACCTTGCTCAGGATCGACATATAAACTTGGATAATTTTGGGCTTATCGAGGTAAAAACTCTTGACCTTCTATTGTAATTGGAAATTACATGTTGTAGGATTATATAGTTGAAGTATACTATATATAGAACTGAACATTATTGTGCGGCAATGTCTTTTGACTTAAGCCTGAATTTAAAGAAGAGAACTGAACTGTAATTACATGGGGTGTATTCAGACATGAGACTTGTGTAACTTTGTGAAGTAGAATTGTACACGTCCGATTAGGCGTACAACCCCTCTAGGGAGTTGTTGGCTGTTAGCGGGCCTCGATAGAGAGGAGATTCTGTGATTTGCGGGGAGGGAGAGTCTTTGCCGAAATTTCGTGAATATTCTACGTTGAGATCTAGATGTTAATAGGCGCCTTGTGGCCTCTATAGGTTGAAGTACTACGTGTGGCGTGATCTGCGGCTTAAGGGTGGCCGAAGCGGTTTGAGGTACTTGAGCGTTTTGCTATTAGTCGATAATCGTCGCGAGGTATGTGAACCTCTTCCTATCTTTTCTAGCATGATATGTGTATAACTATGTAGCGGTAGGCGTACGTGTGTTGAATGTATTTGATTGGTTTAAAGCATAAAGTGTCATAACGGCTTTATGGGAAGTTGGTTATAACGACTTTATGTAAGTAAGAAATACTTCGTGGTTTTTAAAGATAACCGATTTGACTTATAACTGACTTGATGTGTGATGATAAGAATCTTGAAGTATTTCGAAAGAATTAAGAAACCTTTTTGAAAGAAGAATAATACTTGGTCTTGAAAACATAAGAGTTATACTAGCTTTATGGGAAGTTAGGTATAACGTCTTAAGAGAGATAAAGAGAATGGTTTACTGATTTTTAGAAGATAAGAGACTTGACTTAATATGGATTTTAGTATGAAACCTCATTCGTGAGTAATGAGTACTTGGTTTTTAAAAGGAATAATGTGTTACTGATTTTGGAAATCAGAATGAGTATCGACAAACCACTGCAGCGTTAATAAAAGGAAATGTTTTGACTAATTATGTATTATTAAAACCAGTAGAAACCTCCATCTGCATAGAAGCTAAGATGAGACAAAATGATATTACATTTCCTAGATCATGGCTGCTTTAATAAGATTGATTACGAACAAGAATAACCTACTCACATATGTTTCTCAAATTGTTTTAAAGAGGATTATATTCTTAAGTGATTAAGTCTATGGACTATGAAACCTTTCTAAAATAAGAGACTTAAGTATTTGAAATTAGGCAAACTTGAACTCTTGGAAAAGAATGTTGTTACTTGATGTTAAAAAGGAAAGTGTTTTGGTTTACCTAAAAATGTGAGTCACTCTATTTTAATACTACTGTATCGGGTGACCTTTATAAAAGAAATGGATCTTTTTAAAAAAGAATTTAACGTACGTAATACTTTGGGGTCAGAACCTGGACTTTGGCCTAAAATAAACTTGAGTTGTGTGTAACTTACCTATGCTTGTGTTTGATAGCCTTGTTGTGCAACATCAGACTTATACCACCGCGTCTCTCGATGGAGGGCCGGCTGAGTTGTTATGAACGATTCTTCACCGAGTCCCACGAGATGGGCCGGGACACGTATTCCATCTGATTATTCACCGAGTCCCACGAGATGGGCCGGGACACGTATTCCATCGATTATTCACCGAGTCCCATGGGATGGGCCGACACGATTCCACATGATTCTCTGCCGAGTCCCACGAGACGGGCCGACACGTATTCCACATGATTCTCTGCGAGTCCCGAGATGGCGGACACGATTTCACATGATTCTTACCAGTCCACGGGATGGGCCGACACGTATTCCACACGATTTACCCTAGTCTGCCGGCGGTGAGGAAGGAGTTCCACGGGCGTGAGGATGACTTGAGGCGTGAGTCCCCGACTTGACATGGCTTTTATGTTGTGAATCGTAGTTTGGTTATCATACATGTCTCGCTTTATATAGACTATTATGATTTCATTTACGATCTTTCTGATTCACATACTTGGTACTGTTATCGACCTCCTTCGGGGCCGTTCATGCCGCAGTAGAAGTACATCGGTTGTGGATCCTCGCTCATGTGATCACGATTGTGTCGAAGCCCCATTCTTCTGAGGCTTATCTTTTGGTATGTTACCACAGTGCATAGATGCTTGTACATTCAGGGTATGGCGGGGCCCTGTCCGTCATACCAAGTGAAAATCTTAGAGTGCAGTAGCCTTTGTTGTGGCGGGGTTTGTAAAAAGATAATCGTTCGTATTTATGTATATATCAAGGCAACTGCTTTAGTTGGCTGTTTATTTATCATGTCTCTTAATTCATGTTCATGTTTTTATTTCCGCTGATTTTCTATGATGTTGTATCACTAGGGTGCCCGGGGTAAGGCACGAGTCACGGGCCGGTTGGTCGTGGCGAGAACGAGCTCGTGGAGAGATGACGTGGGAAGTCGAGGAGGACATGAGGCGAAGTATCTCACCTATTCCCACCTCGGGTAATTCACTGTCCTATTTGTAAATTTTAAATTATCGTTTATGCCTAAGTGTTGTTTTGTGGCCGTGTGTGGCATTTGCAAACTGTTTAAGTTTTGAGGAACCTTATCGTTAACTGTCTTGGGAAGGAACATTCGGGACGAATGTTTCTAAGGAGGGGAGAATGTTATACCCCGAATTTCCAGAGTATGTACGTGAGGCATACGTACAAAAGTTTAGCCTTAAAGGTTAGGCTTTGGACGAAAATACTTGGGCACAACTCACTAAAAGAATCGTTTTCCGATGAAACGTTTTACACGACTCGCGTAGGGTAAATTCCGGCTATGTCATTTCTAATTTTTGCGGATTTTTCCGAGCGACGAAATCTTTTTGGACCAACGAGAGGGTGACACTTGTCACCCTCAAGTGGACGGCCAATTGGCCTTTTGCCTTGGACGATTGAGAGGTTTTTGGGGCTTAAAACATGGACCTTTGTTTGTGGAGTGATTTGAGGAGTAGGTTAGGGGGCACTTGGGCAAATCTTGGCCCTCCACTTGCCCCCTTGGCTTGATCTTGGCCCTTGGTTTCCTATAAATACCCTCTCTTTGAAGACTTATTCATCACAAATTTCCAAGTCTAAATCCTCCTTCCCCCTTGTGAGCCATCGTCAAGCCTCACTCCCCTCGAGAAGCCTTGGCCGAATACCCCAAAAGAAGCCCTAGCCGAAACACTACCCCCCTCCCTTGGTAGGAAAGTTGCCTTCTAGTATTGTTATAATTCCCAAAATACCCTAGCCCAAATCCCTTTTAGTATTTAAGTTGAAGTTGTTGGAAACTTCTAAGGGTCCTTGGAGCTTTTGGAGCATACAAATTAGGAGCTAAACCTTGCTCGGATCGACTTATATCTAGGATATTATTGGGCTTACTGAGGTAAATAATTTTATCCTTCTTTGTAATTAGAGAATACATCGTAGAAGTATAGAAATAAGTATAAAATACTTGAAGGTTATTAAAGAATAGAATTGAATCATATCACAGTAGAAGGGTTTAAAGAAGAATAATTGAACTATACTTACTTAGAATTTGTTTTCACGATGAGACTTGAGTAGCTCACCGGGTAGGAAGTCTTGCCCGATTTTCCGTAGAATAAAGGACCTCTGCTTAGAATGTTTACGAGTAGTCTAGGCGTTGATAGGCGTGTCGACTATTATAGGTTGATTCTCTACGCGACATATTCAACTCGGTGGTTTTCGCGAGAAGGTATGTGATTCTTCCTAAGCATGATATTTTAAAATATATATATAGTACGGTGACGTACATGTGTTAATCGAATAATAATTACGGCAATGTCTTTTGACTTAAGCACGAATAATACTTACGGCAATGTCTTTTGACTTAAGCCCAATAATAAGAATCTTGATGCATTTCAAAGAATACTGAATCATTTTTAACAGAAAAGAACTAATTGGTTTTTAAACAGGAAGCTTAAGAGTTATACTAGCTTTATGGGAAGTTAGGTATAACAACTTAAGAAGGATAAAAGGAACAGTTTACTTATGTGTTTATAACAGACTTATATTGATTTATGGAAAGAATAATAAGATGGTTTTATAAGTAGACATGATATGATGCTATGTGTGTTAGTGTCTTGTAACGTTTGTATAAGAGGGTATTCTTGTTGTGCTTATGTTGTTTAACGATAAGCTGTTATGTTAGTATTATATCACTCACCTCTTGACATAATACCGGTTAAGCTACTCCGTCGCGGTATACCTCGTGCGATGCGTGTGACTATGATGCGAGGATACCTCATGCGGGTCGAGGACCTATGCGAGCTACGAGAGTTCGTGTTAGTGTGCGGGGTTATACCTCATGCGGTCTATGTGGCCATGCGGACTACGAGTCGGGGCGATGCGAGGTAGCTACGCCGATGCGGGTTATACCTACGGGCCTATGTGAGTGGCCTATGCGGACTACGGGAGTCCAGGATTAGGCCTGCATAATGATACTATGGGCGATTGGCCCTGCTTCGATCATTCGCAGCCTAGAAAAGACCTGTTACAGTTTACCTATTGTTGCTCTTGTTCATGATGTGGCACTATGTGCGGTTACCTTGGTTGTTTCGTGCATATTTGTAAAATTGGTTTTAAAATGATATGATTTCATTTAAGTACTTTACAGTTTCACATACTTAGTACCTGTTGTACTGACCTCCTTCGGGGGGCTGCGTTCATGCCGCAGGTAAGGGCAAGCAGGTGCTAGATCCACATCCTTAGGATCTTTGCTGTGGTGTCAGGAGCTCCATCTTCTCCGGAGGCTCTACTTTTGGGTATGATCTCCCTGTATTGTAGATATTTTTGTACATTCAGGGTATGGCGGGGCCCTGTCCCGCCATAGTTGTTTACTTCCTTAGAGGTCTGTAGCTCTATTGTACAGTTGGGATGTAACTGCAAAACTTGGGTTATATATATATATGCCGAAAGGCGACTTTTCTCATATAAATTGTGTCTCAATTTTCATTGATTCATATCTTGTTTTATATTTCCGCTGATTTTCTCTGATGTATGACTGCTTGGGTGCCCGGGTAAGGCACCAGTCACGGGCCCCGGAACGGGTCGTGACAAGATCCTGCCTGCGTCATCAAAACCGATCGGGCCAAGTAGAATGTTATACCCCGTATTTCCAGAGTATGTACGTAAGGGCGTACGTATAAAAAATTGAGCCTTAAAGATTTGGCAAGTTTCGAAAATTGTACACAAGTGCCGAAAAGAGTCGTTTTTCGACGAAACGTTTTACTAAACTTGCGAAGGGAAAAATACGGCTATGTCATTTGTAATTTTTGCGGATTTTTCCGAGAGACGAAACATTTTGGACCAACGGAAGGGTGACATGTGTCACCCTCACATTGGAAGGAAGTGGGGCGGCAATGGACGAAAAAGGTGGCATTGGTTAGGTAGGATATTTGTGCAAGTTGGTGTGGTAGATGGATAAGGTACACATGGTTAAATCCTAGCCCTACACTTTCCTAACACTTGGATGGATCTTGGCCATTGGTTGTGTCACGACCCGAACCCGGGCCCGTGACTGGTGCCTTACCCCGGGCACCCAAGTAGATATACATCAGAGTAATCAGCGGAACATAAAACAAGACATGAATAACAACAATTGTAAAACGATGTCGAGAAAACTTGCCTCCGCATATATATAAATCAACTTAAAACCGAACAATTACATCCCATTACAACTCGCCTGCAAAATTTCTGCACCTCTAAGAGTGACATGACAACAATAATGCGGGGCGGGGCCCGCCATACCCACGAATGTAAGCACCTACTACGGCGGGGACTATACTGATAAGCCTCCGAGAAAGCGGAGCTTCCCAAACCGAATCGTGACCACGAGGCGAGGATCAACGACGGTGTACCTTTACTGCGGCATGAACGCAGCCCCGAAGGAGGTCGATTGACAAGTACCAAGTATGTGGCCAAAATAATGTAAATGAAATCATAGCGATCATATAAAACAGAGACATGTATGATAACCAAACTACAGATTCACATAAATAAGCGATCATGTCAAGTCGGGACTCACGCCTCAAAGTCATCACTCAAATATAACTATGGGTCTCACGCCCACAACATCAATCATGCCGTGGAATACCTTCCTCACCTGGCGATCTATGATATAAAAGTACCAAGGAATACACATGAACACCAGGTCCCACCAGTGTCATCATAAAACCGTACGGGGTAAGTACGAAGGCATAGCCGACTACTAAAACCCACAGTACAACAAGGTCATAAACTGTATCATGATCTGTCTAGACCGTCACATGATCAAAGCCGCCACTCGCCCGCAGATCTAATGTTGCGCGTCTAGCCTCGAACTTCCGCGCACTCGCATAGGCCACTCCAATGGCACGCATGAGGTATTCCCCGTATCACGACCCGTTCCGGGGCCCGTGACTGGTGCCTTACCCGGGCACCCAAGTAGTCATACATCAGAGTAATCAGCGGAATATAAAAACAAGACATGAAACAGTTGAAAAAAAAAGACATAGGTTTATGTGAGAAAATGTCGCCTTTCGGCATATATACATAAACATAGTTTTGCAGTTACATCCCAATGCATAACAGACTACAGACTCTAGAAAGTAAACAACTATGGCGGGACAGGCCCCGCCATACCTCGATCGTACAAAACTAACTACAACGGAGATCATACCCAAAAGTAGAGCCTCCGAGAAGATGGAGCTCCCGACACCAACGTAGAGATCCTAAGGATGTGGATCTAGCACTGCTGCCCTTACCTGCGGCATGACGCAGCCCCGAAGGTCGCATAACAGTACTAAGTATGTGAAATCAGAAAGTACTTAAATGAAAACATATCATTTAAAAATCGGTTTACATATATGTATGAAACAACCAAGGTAACCGCATAGTGCCACATCATAAACAAGAGCAACAATAGGTAAATCGTAACAAGTCTTTTCTAGGCCGCGAATGATCGGCAGGCCAATTGCCCATAGTATCATTAAGCAAGCCTAACCACGGACTCCGTAGTCCGCATAGGCCACTCGCATAGGCCCGTAGGTATAACCCGCATCGAGGTAGCTAATCCTCGGCGTCGCCCCGACTCGTAGTCCGCGTGGCCACATGACCGCATGAGGTATAACCCGCACACTAACACGGAACTCGTAGCTCCGCATAGGTCACCTGCACCCGCGTAGGTGTCCTCGCATCATAGTCACACATCGCACGAGGTATACCCGCGTCGGAGGCGCACAACCCCGGTATTATGTCAAGAGGAGTGATATAATACTAACATAACGACATCGTTAAACAACATAAGCACAACAAGAATACCCTCTTATACAAACGTTACAAGCCACTAACACACATAACATCATATCCTGTCTACTTATCAAACCATCTTATTATTCTTTCCATAAATCAATATAAGTCTGTTATAAACACATAAGTAAACTGTTCCTTTTATCATTCTTAAGTTGTTATACCTAACTTCCCATAAAGCTAGTATAACTTCTTAAGCTTCCTGTTTAAAAACCAATTAGTTCTCTTCTGTTAAAAATGATTCAGTATTCTTTTGAAATGTTTTCAGATCCTTATTATTCAGGCTTAAGTCGCGAGACATTGCCGTAAGTATTATTCAGGCTTAAGTCAAAGACATTGCCGTAGTTATTATTCGATTAACACGTCGTCTACCGCATTATATATATTTAAAATATCATGCTCGGTATAGGAAGAATCACATACCTTCTGTGAAATCCACCGCCAAGTTGAATATGTCGCGCAGAATCACTATAATAGTCGACACGTCTATCAACGCGTTGCACTACTCAGAACGATTCTAAGCGAGGGCTCTATATCCTACGGAAAATCGGCGACTTCCTACCCGGTGAGCTACTCAAGTCTCATCTGAAAACAAATCTAAGTAGGTATAGTTCGGTTATTCTTCTTTTAAACCCTTCTACTGTGATAACAGTTCAATTCTATTCTGTAATATCCTTCTAAGTATTTAATACTTATTTCTATACTTCTACAGTATGTATTCTCTAATTACAAAAGAAGGACAAGTTTATTTACCTCGATAAGCCCAATAATATCCTAGGTATAAGTCGATCCGGAGCAAGGTTTAGCTCCTAATTTGTACGCTCCAAAAGCTCCAAGGACCCTTAGAAGTTTCCAATAACTTCAACTTAAATACTAAAAGGGATTTTGGGCTAGGGTATTTTGGGCATTATAACAATACTAGAAGGCAACTTTTATACCAAGGAGGAGGTAGTGTTTGGCTAGGGCTTCTCAAGGGGAGAAGTGAGGCTTAGGGACGATGGCTCACAAGGGAAGGATTTAGACTTGGAAATTTGTGATGAATAAGTCTTCAAAGAGAGGGTATTTATAGGAAACCAAGGGCCAAGATCAAGCCAAGTGGGGGGCAAGTGGAGGCCAAGATTTGCCCAAGTGCCCCTAACCTACTCCTCAAATCACTCCACAAACAAAGGTCCATGTTCTAAGCCCCAAAGCCTCTCAAACGTCGAGGAAAAAGGCCGGCGGCGTCCACTGAGGTGACAAGTGTCACCCTCGTTGGTCCAAAAGGTTCCGTCTCGGAAAAATCCGCAAAAATTAGAAATGACATAGCCGGAATTTACCTACGCGAGTCGTAAAACGTTTCGTCGGAAAAGCGATTCTTTGTGTGAGTTGTGCCCAAAAACGTCTAGGCCTAAACTTTTAAGGCTACACTTTCGTGCGTACTTACGCATACTCTGGAACTCTGAGGTATAACATTCTCCTCCTTAGAAACATTCGTCGAATGTTCCTTCCTGGTAGTGGCGATAAGGTTCCTCATAACTAAGCGGTTTGCATATGCCACACACGGCCACACAAAACAACACTTAGGCATAAACGATAATGAAGATTTATAAGTAGGAACCTGAATTACCCGGAGGTGTGGGAATAGGTGAGATACTTCGCCTCGTGTCCTCTCCTTCCCACGTCATCTCTCCCGAGCTCGTTCGCCACAAGACTTTGTGGAAGCCACGTCCTTGGTCCGTGACGCCTAACACGACGATCGATTATCGCTATGGGAACCTCCTCATACGATAACCCCTCGGTCACTGGACATCGTCAATCGGATGCACTAGATGGATCCCCGATACATCTCTCAAAGATAGAAACATGAAACACGGATGTCGCCTCCGGATCGGACGGCAGATCCAACTCATGAGCAACCTTGCCTACCTGCGGACAATCGATACGCCCAATGTACCTTGGGTGAGTTTCCCTATTCCCAAATCTCATCACACCCTTCATGGGTGACACCTTTAGAAAAACCCAATCATGAACCTCGAACTCCAGATCTCGACGATGATCTGCATATGACTTCTGTCGACTCGGTGTGAGCAACGCTCTGGATAAGCTTCACCTTATCCACCGCTGCACCAAATCTGGTCCCACTAATCGCACTCCACATCGAACCAGCCTATCGATCGCACTTCCTCCCATACAAGCCCTCATAAGGCGCCATCGAATCTTGGAGTGGTAGCTATTATTATACGCAAACTCAACTAGAGGCAAATGATCCTCCCAGCTACCCGAAGTTAATAACACGGCTCGCGAGATATCCTTAATAGTGCGGATAGTGCGCTCGGCACATCCGTCTCTGTGGATGGAATGCACGGTGCTCGGGCTCACTGCGTCCCCAAACCATACGGAAGGACCTCGAGTTAGCGTACCGGGCTCCTGCATGCGATATGATCGAAATAGGGACTCATGCGATCGACGATCTCTGATGTAAAGTCGCATAATCCTCACCAAAAAGTCGTCCTGACGGGAAGAAAGTGGGCTGATTTCGTCAGCCTGTCGACGATAACCCATATAGAATCATGTCTCCTCTGAGTGCGAGGTAATCCTGTGATAAAGTCCATGTTGATTACCTCCCACTTCCAGGTCGGGATCTCTATCGTCTGCAACAAACCACCAGGCCTCTGGTGCTCTACCTTCACCTGCTGACAACACGGGCACTGAGCTACGAACTCTGCAACGTCCCTCTTCAAGCCATCCCACCAATCTAAGGTCGTGGTACATCTTGGTCGACCCTGGATGGATAGAGTAACGCGCGCTGTGTGCTTCCCCAAGAACCTGCTGTCGAAGTCCTGAAACATCTGGAACACACAACCTGCCCTCAAACCTTAGCACCCCATCAGGTGCTACCTCAAAAGGACCCTTCCCCTCACGAAGAGCCGTATCACGATAACGTGTCAAAACTGGATCCTCGAACTGTTGCCTCTTCACCTCCTCGACGATGGAAGACTCGGCAACCTCACGAACTCGAACTCCATCGCTATCGTAATCAATCAAGCGGACACCAAGGCTCGCTAACGATGCAAATCACGAACCATGCCCTCTCTGCACATCGATAGGCTCGTGGACCTACGACTAAGGGCATACGCCTGACATTGGCCTTCCCGGGTACAGATATCAATATCATAATCCTTGAGCAGCTCTAACCACCGTCTCGCCGTAAGTTCGGCTCTCTGGTGAAGATATCTGGAGGCTCTTGTAGTGCGTATAAATATCCACATGAACCCCATACAAATAGTGCCTCCAGATCTTGGCGTGAACCACCACGCTAACTCAAATCATGGGTGGGTAGTTCCTCGTGTTTCTTGGTGTCGGGATGCATACGCTATAACCTTGCCTGCTGCATCAACACATCCCAACCCGATGCCCGCGTCACAATACACGACATAACCGTCTGGACCTGCGGAAGAGTAAGAAGCAGGCGTCGCGATCTCCTTCATGAATCGGAAACCCCGCCGCATCGATCCATCAAACTTAGCGCCTTCGAGTCACCTAGTCAATGGTGCGAGAGATAGAAGCAAACTTCTACGAACCGATAATAACTGCAAGGCCTAAAACTACGAACCTTTGTCGGATGGTAGGTCTAGGCCAAGTCTGATGCCTCGATCTTGGCGTATCCACTCGAATGCCATCACCCAAACAATGTGCCCAAGAAAAGCCACCGAAACCAAAACTCACATTTGGAAAACTTGGCGTATAATCGCTTGTCTGGAGAAGCTATCGACAGTCGCCAAATGCTCGCGTACTCGCTCTGGCGAGAATAAACCAAGATATCATCAATGAACACTATCACAAACGTGTCCAAAAATGGTTTGAACACTCGGTTCATCAAATCCATGAATATCGCGGAGCATTGGTCAACCCAAAGACATGACCACGAACTCATAATGCGTCTGGTCCGAATGCGATCCTAGGGACATACACCTCTCGACTACTGATGATAGCCCGATCGCAGATCAATCTTAGAGAAACATCTCGCGCCACGCAAGTCGAACAAATCATCAATCTGTGAAGGGGTATCGTTCTTAATGGTCACCTTGTTCACCGTAATCAACACACGCATGCGCGGCGCCCTTCTTCACTTAACGAACAATACTGGCGCTCCGGGAGAAACACTAGGCTGATGAAGCCTTTCTCCAAATCTCTCAGGTCCTTCAACTCTCTCAACTCGGCGGGTGCCATTCGTATGGCGGAATGGAAATAGGCGAGTGTCCGCAAAGACATCAATACAAAACTCTATCTCCTCTCGGAGGATACCGGAGGTCGTCTGAAACACGTCGGGAACTCTCGACAACTGGGCGAAAATCGTACGCGGCCGATTATCAAACACCGACGAGATTGTAGATATACCCTTCGCACTATCTTCCTAGCCTTGGTAGGAAATAAACCTACCCCGGCGATACAAAGGCTCTCCCACTCAACAACCGGCTCCTCAGAAAGCGGAACCGCACTACTCTCACTGCGGTCTACATTGGCGTAGCAAAGCTAGTCAATCCATACCCATGATCACGTCGAAATCAATCATATCCAACTCTATCAAGTCGGCTGGTCGACGGCGTAAATGGTCACCGGACAAGCCCTATATACCCGCCGAGCTACCACCGAATCACCCAGGTGTAGCTACCTCGAAAGGTCTATGGACTCGGCTCTATCCTATCCTACTAGCAATAAGGGAGATATATGGGGCAGTAGAACCGGATCTATCAAAGCATATACATCAAACCCGAACCGATAAGGTACACGTGCGACATCGGTGAGGCCTCACGATCACTGCCCGGACAAGGCATATATGCGATTCGAGGACCGCTAGGCGGGACCCGCCACGACCTCGCCGCGACCTGCGGCCCCATGAGTACCCACCCTCCGGCGAGTAAATGTAGGAGATGATGAGCGACAACGTACCGTAGGCCGAGCCCTACCACCGCGCGCCCCGTCGGACAAGCCCTCGCATATGACCCGTCGCGCAACTATAACAAACCCTGGAGTACCACAATTCGAAATGGGATCTATCGCATCGGCCACCGGCGAGGTGGTCGACCGGCAGACCTCTGCCACCACTGAAAGTCAAGTCACGGGCCACGACGCCCCCGAATACTGGTGTCTTTGAGGATGGTGCGGAGTGCTCTGGTGGCGTGGTGCGAATCTGGGCTGGCCAGGCCGTCCACGATAACTACCAACGGACCACCGTCTGGTCCTCTTGTTGTTATGTCAACCCGTCGGCCTCGGCGCTCGCATCCAGTCATGAGCTGCATACGGGTAATGTCCATGCCTGGTGAAGCGACACCGCACAAGACTTCGGCCATATAATCATCTAGGTGGCGTGGCGGTGCACCCTATCCTCCATATCTGCTACCAATCTTTGGGACATATCGAGCCAAAGAATCGAAATCGACATTGTACTCACATTTGGCGTCCTCTGTCTCGGCGGTAAAAATCACGGCCGCGCCTCTCATCTGTGGAGGCAAGAAGTGAGTGAGAAAGCCTCGAGAACTCATCCCAGTAGTTGGGGCGCGTGCTCTCCCGGGATAACTCCCACGAATCAAACCAATCGATCGCGGTATCACGCGCCGATGTGGAACCAAGATCACGGACTCGGTCTCGGCGCCGATCACTCTCATAATCCTCTGAATGGCGCGGATGAACTCCTGCGGATCATCCTCGGCCTCGACCGTAAAACTCGCGGGCTACAACTCAAGAAATCTCGTAGCCTCAAACTCTCGGCCCTCGGGTGAAGCACGATCGGCCGGTGAGGAGGCTGCCGCATCCGGCTCTCGTATGCAGCCACGATCTGGCGATGGCGGGCCATCTCTCAGAACCCATCTCATCTGCTCCGGTGTGGGGCCGGAGGTGTAGGTATTGTGGTCTCACGCCCACGTCTGCGACCCTAAACCTCTCAGGGTCGGCGTCGTAGAACTCGCCGTCTCGTATAGGCGGGCACGAGCCCTCGTGACTCTAGGTGTCCCACTGCGACTCCTCGCTGCCTTGCCACGGGCGGGTTGCCTACGTGGAGGCACAAATGTCACGACCGATCCGGGCCCGTGGTGGTGCCTTACAGGCACACCCTGATACAACATCGTCGAGAAAACCGTGAAAAATAAAATATAAACATGAAACAAGATATGATCATAAAGCAGGCCAACCAGCTTGCAGATATATACATAAAACCCGACAGTTTAATCCTTTTACAACCACGCCACAAAGCATTCTGACCTCTAAGATTTACAACAACCATGACGGAGAGGCCCGCCGTACCTGAATGTACAAGAACTCTGACTCGGGAACACATACCAAAGAATAAGCCTCGAGAAAGAGCTTCCCATCTGGCCGATTGTGATCCTATGGCGAGGATCCACTACTGATGTACTCCTGCGGCATGAACGCAGCCCCGAGGTCGATAACAGTACAAGTATGTGGCTGTAAAATCAGCAAATGAAATCATACTAGTCTAAATAAAGCGGGACATGTATGATAACCAAACTCTGATTCGCATAAGCGATCGTATGATCGTGGACTCACGCCTCAAGTCATCACTCAAATATAACTATGGTCTCACGCCCACAACATCAATCATGTTCGCATCGGCGCGTGCCCCGAATTCTGCGACGGTGTAGACATGTCCATGATGCAACAATAATAACAATGGCCCGTGGCCACATGCACCGGAGTGCATCGGTGTAGACACGTCCACGTGACATTAACAACAATCTTGGGTGATCAACCCGCCGCATGGCCGCCCCAAATTCATCGGTGTAGACATGTCCATGTAACCACAATAACAATATATCGTGTCAACCCCGCCGTACGCGTGCCCCGACTGCGTCGGTGTAGACATATCCATGTGACATCAACAACAATATACGCACAAAGGCTATCACAAATAAGCTCAAGCAAATTACCATACTTAGACTTTTATAAAAGATCAACTCCTTCCCAAGAAGTCACCGATATCAACACTTGCACAACAAAGGCTATCACAACAAGCATAGGCGAGTTACACAACAACAAGCATAGGCAAGTTACACAACTCAAGGTACTTCCATTTCGTATCAAAGTGCGGGTTTTAACCTAAAGTACTACGTACATTAACTCTTTTAAAGGATCCGTTTCTTTCACAAAAGTCACATAATCCGTAGCATAAAATAGAGTGACTATCTTTTTAAGTAAACCAAAATACTTCCTTTGTAAAATCAAGTAACAACATTATTTTCCAAAGCGTTGAGTTTGCCTAATTTCAAATGCTCAAGTTTCTCATTTTAGAAAGGTTTCATAACTCATAGTCTTAATCTCTTTTAAAACAATTGAGTAACATATGTCTTGTCGTGGTAGTTTATTCTTGTTTACAACAATCTTATTCTGACCATGATCTAGGAAATGTAATACAATTTTGTCTTATCTTAGCTTATGCAGATGGAGGTTTCTGGTTTTAATAACAATTTGTTATTTGTCAATACACTTTCCTTTATTAAGCGCGGTGTGGTTTGTTCGACACTTATTCTCATTTCGAAATCAATAAAACATTATTCTTTTTAAAACCAAGTACTCATTACTCGCGAATGAGGTTTCACAACACTTTTAACAAAATGTTAATTACAAAGTAAAACAAGTTAAGTCTCTTATCTTTCAAGATCAAGTCTCTTAACTTCTACAATCAATAAACCAATCTTTTACCTACATAGAGTCGTTATAACTAACTTCCCATAAAGCTATTATAACACCCTATGTTTTAAACCAACCAACTCATTTAGCACGTATCGTCTACCGTACTACATAGTTTACAAAGCATCATGCTAGAAGGATAGGAAGAGGTTCACATACCTCGACGATTATGGACAATAAGCAAACGCTCACAAGATCTTGTAGCCTTTTCCACTCTTCAAGTAGAATACGCTGCGTAGTACTTCCACCTATAAGGCCACAAACGTCTATTAACTTCTAACCGCGGTTCCATATTCTGAGAAAATTCGGCAAGACCTCCCACATGCAGCGTAAATCTCATCTATCGAGGCGCTACCAAGCCAACCAGGGGTTTATATCTAACGGACGTATACAATTCTCTTATCTGATACCACAAGTCTCTTATCATACGGCTATGTAATTATAGTTCTCTCTTCTTTATATTGGGCTTAAGTCAAAAGACATTGCCAAAGCTATGTTCGATTCTATATATAGTATACTTCAACTATATATCCTACAACATGTAATTTCCAATTACAACAAGGGACAAGAATATTTACCTCGATAAGCCCAAAATTCTCCAAGTTATAAAAGTCGATCTGAGCAAGGTTTAGCTCACTCGTGCGCTCAATCCGCTCCAAACAACCCTTAAGTTCTAACCAACTTCTACTTAAATACTTCAACCAACTGAAGATTTCCTTAGGGTTTTGGTTTGAGACTAAAGGACAACAGGTAGTATTTTCGGGCTCTACGTATAGAGGTAACTTTTGGAATACTACAAGGTAAAGGCTAAGGTATTTTGGGCATTATAACAATACTTGAAGAAGTATTTCAATACCACAAGGGAGGGGGTATATTTGAAACAACTAGGCTGAGGTACCATGCTAGAACACTACCAAGGGAAGGGTTTTCAAGGCTTAGACAAAGTGAGGAATGGATGAATAAGTTCATTACAGGTGGGGTATTTATAGAAACCAACGGACAAGATCAAGCCATGTGTGGGGCAAGTGGATGGCCAAGATTGGCACAAGTGCACCTAACCTACTCCTCAAATCCTCACAAAACAAAGACCCATGAAAAGGGCCTCAAACCACTCCTAGCCTCTTTCCGTCAATGAGGGTGACAAGTGTCACCCTCGTTAATCCAAAAATGTTCGTCGCTCGGAAAAATCTGCAAAAATACAAAACGACATAGCGGAATTTTCCCTTCGTAGCTTAGTAAAGCGTTTAGTCGAAACGACTTTAAATCGGTGTTGTGCACAAAATTTGAAACATGCCTAACTTTAAGTCTCAAACTTAAATGCGTCGTCTCCGTACATACTGCGGAAATACGGGTATAACATTCTCCTCGCAGAAACATTCGTCGAATGTTCCTTCTCAAGGATATCGATGAAATTCCTCTAACAAGTTGCCAACGCCACGCCTGGCCACGAAATAACACGTTCTCTTCGCTTACTTGTCGTGCCATACCACTTTTGTCACTTTGCGAGGTTCTAGTGTCACTCCGCGACTCCAAATGATGCCGGGCTGCGCGATCCCGAGGTTCTAGTGTCTCTCGGGGCGTGCCATACTTCGATCGCCAGCTTCTCAAAGCGTGAGTCACTACCTCAAACTTGGTCATCTTACTAACCTCGATCTTCTTTAAGGCCATTCCGGCCTTCACGAACCGCTTCAGTCGAACATATCCACGAACTCATACGATGGTCACCTAAAGCGGGCCTAGCACCTCGTGACCCTACCTGCGGCGGGACCACCGGCGACCCCACGACAAAGCGGGCTGCGGGTTGACGCGAACGACCATCAACCCGACCAGCAATCGCGCCAACACTTGCTCGCCGAAGCGGAACAATCTTATTCAAGTCATGAAAGCTACCACGGTATACCGTATTTCCGGAGTATGCGTGGGGCGTGCGTAGAAAAGTTTGGGCTTTTAAAGTGGCTTGGCGATTTCACTTTGTGCTGACACGATTAGAGTCATTTATCGGCGAAGCGTTTTACATAACTGCGAAGGGAAAATTCGGCTATGTCATTTTTAATTTTTGCGGATTTTTAGAGGCGAAGCGTGTTGGACCAGCGAGGCGCCACTTGGCACCCTCTCATTGGCGGAATAGTGGGCACATGGGACGATTTGGCCATTGTTTTGGTCAAGGGGTTGGTAGGATATTTTGGTGGTAGATGGATAAGGTGCACTTGGCATGATCTTGGCCCTACACTTGCATAGCACTTGGCTAGATCTTGGCCATTGGTTGGCCTTTGCTTAGCCTATAAATACCCTCTCTCCTTTGAAGTACTGCGTGTGGCGCGATCTACTTGGCTTAAGGAGTAGCCGACGGTTGGAAGTACTTGGAGCGTTTTGCTATTAGTCGATACTCGTCGCGAGGTATGTGAACCTCTTCCTATCTCTTCTAGCATGATATGTGTGTAACTATGTAGTGCGATAGGCGTCGTGTGTTAAATGTATTTGATTGGTCTAAAACATAAAGTGTTATAACGGCTTTATGGGAAGTTGGTTATAACAACTTTATGTAGGTAAGAAAATACTTGTGGTTTTAAAAGGTAAGCGATTTGAACTATAAGCGGATTGGTTATGTGATAATAAAGAACTTGAAGTATTTCAAAAGATTTTTGAATCATTTTGAAAGAAGAAGTAATACTTGGTTGTTGAAAACTTAAGAGTTATACTAGCTTTATGGGAAGTTAGGTATAACGGCTTAAGGATGTTTTACTGATTTCGGAAATCAGAATGTGTATCGACAAACCACTGCAGCGTTAATAAAAGGAAATATTTTGACAGATTAAGTATTAAAACCGGTAGAAACTTCCATCTGCATGAAGCTAAGATGAGACAAAATGATATTTCTTAGATCATGGTCATTGTAATAAAATTGTTATAAACAAGAATATCCTACTCACATACAAGGCTTATGATTCTCGGATGGTTTAAAGAGAATTATATTCTTAAATGAATAAGACTATGAACTACTGAAACCTTTCTAAAATAAGAACCGTGAACATTTGAAATTAGGCAAACTTGAGCGTTGGGAAAAGAATGTTGTTACTTGATTTTACAAGAGAAGTGTTGATTTACTTCAAAAGATAATCACTCTATTTTTATACTACGGGTATTGTGTGACTTACGTGAAAGAAACGGATCTTTTAAAAGAGTAATACATGAAGTACTTTGGGGCTAAAAACCCGAACTTGTTAACATAATGTAGAAAGTACCTTGTGTGAATAACTTGATTGTATTGATTTGTGATAGTATTGTAATACTTTCTTGTTGACTTGATAAGTAAACATGTTAGGATGCTACGTGGGTTAGTATCTTGTGATGTTTGTGTAAATGGGTTTTCCCTTGTTGTGCTCAGGTTGTTTAACGATAAGCTGTCATGTTGATATTATATCACTCATGATTAGGGGTTAAATTTGCCTCCGTCTGAGGTAGACTCGGAGGGTCTAGTGACCTATGATTCGAGAATACCTTATGCAGTGTATGGCCTATGCGGAACTACGGAGTTCGAGTTAGCATGCGGCCCTTGTGGTCATGCGGTCTTTGTGGCCCGTGCGGCGGCGAGTCGGGGCGGCTAGGGAGTAGCTACCCTCGATGCGAGGAATACCTCATGCGGGCCATTGGAGTGGCCCGTGCGGGCTACGGGAAGTTCGGGGCTAGGCGCACATTAGATCTGCGGCGAGTGGCGGCTTTGATCATGTGACGGTCTAGACAGATCTCATGATCTGATTCTGACCTTGTTATGCTGGGTTTTAGTAGTCGGCTATGCCTCGCACTTACCGTGGTTTATGATGACTTTGAGGCGTGAGTCCACGACTTGACATGGCTTATTTATTGTGAGTAGTTTTGGTTATCATACATGTCTCTGCTTTATATAGACTACTATGATTTCATTTCTGATATTTTGATTTCACATACTTGGTACTGTTATGTGACCTCCTTGAAGCTGCGTTCATCTGCGAGTAAAGGTACACGATGTTGATCCTCGCTCTTGGGTCACATTCGGCGTATGGGAAGCTCCGTTTCTCGGAGGCTTATCGATGGTATAGTCCTGTCGTTGTAGGTATTTACATTCGTGTATGGCGGGGCCTGTCCATACATTGTTGTCGTATCATTCTTAAGTGCAGCATCTTGTTGTGGGCAGAGTTGTAATGGGATTTAACTGTTCGGTTTTAAATTGATTTATATATATATATGTCGTAAGGCAAGTTTTCTCAGACTATTGTTTCATACTTCTTGTTATTTCATGTTATCGTCTTATATTCCGCTGATTACTCTGATGTATGACTACTTGGGTGCCCGGGTAAGGCACGATCCGAACCGGGCAGTCGTGACAAAAGTGGTATCGAGCGATTAATCCTCGGAAAGTGTCTCTGAAGTATCTAGTAAGTCTTGATTATCGGTGTGTTGTCACACCAATAATCGAGGAGGCTATAGGATATTTAGGATTGGTTTCTATTCTTCTCACTCTGAGATCGTGCCTTAGAAAGTGTTGTAAGTTGGACCCTCTCACGTATTTCTTTCCTCACCGTTATGCCTCGCGTAGCAACCCGGGCCCGGAGGCAAAGCGGCAGGAGCTGCGAGTAAGTCTGAGAGGTTCACGAGGGCCACAATCATTACCTAGGGTAGTGCTTCATTCGGGAGTTCTGCGTCGCCACCAGCGAGTTTAGCCGGCGGCGATTCCTCTGCGGCCATGACATTTGAACCTTCGCCACGGCCAGGAAGCAGATAATATAGATTGCGAAGAGACAACCTGTTACTAGCTATGGATTTGGCTACGAGAGAATATACCGATGTCTGCGAGTCTTGATGAATATCTTAGAAAGGGTTGTGCGAGTAATTCTTGATTGAAGCGAGCATGGCACGTATGCGGGCTTGTCGGCGAGCCAAGCGTAGAGATCGGCGGGTTGAAGGGCGAAGAGGGCGGGGCGAAGGTCCTTTGGCAACTTTCGAGTCGAGTCACCTCGGCCGATTAGATTATGCACATCCACGGTCAGAAAGGTCCTCCACAGTTTCGGGGCGTTCGGGTATGCAGGAGTTGGTGAGCTCGAGCTTAGGTTCCACGGCTACGTAGGTTCCGGCCGGCCAGTTTTTCCCGGTGTTCACGATGTGAGACGTCATCCGGGAATGTCATCTTTAGTTGGTACTTGTTTCTGGCCGTCGAGGCCGTGTCGAATGGGTGACCTAGTAGGAGGTTGTAAGTAGGAGGACTTAGCCTTCGGGATCGATGGGTAGTTCGTCACCTTCCTTAGCTATGCGCTGCACGGGCAAGTTTGATTAGACGACTAAGGGAGTGAAGCGATATCTGAGATAGATCTTTAACCTACAGGGATTAGTATGTATGATAAGATGGGTATATCATAAGTGTTATGTTCAGATAGCATGGTGTAAATTGTGATTAGGAAATCATGGTTAGTTAACCAAGTAAGATTTGGGGGATAAAGAAGGCGTGAGCCTTAGAGCATTATACGTGAAGACCTTAGAGGTAAGGCCATCTCGAGTAAAAGACGTATGTTTATGTTTGACCCTTATAGGAGTGCATAGTGCACGTGAGCTATGTTTGTGGGATAAGTCCCTGAGTAGTGTGGAATGAAAGTGGGTAGTTGAGCTAAGAAGACCGCTAGGTTTTCGTAACGTAATTAGTGATAGTTTTCCGGTTCGGGGAGCTAATGTCTTGCGCGTTGCCGGGTCGGGTTGAGGCCACGTTGCGGGTCAACGCGGCTGTATGGTGGTAGGTCAGTTTGTGGTGGTCGCTTTGGGTTAGGGTTATGAGGGTGTTAGGCCCAGTTTAGTTAACAGACGAGTTCGTGGATCGTTCGACGATGGTCGGTAGCGAGTCGGCCGTCTTGTCTTCTAGCAAAGACCGTTTACTCGGCGGTGTGGATTTATCGAGAAAGGTTGTAAGTGCGGGTGCCTACCTTTACCTTATGACGCACAGTGGAGCCAGTTACTGTTTCTTTTTGGAAGTTTTACAGCGGGACTAGGAACTCGGTGAGTCTCGTATCGTGTCGCCCTCGGGCGGTGTGTGGATTTGGGGGTAGTGTAAGGATTGTTGTCTCATGTTGAGGAGTGTTTTGTAGCTACCATTTCAGTATTCGGATGTCGCTTTATGGCCTTGCGGAGGAAGTGTAAGTTCTTGCGGTCGATTGGTTTGATGTTAGCGAGTTTAGATAGTTGGTTGAGCTTGTTCCAGCCGGTGTGGATAGGGTGAGGCTTATCTAGAAGAGGTTTTGGCGGCTCGGAGAAATCGTGCGGATTATCGGCGGCGGCGCTTGGAGTTCAGTTGACGGTCTTGAAGGTCTGACCGGTTAGGGTGTGACGAGTTTTGGAAAGCAGAGGAACTTAGCGAGTTACTTTGGGCCTTTTGAGTTCATGTGAAGAGTAGTCCGGTTGCCTATATGTTAGCATTTGCCGTCCGACTTAGGAGGTAGTGCGTCGGTCTTTCGTATGGTTATATTCGGAAAGTATCGGAGATCCATCGAGTGTTCCTTAATGTTGACCACGTTAGAGATAGTAACCGAGTTTTGGGAGCGAGCGATGTAAATGTGGTAGGTTATGAGAAAGAGTTCGAGTGTACAAGAAGTGTATGGCGACCTCGGGGATCGCATGCGGCCGGTACCATTTGTTGGGTCACCGGAGTGACACTAGAACCTCGCGGCAAAGTGACAAAAGTGGTATCAGGAAGAAGCGAGCATGTATGGCGAGCATAGATGTGATCATTTCTTTTAGAAAGAGAAGGTGCGAATGAAGTATATTCTAGACCCCGGAGAGAGGTGTTTTGTGGTGATGTTAGAGGTGTTCCCTCGTGGACGTGGATGTAAGTATTTTGCGCGAGTGTTTCTGTGGCCAGGTGTGGCAGGTTTGTTCTCCTAATTATAGTAGTGAAGGCTATACTGGCACGCGTTCATTTTGAGACTTAGAAGGAACATTCGGGACGAATGTTTCTAAGGAGGGGAGAATGTTATTGTTACACCCCGTAAATTCTAGAAGATAGATAAGTTGGCAAACATGTGTTGGAAGGACTTTGAGTTTACCTTTGAGTGTTGGACCCCAGTTGTTAAGGATTGTAAGGTGTTTAAAAGGCCTAGTGTGTAGTCCGTTGAATCTAGGTCCCAACGCAACCAACTGTTCGTCGATTGGACATCGAGTCAAAAGTTATGGAAGTTTCAAGTTTGGCGCGATCAAAAGCGATGACTTGATTCGGGGTTGTGTATGGCCACGGAGAAACGAGGCGCGCGCGATTATGCGAGGTTTGCGGGTGTTGAAGCATGCCGCGCGGAATGCGAGGGCAGCGTCTGCGTGCAATTATTTCGAGTTTTAGCCGCGGCTAGGCGGGTTTGCGGGTAAAGGAGAAAAATCGGGGATATTTTATAAGGAGCCTATGGGAGGGTGACAAGTGTCCTCCCATCCTTTGACAGATAGAAGCCTACTTTAGGGCCAAGTTTTGGAAGACTTGACCATTTCATTTCAAACCCTCCCAAGAGAAAACCCTCTCCCTCTCTAGGTTTTGAGAAACTGGCCTTAGAGGCTGGAGCGGCGAGGAGGAAAAAGGTGTTGGTGAACTTGTGGGAAGCAGGTGGGCGAGTTTGTGGAAATGAAGTGGAAGAAAAGGGCTTGTGGGCTTTTCCAAAAGGTAAAAGTTTCCTTATCTTGGATTTGAGTTTTTACTTATGATAGTAGTTTAGAAGTGAGCCCAGTGTTATATCATTGTTGGAGTTTAGAAGTGAGCCCAGTACATTATATTATTGTTGGAAATTAGATTTGAGCTGAGAGGATTATAATTAGGCTTGTGTAGTTTTGGATCTTGTTGTCTGTGGAAAACCGAAGTGGGCATGTTAGCCTTAAGATTGTAACTACCTTTTGTGACCAAGTTAGTCGTTGCATGTTGTATAGAGAAATTGTGGTAGTTGAAGATGTTTAGGGTTAGACATCATGTTAACCTAAAACTTGAATTGAAAGAGTATTGAAAAGGGTTTAGAATGGAGTTCTTGTTTCGACCTTGGATAAAGGTAGTAAGTTAGTAGACCAGGGCTTTGCTTTTAGCTTATTCGTTCGAACTAGAAGTTAATAGATGTCTTATGACCACTTATAGGATTGGCGCTACGAGTAGCGTATCCTATGAAGGTTCAATCTTGTGGGCGTTTTGCTTTTGTCGGCAATCGTCGCGAGGTATGTGATTCTTCCTATCCTCTTGACATGACTATTTGTGAAATATATAGTGCGGTTGACGCGTATGCTAAAAATTGATTTTCCAAATTGTGTCTTGACTTGTTATGAAGTGTAAAGGGTTTCATTATGTGTAAGAGTAGTAAGTCTTATCCAGATTAGTAATGGGCACTCGGTCGTAAAGAATGAGCCCTCTTGGTCATAAATGTTTATGTGGTATTGGTTGGTTTAAAACATAAAGGGGTTATAACGGCTTTATGGGAAGTTAGTTATAACTACTTTATGTGAGTAAAAAGCGGTTGTTGATTGGTAGAAGTTAAGAGACTTGATCTTGTAAGATAAGAGACTTAACTTAGAATTGTGAAAGTTTGGTAATGCATTCAAAAGTTGTAAAACCTCATTCGTGAGTAATGAGTAATACTTAGTTTTTGAAAACTTAAGAGTTATACTAGCTTTATGGGAAGTTAGGTATAAGCCTGAGAATGTGAAATGGATTTGAAAGTGGGAACAAGTATCGAACACACCATTGCAGCTAATAAAGGAAATGGTTTAGACTAATTGATTATACTAAAACCGGTAGAAACCTCCATCTGCATAGAAACTAAGATAAGACAAAATGATATTACATTTCTAGATCATGGTTGCTTAAATGAGAATCATTGACAACAAGTTACGGTTTTCTTAAAATTCAAAGAATGAACTTAATGGATTGTAAAGGATAATGTCTTGGATTTTGGAAAGAGAAGTAACTTGAGTTTGAAAGTATAAATCACTTGTTTCAAATATCGAACTTTTCTTAGGGAAAAGTAAATGACTTAGTTTTAAAGGTAGGAATACTTGACCTTAAAGGAGTTAATTACTTGGACTTTTAAAAAGTATACTTGACGTTATGTTAATTGTGTTTGAAGTCGTGTTCTAAACATGAATGTGTGTGATACTATGTGTGATAGTATCGTATGGTTTCTACGTAAGAGAGGTCTTTGAAGGTAGGAAAGAATGTAGTATTTTGGGGTTGGAACCGGTTTGTTGACTTAAGCGAAGGTACTTGAGTTGTGTGTAACACATGCGTGCTTGTGGTGATAGTTTTGTTGTTGTGCAAGTGTTTGACTTTGTGCTCTGGAGTCTCTCGACGGAGGGCGGATATCGGGTGGTATGATGGACATATCGACACGTTGGGTAGCCAGCGGGTATGCTTCCTATATTGATCCTTTGGGACATATCGACCGTTGGGTAGCCGGGTATGCTTCCATTAGGAGTGTTATCTTGTAAAGCTGGTTTGGATATCTTGACACGTTGGGTAGCCGAGTATGCGTCCACGATGAGTATTATCTTGTTATTGGTTGGGACATCTTGACACGTTGGGTAGCCCACGGTATCGTCCACGATGAGTATTATCTGGGTATTTGTTTGGACATCTTGACACGTTGGGTAGCCGAGTATGCGTCCACGATGAGTATTATCTTGTTATTGGTTGGGACATCCGACACGTTGGGTAGCCAGCGGTATGCGTCCACGATGAGTACTATCTTGTTATTGGGTTGGACATCTTGACACGTTGGGTAGCCAGCGAGTATCGTCCACTTTGAGTAATGATCTTTCGGGCGTGAGTCACGACTTGATGTGGTTTGATTTGGTAGGCTGTATATCGTGGTGTCTTGTAGTTGGTTATCATACGTGTCTCTATTTTCCTTATAGACTATTATGATTTCATTTCTGATATTTTTACATTTCGCATACTCGGTACTGTTATGCGACCCGCCCGAAGCTGCGTTCATCCGCGAGTTGAGATACATCGCTTGTTGATCCGCACTTTGGATCGTTCGATTCTCGAAAGCTCCATTCCGGAGACTTTGTCATTTGATGCAGTTCCACGAAGTTGTAGAACTTTGGTACATTCGAGGGTATGGCGGGGCCACTGTCGTCAGAGATGTTATAAAAATTCTTAGAAGTGCATGAAATGCTTGATGTGGCGGGGATTATGGCGTTCGGTGTTAGTTATTTTGAGAAAAGGTAACCGTTTGGTTGCTTTGTTTTCTCTTTTCATTGGTTATCATGTATGAGTTTTAATTTCCGATTTTCTCGATGTTGTTTGACTACTTGGGTGCGGGTAAGGCACGATCGCGAGCAGTTTGGTGCGTGGCGAAGTGGTATCGAGCGATTAGTCCTCGGAAAGTGTCTGAACCGTGTCTAAGTAGAGTCTTGATTATCGATGTGTTGTGCACCACATCTATAATCGGAGGCTGAGACATTTAGGATTAGTTTCTATTCTTCTCATTACGAGATCGTGCCTTAGAGGCGTGTTGTAAGTTGGACCCTACGGCGTGTTTAGTTTTTACGATTATGCCTCTGCGAAGGCAACGAGGCCCGAAGGGCAAAGCGGCGAGGAGGCTGCGAGTAGAAGCGGCGGCGATCTCTGAGACCACGATACACGAGCCTCGGTCCGGATGCAGGCGAGAGAGATGGGTTACAAGGAGTTGGCGATTATTGGCGGGGTTGTGGCGAACACGAGGATAAGTGGGCCAGCGGCGATTCGATGCGCACGATGGTTCACGAGATCGGATAGTTTGAGTGCGGGACTTTACGAGTTGTGGCCGCCGAGTTCTGGTCGAGGCACGAGGATGATCGCGAGGAGTTCATCAAGCGATTCTGACGGATCGTAGAGTGATCAAGGCATCGGAGACCGAGTCGGTGGTCTGAGTTCGCATCGGCTGCGTGATACCGCGATCGGTGGTTTTGATTCGTGGGAGCTGTCGGGAGGGCATGCTTCCGGCGAGATGGGGCGAGTTCTCGGAGGCATTTCTTGCACATTTCTTGCCTCGCGGATGAGAGGACTCGGGTAAACAGTTTTTGATGTTGAGGCGAGCGGCGTCTGATTGAAGTACAACGTGGAGTTTAACTCACTGCTCGATGCGTCCCGCGTTAAGTAGCCGACATGGAGGGCGAGTGCGCTATGTCCGCGAGCTTGATGACTATTTGGCGGAGAGTTGCTCGGGAGTAGCTCTTGTAGGGCATGGACATTGCCGCGTGCGAGCTCATGCGCGGATGTGAGGCACGCGTAAGTCGGCGGAATGACCAAGATCGTGAGTAGGGCCAAGGCGAGGTCCTTTGGTGACGCCGGGCGGCGACCTCGGCTGGCGAGTTAGTTATGCGCCTCCGCCGCGATGGAGTGCTCCGCTCGATCGTCGGGGCGTTCGAAAAATTCGGGAGGCGGTCGGGGCTCGAGTTTGAGTTTTGGGGATCGGGGATGTTAGTCGGATGGGACCACCCTTACCTCGTTGTGACCATTGTGGTAGGCTCGCGATGGGAGTGTCGTGCTAATAGGGAATCTGTTTTACATGCGGCCAGGTAGGGCCATTTTGCAGGTGTCCCGCGAGAGATAAGCGCGGAGGTTGAGATTCACCTTCGGGATCGGTGGACGATTCACCTCCTCCTTTGTGCGTCGTCTTGGGAAAGAACATGAGTAGAAGCGACAAGAAGGAAGTGAAGCAATAGTTCTGATCGTTCTTAACCTACAGAGTATTGTATGCTTTGATGTTGTGGTGATGTGTTGAGTGCTATGTTAGGGTAGCTTTGTGTATATTATGTGTTTTGGAAGCATGGTTATTAAAGAGGGTAAGTTTGGGGATGAAAAATTTTGAGACCTTAGATGTAAGCCGTCTTGGGTAGAAGCCTTTCTTTGTTAATCCTTGTCGGAGTGTATGGTATACATGGAGTTTTGTGTGATGATTCCATGAGTAGTTTGTGATGGGAGTGGTAGCTTCCATGGCGTGGATTAGTAAGATGGACGAGTTGGAGGTAGTGACTCGAGGTGATAGAAAGCAGGCGATGGTGAATTGTGGGCGTGTACTAGAGAGGGTGTGGGTGTACAAGGAAGGTGCAGCCAGGAGTAAGGAGAGTCTCCTTTAGACGAGGAGGAGAAAATAGTGATGTTTGCGTAGAGGTGATTTCCCGTTAGGCTGGATTTTGGAGATGCGTGATTTCTATATTATGGCCATGAGAGGCATAAATGAGTTTTGGTAGGTATAGTAGTGAAGACTATCTGGCGCGTATGTTCGAAGACTTGGAAGGAACATTGGGACGAATGTTTCTAAGAGGAAGAATGTTACACCAGTAAATTCTAGAAGATAGATAAGTTGGCAAGCATGTGTTGGAAGGACTTTGAGTTTACCTTTGAGTGTTGGACCCCAGTTGTTAAGGATTGTAAGGTGTTTAAAAGGCCTAGTGTGTAGTCAGTTGAATCTAGGTCCCAGCCTTGACCAGCTGTTCGTCGATTGGACATCAGTCAAAAGTTATGGAAGTTTCAAGTTTGGCGCCTGATCAGTAAGCGATGACTTGATTCGAGGTTGTGCCGCACGGAGAAACGACATGGCGCGATTATCTTGAGTGCGGGTGTTGAAGCTGCTGGCCCGGAATCAGCGAGGCATGGCCGTGCAGCGTGCAATTATTTTACGAAGTTTTAGCGCGGCCCGGCGTGGCAGCGCCAGCGGGTTTCTGCGGGTAAAGGAGAAAAATCGGGGATATTTTATAAGGAGCCTATGGGAGGGTGACAAGTGTCCCTCCCATCCTTTGACCAATGATAGAAGCCTACTTTAGGGCCAAGTCTTGGAAGACTTGACCATTTCATTCAAACCCTCCCAAGAGAAAACCCTCTCCTTCTCTAGGTTTTTGAGAAACGGCCTTAGGGAGCTGTTGGAGCGGCAAGGAGGAAAAAGGTGTTGGTGAACTTGTGGGAAGCAGCTGGTGGGCGAGTTTACGGAAGGAAGTGGAAGAAAAGGGCTTGTGGGCTTTTCAAAAGGTAAAAGTTTCCCTTCCTCTTGGATTTGAGTTTTTACTTATGATAGTAGTTTAGAAGTGAGCCCAGGTTGTTATATCATTGTTGGAGTTTAGAAGTGAGCCCAAGGCTGTTATATTATTGTTGGAAATTAGATTTGAGCACAGGTTATTATAATTAGGCTTGTGTAGTTTTGGATCTTGTTGTCTGTGGAAAACCGAAGTGGGCATGTTAGCCTTAAGATTGTAACTACCTTTTGGTGACCAAGTTAGTCGTTGCATGTTGTATAGAGGAAATTGTGGTAGTTGAAGATGTTTAGGGTTAGGCATCATGTTAACCTAAAACTTGAATTGAAAGAGTATTGAAAAGGGTTTAGAATGGGTTCTTGTTTCGACCTTGGATAAAGGTAGTAAGTTAGTAGAACCCGGGGCTTTGCTTTTAGCTTATTCTACGTTCGAACTAGAAGTTAATAGATGTCTTATGACCCTTATAGGATTGAGGCGCTACGAGTAGCGTATCCTATGAAGGGTTCAATCGTGGGGCATTTTGCTTTTTGTCGATGTCGTCGCGAGGTATGTGATTCTTCCTATCCTCTTGGCATGACTATTTGTGAAATATATAGTGCGGTTGGCCGCGTATGCTAAAGGAAATTGATTTTCCAAATTGTGTCTTGACTTGTTATGAAGTGTAAAGGGCTTCATTATGTGTAAGAGTAGTAAGTCTTATCCGTTAGTAATGGGCACTCAGTGCATAAAGAATGAGCCCTCTTGGTCTCATAAATGTTTATGTGGTATTGGTTGGTTTAAAACATAAAGGGGTTATAACGGCTTTATGGGAAGTTAGTTATAACAACTTTATGTGAGTAAAAGAACGGTTGTTGATTGGTAGAAGTTAAGAGACTTGATCTTGTAAGATAAGAGACTTAACTTAGAATTGTGAAAGTTTGGTAATGCATTCAAAAGTTGTAAAACCTCATTCGTGAGTAATGAGTAATACTTGGTTTTTTGAAAACTTAAGAGTTATACTAGCTTTATGGGAAGTTAGGTATAACGGCACAAGAATGTGAAATGGATTTCGAAAGTGGGAACAAGTATCGAACACACCACTGCAGCGCTAATAAAGGAAATGGTTTCGACTAATTGATTATACTAAAACCAGTAGAAACCTCCATCTGCATAGAAACTAAGATAAGACAAAATGATATTACATTTCATATATCATGGTTGCTTAAATGAGAATCATTGACAACAAGTTAGTTTTTCTTAAAATTCAAAGAATGAACTTAATGGATTGTAAAGGATAATGTCTTGGATTTTGGAAAGAGAAGTAACTTGAGTTTGAAAGTATAAATCACTTGTTTCAAATATCGAACTTTTCTTAGGGGAAAAGTAAATGACTTGGTTTTAAAAGGTAGGAATACTTGACCTTAAAGGAGTTAATTACTTGGACTTTTAAAAAGTATACTTGACGTTATGTTAATTGTGTTTGAAGTACGTGTTCTAAACATGAATGTGTGTGATACTATGTGTGATAGTATCGTATGGTTTCTACGTAAAGAGAGGTCTTTGAAGGTAGGAAAGAATGTAGTATTTTGGGGTTGGAACCCGGTTTGTTGACTTAAACGAAGGTACTTGAGTTGTGTGTAACACATGCGTGCTTGTGGTGATAGTTTTGTTGTTGTGCAAGTGTTTGACTTTGTGCTACCGGAGTCTCGGCGGAGGCGGATATCGGGTGGTATGATGGACATATCGACCACGTTGGGTAGCCAGCGGGTATGCTTCCACTATATTGATCCTTTGGGACATATCGACACGTTGGGTAGCCCGGGTATGCTTCCATTAAGTGTTATCTTGTAAGCGGTTTGGATATCTTGACACGTTGGGTAGCCCGCAGTATCGTCCACGGTGAGTATTATCTTGTTATTGGTTGGGACATCTTGACCGCGTTGGGTAGCCGAGTATCGTCCAGATGAGTATTATCTGGGTATTTGTTTGGACATCTTGACCGCGTTGGGTAGCCAGCGAGTATCGTCCACGATGAGTATTATCTTGTTATTGGTTGGGACATCTTGACACGTTGGGTAGCCACGGTATCGTCCACGATGAGTACTATCTTGTTATTGGGTTGGACATCTTGACACGTTGGGTAGCCAGGTATCGTCCACTTTGAGTAATGATCTTTGGCGTGAGTCCACGACTTGATGTGGTTTGATTTGGTAGGCTGTATATCGTGGTGTCTTGTAGTTGGTTATCATACATGTCTCCTATTTTCCTTATAGACTATTATGATTTCATTCTGATATTTTTACGTTTCGCGTACCTAAATTTTTGTTATGCGGCCGCCGGAAGTGCGTTCATCTGCGAGTTGAGATCATCGCTTGTTGATCCGCGCCCTTTGGATCATTGTTCGGTTCTCGAAAGCTCCATTCGCCGGAGACTTTGTCATTTAGTGCAGTTCCATGAAGTTGTAGAACTTTGGTACATTCGAGGTATGGCGGGGCCACTGTCCGTCGGAGATGTTATAAAAATTCTTAGAAGTGCAGCAATGCGATATGGGCGGGGATTATGGCTGTTCGGTGTTAGTTATTTTGAGAAAAGGTAACCGTTTGGTTGCTTTGTTTTCTCTTTTCATTGGTTATCATGTATGATTTTTAATTTCCGCTTATTTTCTCTGATGTTGTTTGACTACTTGGGTGCCAGGGTAAGGCACCAATCGCGGGCCGGTTTGGTCGTGGTGATTATACCGTATTTCAGTATGCGTGGGGCGTGCGTAGAAAAGTTGGGCTTTTAAAGTGGCTTGGCGATTTCACTTTGTGCCTGACACACGATTAGAGTCATTTTTAAATGAAGCGTTTTACATAACTGCGAAGGAAAATTCGGCTATGTCATTTTAATTTTTGCGTATTTTTAGAGAGGCGGCGTGTTGGACCAGCGAGAGGCGCCACGCACCTCTCATTGGCGGAATAATAGTGGGGCGACACGTGGGGACGGTTGGCCATTGTTTTGGTCAAGGGTTGGTAGGATATTTTGGTGGTAGATGGATAAGGTGCACTTGGCATGATCTTGGCCTACACTTGCATAGCACTTGGCTAGATCTTGGCCATTGGTTGGCTGCTTAGCCTATAAATACCCTCTCTCCTTTGAAGTCTTGCGTGTGGCGCGATCTACTTGGCAGGAGTGGCGGCGGTTGGAAGTACTTGGGCGTTTTGCTATTAGTCGATACTCGTCGCGAGGTATGTGAACCTCTTCCTATCTCTTCTAGCATGATATGTGTGTAACTATGTAGTACGAAGACGTACCTGTGTTAAATGTATTTGATTGGTCTAAAACATAAAGTGTTATAACGGCTTTATGGGAAGTTGGTTATAACAGCTTTATGTAGGTAAGAAAATACTTGTGGTTTTAAAAGGTAAGCGATTTGAACTATAAGCGGTGGTTATGTGATAATAAAGAACTTGAAGTATTTCAAAAGATTTTTGAATCATTTTGAAAGAAGAAGTAATACTTGGTTTTGAAAACTTAAGAGTTATACTAGCTTTATGGGAAGTTAGGTATAACGGCTTAAGGATGTTTCTTGATTTGAAATCGGAATGTGTATCGACAAACCAACTGCGGCGTTAATAAAGGAAATATTTTGTGATTAAGTATTATTAAAACCGGTAGAAACTTCCATCTGCATAGAAGCTAAGATGAGACAAAATGATATTTCCTAGATCATGCATTTCTTTGTAATAAAATTGTTATAAACAAGAATATCCTACTCACATACAAGGCTTATGATTCTCGGATGGTTTAAAGAGAATTATATTCTTAAATGAATAAGACTATGAACTCTGAAACCTTTCTAAAATAAGAACCGTGAACATTTGAAATTAGGCAAACTTGGCGTTGGGAAAAGAATGTTGTTACTTGATTTTACAAAGAGAAGTGTTGATTTACTTCAAAAGATAATCACTCTATTTTTATACTACGGGTATTGTGTGACTTACGTGAAAGAAGCGGATCTTTTAAAGAGTAATACATGAAGTACTTTGGGGCTAAAAACCGAACTTGTTAACATAATGTAGAAAGTACCTTGTGTGAATAACTTGATTGTATTGATTTGTGATAGTCTTGTAATACTTTCTTGTTGACTTGATAAGTAAACATGTTAGGATCTTCGTGAGTTAGTATCTTGTGATGTTTGTGTAAAGGGGTTTTCCTTGATGTGCTCGGAGTTGTTTAACGATAAGTTGTCATGTTGATATTATATCACTCGTGATTAGGGGTTAAGTGCGCCCCGAACCGGGCAGTTCGGTGCCTTACCGGGCACCCTAGTGATACAACATCGAGAAAACCAGCGGAAAATAAAACATGAATCATGAAACAAGAGATATAATAAATAAGCAGGCCAACCAAAGCGGTTGCCTTGGTATATACATAAAACGAGCAGTTTAATCCTTTTACAACCACGCCCGCAATTACTCTGGACCTCTAAGATTTACAACAACTATGGCGAGTGAGGCCGCCATACCACGAATGTATAAGCATTTCTGACTCGGGTAACATACCAAAAGATAAGCCTCAGAAGGAAGCAGACTTTCAATCTGTTGAAAGGTGATCTAAGCGGGGATCGGCGGCCGATGTACCTTTTACTGCGGCGTGAGCGGCCCGAAGGAGGTCGATGCAGGTACCAAGTATGTGAAAGCGTCAAATCACGTAAATGAAATCATAATAGTCTATATAAAGCGGGAGGCGTGTATGATGACCAAACTACGATATATAACATATAACGATTCACGTCAAGCGAGGACTCGCGCTCCAAATTATCACTCGTGCGTGGAATTTCTTCCTCAGCTGCCGCGATTTATGATATAACAATACCAAGGATTATACATGAACACCATGTCCCACGTGTTATAAAAACCGTGCTGGACAAGTATAACTACGGATCCGGCCGTACCAATAATACAATGATACACGAAACACGAAGCGTCGGGGCAAGTCGAGGCCGACTACAGGATACAAGGCGGTCACGCGGTGGCGGGGCAAGTCTGGTGACCACCGGGGACCAGCCGTATCACGAAACCGTCACTATACCGAGCGGGGCAAGTCGCGGTGACTACGGATACGAGCGAATCGATCCACGAGGCGGGGCGTCACGGCCGACCACCGGGGACCAAGGCGAGCGGTAATAAACCTCATGGAGAGCTAGTCCATGGAATAACACTATCAGCGAGCATACGGTGGAATTCTCCATCACGCCCGGCACGTCGAGTAAGTTCTCGACAAGTCGACCAGGCCTGTCGAGAGGCGGTATCTGAAATACCACACTTGCACAAAGGCTATCATCACAAGCATAGGCAAGTTTCACAACAACAAGCATAGGCAAGTTTCACCTGACTCAAAGTACTTTCATTTTATGCCAAAGTCGGGTTTTAACCCCAAAGTACTACATCGTTAAGTTCTTTTAAAAGAGATCCATTACTTTTATAAAAGTCACGATACGTAGTATTAGAATGACCAACCCATATTCCTTTTCAAAATCAAGTAACAACATTCTTTTCCTAAGTTCGGTTTGCCTAGTTTGATTACTCAAGCTTCTCATTTTCAAATGGTTTCATAGTTCATAAACTTAATCACTTGATTCCTTTTTAGAACAATTGAGTAATATATGTCATGCGTGAGAGTAGGTTATTCTTGTTTACAACATTCTTATTACTGACCATGATCTAGAAAATGTAATATCATTTTGTCTCATCTTAGTTTCTATGCGGATGGAGGTTTCTCTTGGTTTTAATACAATTCATCATTATTCAATACATTTTCCTTTATTAACGCTGCGGTGGTGCAGCCGATACGTTACGATTTCCGAAATCGGTAAAACATTATCCTTTAAATAAAATCAAGTACTCATTACTCACGAATGAGGTTTCACAAACATTCACATTAAAACAAATAAGTTAAGTCTCTTATCTTATAAGATCAAGTCTCTTAACCTAACGTCGATAAACCATTCTTAAGCGTTATACCTAACTTCCCGTAAAGCTAGTATAACTCTTAAGTTTTCAAAGCACAATACTACACTTCTTTCAAAGCGATTCATAAATCTTTTGAAATACTTCAAGATTTTATTATAACGCCCCAAGCCGTTATAAATCAAATCAATTATCTTTTAAAAACCACAACCCATTTTCTTACCTACATAAAGTATTATAACCAACTTCCCATAAAGCCGTTATAACACTTTATGTTTCAAACCAATCAAATACATTAAACACGTATGCGTCTGCGTACTACATAGTTACACATATCATGCTAGAAGAGATAGGAAGAGGTTCACATACCTCGCGGCGATTATCGACGATAAGCAAAAAGCTCAAGTACTACAACGCACTGGCCACTTTCCACTCGCCGAGTAGAATACGCTACTCTTAGTACTTTCACCTATAAAGGCCACTGGCGTCTATTAACTTTTAAACACATGTTTTCATCTTTCTCTGAGAAAATTCGGCACCTCCCCATGGCAGCGTAAATCTCTCCTCTCTAACGAGGCGGCTACCAAGCCAACCGGGGGTTTTACCGCCTAACCGGGCGTGTACAATTCTACACAAGTCTCTTGCAATCTGATCCATGTAAATTACGATTCGATTCTTCTCTTTATTATCCTTACATGTGATTCTTGTTCAATTCTTCATTCTTGAGCTTAAGTCAAAAGACATTGCGCGATGCTAAGCTTAGTTCTATATATAGTATACTTGACTATATATTCTAACAACATGTAATTTCCAATTACAACTAGAGGACAAGATAATTACCTCGATAAGCCCGTAATTATCCAAGTTAAATGTCGATCCTTAGCAACGTTTAGCTCGACTCAAGGTGCTCCATCGCTCCAAACAACCCTTAGAAGTTCTAACCAACTTCTACTTAAATACTTCAATCAATCAATGAAGATTTTCTTAGGGTTTCGGTTTTGAGACTAAAGGGACAAAGGTAGTATTTAGGACTCTGCGTATAGAGGTATCTTTGGGATACTACAAGGTACAAGGCTAAGGTATTTTGGGCATTATAACAATACTTGGAAGACAACTTTCTACCAAGGGGGTAGGCTCGGCTAGCACAACTAGGCTAGGGGAGGGTGTTCTCGGCCAAAGGCCACGAAAAGGGGAGGGTGAAGGCTCTCGGTTTAGAGCTCACAAAGGGGAGGAGAGGGTTTCAAGACTTGGAAGTTTTGGAATGGATGAAGTCTCCACATCTAGGGGGTATTTATAGCAAAACCAAAGGCCAACCAAGGGCGAGATCCTCCCAAGTGTATAGCAAGTGCAAGGGCAAGATTAAGCCAAGTGCACCTAAACCTACTCCACAAAACATGGCACAAGACAAGGCACAAAACAAGGCCAAAACAAGGCACAAAATAAGGGGCCGATAGGCCTCAGGCAGTGACCAATTCGGCCAACCCAAGCGCCAGAGGGTGACAAGTGTCACCCTCCCATTGATCCAAAACATTTCGTCTCTCGGAAAAATTCGCAAAAATACTAAATGACATAGCGGAATTTTCCCTACGAAAGGCTGAAAGCGTTTAGTCGAAAAACGACTCTCTACGGGGTTGTGCACAAAAATTTGAAACATGCCTAACTTAAGGCTCAAAATTAAATGCGTGCGTCCATACGTACATACTCTGCGGAAATCGGGGTATAACATTCTTCCCCCGCCAGAAACATTCGTCGAATGTTCCTCGAATCTCAAAACAAGCGGTGTCGGTATAGTCTTCAACGCTATCGTGCGAAAACAATCATGCCACGCTTTGGCACAAAAACACGTTCACTTCTCCGCTCTCGTAGAACTGCGTCACGAACACTCGAACTCGTTCTAGTATCCGTACCACACATCCAGCGCTTGTTTCCAACCGCCGAGTCACTACCTCGAACTTGGTCATCTTACTAACCGATCTTCTCTGGCCGTTCCGGCCTCGCGATCGGCTACGGTGAACACGTCCACCAACTCATCGATGGTCATACAAACTTGGGCCTAGCATCTTGTGACCTACCACTGGCGGGACCACCTGAGCTGGCCCCTTAAGCCGGGTTCTGGGTTGACCGCGAATGGTCCTCGGCGACCCCGACCGCGCTGACTCTTGTTCCCCGATCGGAACAATCTTACTATTTCACGTCATGAAAGCTACCACTTCCATCTCACACTACCCGGACTTACCCTTTTCACTAACCGGTTTCTAAATCACATTTTAGCACAAAGCTATCCAAACATAACATTAAACACATCAACAACATAAACAAAACTCTAGAGGTTAAGGATATACACGAAACTAGGCGGTTCGAGGCCGCTAAGCTGAGAACTCCAGCGCGACCCTACAGGGCCTCGTGTACAAACATCTGCGCTACGGAAGGTGAAGAACCATAAGCTGCTCTAGTAGTCCATGCTATCCTACCGGTGCTACCCCACAGTGGACAGTCTCTTGCCGGATGGCCTGTTGGCGCAAAAATAACAATCTCAGAGTTAGTCGACACTCTCCCTTATGAAGCTTTCCTGGCGGCCAGCTGAGACAAGGGCAACCTCATCCCGTGAGCACTCTGCTCTCGCGAAAATCTGAAACACAGGAGCCCGACGCTCCTGAATATCACGAAGGTCGAAAGGCATGGAGGACCACTGTCTTGTGGAGTACATAACTAGTCTGCTGTGAGGCGGTCCGCCTCGAAAGTCACCAAGGACCTGCTGTTACGGCCTCTTACGGTGACTTTGGTCATTCCGTCGATTTATCCGCTCCTCGCGTCCAGTGTATACGCTGCGTGCGAGCGATGTCCATGCCGGTGAAGCTACCGAACAACTCTGCAAGGCAATCGTGAGCCTGTAACATATCGGTGCACTCGATCCTCATCACGGCTACTAACGCGAGGGCGTCGCAAGGCGATGAGTCGAACTCCACATTGTACTCGACCGTCGCGGATTCTGCGTAACACCAAAAATCTGTCGGCGAGCCCTCGCAAATGCGGGAGGCGAAATGTGCAAGAAAGGCCTCGAGAACTCGTTCCATCTGCTGGAAGTGCATGCTCTCCACTGGACGGCTCGAGAATCAAACGATCATTGCGGTATCCGCGATTGATGTGAACCTAGGGCCACCGACTCGATCTCCGATGCCTTGATCACTCTCGTGATCGGCTGTAGCGCCGGATGAACTCCTGCGGATCATCCTCGAGCCTCGACCCGTAAAACTCTGGCGGCCTGACTCGAGAAAATCCGTAGCCTCGAACTATCGATCTAGGGTGAACGGCTGGTGCTCTTTGGGCTGCTGCGTCGGCTATCCTCAAGTCGGCCTGACCACGGCCGTTAAGCGGGCCAGCTCGCGTAACTCATCTCCTCTGCTCGGTGCGGGTGGAGGCTCAGTCTTGTGGTCTCTGCCATTGCTCTACTCGCGACTCCTCTGTTGCCTTGCCGCCACGGGCGGGTTGCCTTCGCGAGGCATAGCGGTAAAAGCGAAAACGCGTCGGAGGGTCGATCTTATCACCTGGCTACAGGCACGATCTCGGAATGAGAAGAATGGAAACCAATCCTAAATGTCCTATAGCCTCACGATTATAGATGTGGTGCACAACGCCGATAATCGAACTACTAGACACGATGCGTAGACACTTTCAGAGATTAACGGCTCGATACCACTTTGTAACGCCCGAACAGGGCGTTCTTGGTGCCTTACCCGGGCACCCTAGTGATACAACATCGGAGAAAACGTGGAAAATAAAACATGAATCATGAAACAAGAGATATAATAAATAAGCGAGCCAACCAAAGCGATTGCCTTGGTATATACATAAAACGACAGTTTAATCCTTTTACAACCTTGCAGCGATTACTCTGGACTCTAAGATTTACAACAACTATGGCCAGTGCAGGGCCGCCGTACCACGAATGTATAAGCATTCTGGACTCGAGGGTAACATACCAAAAGATAAGCCTCGAAGGAAGCGGAGCTTTCAATCTGTTGAAAGGTGATCCTAAAAGCGGGGATCGACGGCCGATGTACCTTTTACTGCGGCGTGAGCGGCCCGAAGGAGGTCGATCTGACAGTACCAAGTATGTGCCTGTCAAATCGTAAATGAAATCATAATAGTCTATATAAAGCGGGAGACATGTATGATGACCAAACTACGATATATAACATATAACGATTACATCAAGCGAGGACTCGCGCCAAATTATCACTCGTGCGTGGAATTTCTTCCTCACTGCGCGATTTATGATATAACAATACCAAGGATTATACATGAACACCATGTCCCACTGTGTTATAAAAACCGTGCGGGACAAGTATAACTACCAGATCCGGCCGTACCAATAATACAATGCAGCAAAACACGGCCGTCACGGGGCAAGTGCGAGCCGACTCTCACAGGATACCAAGGCGGTCACGCGGTGGCAAGGGGCAATCTGGTGACCACCGGGGACGAGCGTATCCACGAAACCGTCACTATCTTGAGCGGGGCAAGTGCGGTGACTACGGATACCAAGGCCGAATCGATCGCGAGGCAGGCGGTCACGAGCCGACCACCGGGGACCAAAGCGACGGTAATAAACCTCATGGAGAGCTAGTCCGTGGAATAACACTATCAGCGAGCATACGTGGAATTCTCCATCAGCGCCCGGCACGTCGAGTAAGTTCTCAACAAGTCGTAGGCCTCTGTCGAGAGAGCGGTGTCTGAAATACCACTTGCACAACAAAGGCTATCATCACAAGCATAGGCAAGTTTCACAACAACAAGCATAGGCAAGTTTCACCTGACTCAAAGTACTTTCATTTTATGCCAAAGTCGGGTTTTAACCCCAAGTACTACATCGTTAAGTTATTTTAAAAGAGATCCATTACTTTTATAAAGTCACCTGATACGTAGTATTAGAATGACCAACCCATATTCCTTTTCAAAATCAAGTAACAACATTCTTTTCCTAAGTTCGGTTGCCTAGTTTGATTACTCGAAGCTTCTCATTTTCAAATGGTTTCATAGTTCATAAACTTAATCACTTGATTCCTTTTAGAACAATTGAGTAATATATGTGCGTGAGAGTAGGTTATTCTTGTTTACAACATTCTTATTACTGGACCATGATCTAGAAAATGTAATATCATTTTGTCTCATCTTAGTTTCTATGCGGATGGAGGTTTCTCTTGGTTTTAATACAATTCATCATTATTCAATACATTTTCCTTTATTAACGCATTTGCGGTGGTGCATCGATACACGTTACGATTTCGAAATCGATGAAACATTATCCTTTAAATAAAATCAAGTACTCATTACTCACGAATGAGGTTTCACACAAACATTCACATTAAAACAAATAAGTTAAGTCTCTTATCTTATAAGATCAAGTCTCTTAACTTCTAACATCGATAAACCATTCTTAAGCGTTATACCTAACTTCCCATAAAGCTAGTATAACTCTTAAGTTTTCAAAGCACAATACTACACTTCTTTCAAAGCGATTCATAAATCTTTTGAAATACTTCAAGATTTTATTATAACGCCCCAAGCGATTATAAATCAAATCAATTATCTTTTAAAAACCATGACCCATTTTCTTACCTACATAAAGTGTTATAACCAACTTCCCGTAAAGCGGTTATAACACTTTATGTTTCAAACAATCAAATACATTAAACACGTATGCGTCTGCGTACTACATAGTTACACATATCATGCTAGAAGAGATAGGAAGAGGTTCGCATACCTCGCGGCGATTATCGACGATAAGCAAAAAGCTCCAAGTACTACAACGCACTAGCCGCTTTCCACTCGCCGAGTAGAATCGCTACTCTTAGTACTTTCACCTATAAAGGCCCTGGCGTCTATTAACTTTTAAACACATGTTTTCATCTTTCTACTGAGAAAATTCGGCAAAGCTCCCATGACAGCGTAAATCTCCTCTCTAACAGTAGGCTACAGCCAACCGAGGGGTTTTACGCCTAACGGGCGTGTACAATTCTACACAAGTCTCTTTGTCTGATCCATGTAAATTACGATTCGATTCTTCTCTTTATTATCCTTACATGTGATTCTTGTTCAATTCTTCATTCTTGGGCTTAAGTCAAAAGACATTGCGCGATGCTAAGCAGTTCTATATATAGTATACTTGACTATATATTCTAACAACATGTAATTTCCAATTACAACTAGAGAACAAGATAATTACCTCGATAAGCCCGTAATTATCCAAGTTAAATGTCGATCCTTAGCGTTTAGCTCGACTCGGTGCTCCATCCGCTCAAACAACCCTTAGAAGTTCTAACCAACCTGCTTAAATACTTCAATCAATCAATGAAGATTTTCTTAGGGTTTCGGTTTGAGACTAAAGGGACAAAGGTAGTATTCCGGACTCTACGTATAGAGGTATCTTTGGGATACTACAAGGTACAAGGCTAAGGTATTTTGGGCATTATAACAATACTTGGAAGACAACTTTCTACCAAGGGGGTAGGCTCGGCTAGCACAACTAGGCTAGGGGAGGGGTGTTCTCGGCCAAAGGCCACACGAAAAGGGGAGGGTGAAGGCTCTCGGTTTAGAGCTCACAAAGGGGAGGAGAGGGTTTCAAGACTTGGAAGTTTTGGAATGGATGAAGTCTCCACATCTAGGGGTATTTATAGCAAAACCAAAGGCCAACCAAGGGCGAAGATCCTCCCAGTGTATAGCAAGTGCAAGGCAAGATTAAGCCAAGTGCACCCTAAACCCTACTCCACAAAACATGGCACAAGACAAGGCACAAAACAAGGCCAAAAAAGGCACAAAATAAGGGGCGATAGGCCTCAAACCCGTGACCAATTCGGACCCAAGCGCCAGCAGGGTGACAAGTGTCACCTCCCATTGAATCAAAACATTTCGTCTCTCGGAAAAATTCGCAAAATACTAAATGACATGGCGGAATTTTCCCTACGAAAGCTGAAAGCGTTTAAGTCAAAAGCGACTCTCTACGGGGTTGTGCACAAAAATTTGAAACATGCCTAACTTAAGGCTCAAAATTAAATGCGTGCGTCCATACGTACATACTGCGGAAATACGGTATAACATTAAGTCGCCCTCCGTCTGGGGTAGACTCGGCGGGTCTAGTGACCTATGATTCGAGAATACCTTATGCAGTGCAGCGTATGGCCTATCTGCGGAACTACGGGAGTTCGGGTTAGTATCGCGCACTTGTGGTCATGCGGTCTTTGTGGCCATGCGGACGGCGAGTCGGGGCGGCCGGAGTAGCTACCCTCGATGCGGGGAATACCTCATGCGGGCCATTGGGTGGCCCGTGCGGGCTGGGAAGTTCGAGGGCTGAGGCGCGCATTAGATCTTTGCAGGCGAGTGGCGGCTTTGATCATGTGATGCAGACGAGATCTCATGATCGATTTCACGACCTTGTTATGCGTGGGTTTTAGTAATCGGCTATGCCCACCGTACTTACCGTGCGGTTTTATGATGACTTTGAGGCGTGAGTCTCGACTTGACATTGCTTATTTATTGTGAGCGTAGTTTTGGTTATCATACATGTCTCTGCTTTATATAGACTACTATGATTTCATTTCTGATATTTTGATTTCACATACTTGGTACTGTTATCTTGACCTCCTTGGCTGCGTTCATCTGCGAGTAAAGGTACACCAGTGTTGATCCTCGCTCTTAGGGTCACGATTCGTATGGGAAGCTCCGTTTCTCGGAGGCTTATCGATGGTATAGTCGTGTCGTTGTAGGTATTTACATTCGAGGTATGGAGGGGCCCTGTCCCGCCATTGTTGTCGTATCATTCTTAGAGGTCTGTAGTACTGTTGTGGGCAGAGTTGTAATGGGATGTAACTGTTCGGTTTTAAATTGATTTATATATATATATGCCGTAAGGCAAGTTTTCTCAGACTATTGTTTCATACTTCTTGTTATTTCATGTTATCGTCTTATGTTCCGCTGATTACTCTGATGTTGTATCACTAGGGTGCCCGGGGTAAGGCACGATCCACGCCCGGTTGGGTCGTGACAAAAGTGGTATCGAGCGATTAATCCTCGAAAAGTGTCTACAAACCGTATCGATGAGTCTTGATTATCGGTGTGTTGTGCACCACATAATGTCGGAGGCTATAGGATATTTAGGATTGGTTTCTATTCTTCTCACTCGAGATCGTGCCTTAGAGGCGTGTTGTAAGTTGGACCCTCTCACGTATTTCTTTCCACTTACCGTTATGCCTCGCGTGGGCAACCCGGGCCCAGAGGCAAGGCGGAGGGAGGCTGAGTAAATCTGAGAGGGTTCACGAGGCACGAGCCCAATCATTACCTAGGGTAGTGCTTCATTCGGGGAGTTCTGCGACGTCAACAGCCCCAGCAGAGTTTAGCACGGCGGCAGCAGTTCCTACTGCGGCCATGACATTTGAACATTCAGTTCCACGACCGGAAACAGATAATATAGATTGCGAAGAGACAACCACATTACTAGCTATGGATTTGGCTACGGAGAATATACCGATGTCTGCGAGTCTTGATGAATATCTTAGAAAGGGTTGTGCGAGTAATTCTTGATTAGGCTTGAGCATGTCACGTATGCGGGCTTGTGCGGCGAGCCAAGAAGCGTAGAGATCGGCGGGTTAACGAAGGGCGGCGAAGAGGGCGGGGCGAAGGTCCTTTGGCAACTTTCGAATCGAGTCACCTCGCGGTGATTAGATTATGCACATCCACGGTCGAAAAGGTCCTCCACGAGTTTCGGGGCGTTCGGGGTATCGAGGAGTTGGTCGAGCTCGAGCTTCGGTTCCACGACTACGTAGGTTCGGCCAGTGGATTCAATTTTTTTCCCGGTGTTCACGCGTGTGAGCGTCATCGGGAATGTCATCTTTAGTTGGTACTTGTTTCTGGCGTGACGGGCCGTGTGTCGAATGGGTGACCTAGTAGGAGGTTGTAAGTAGGAGGACTTAGCCTTCGGGATCGATGGGTAGTTCGTCACCTTCCCAGCTATCGCCTGCAGGCGTGTTTGATTAGAACGACTAAGGGAGTGAAGCGATAAATCTGAGATAGATCTTTAACCCTCTAGGGATTAGTATGTATGATAAGATGGGTATATCATAAGTGTTATGTTCAGATAGCATGGTGTAAATTGTGATTAGGAAATCATGGTTAGTTAACCAAGTAAGATTTGGGGGATAGAGAAGGTGTGAGCCTTAGAGCATTATACGTGAAGACCTTAGAAGTAAGGCCATCTCGAGTAAAAGACGTATGTTTATGTTTGACCCTTATAGGAGTGCATAGTGCACGTGAGCTATGTTTGTGGGATAAGTCCCTGAGTAGTGTGGAATGAAAGTGGGTAGTTGAGCTAAGAAGACCGCTAGGTTTTCGTAACGTAATTAGTGAGAGTTTTCCGGTTCGGGGAGCTAATGTCTTGCGCGTTGCCGGGTCGGGTTGAGGCCACGTTGCGGGTCAACCCGCGGCCTGTATGGTGGTGGGGTCAGTTTGTGGTGGTCCCGCTTTGGGTTAGGGTTATGAGGGTGTTAGGCCCAAGTTTAGTTAACCAGCGTACGAGCTACCCTTCTACACTAACCAGTTTTCTAAATCACATTTTAGCACAAAGCTATCCGAACATAACACTAAACACATCATCATAACAAGCATACAAAACTCTAGAGGGTTAAGGATATACCTGTCTCTACCGCTTTTCTAATCACAGTCCTGCTCTGCAGGGCGCATAGCTAGTGAAGGTGATGAATAACAAGCTCCCTTGGCACCACGACACTCCCCGAAATGCGGTCTACCACATCGACCACACCGAGGTAGGAGTGACTGCATCTGGCCCACACCCCTTCTCCTCGGAAATCGAACCCCGAGCTCTTTTGCTCCTGAATCCCCCGGATGCCCTGAAGGTTGTGGAGGACCACTCTGCACTGGCGGAGGTACAAAACTAGTATCTTCTTTGAGGCGGTCCGCCTCGAAAGTCACCAAGGACCACTGTTGTTCGCCTCTTCGCGATCTTGGTCATTCCGTCGACCTCTCCGTGCCTCGCATCCCGGTGCATGAGCTGCGTGCGGGCAATGTCCATGCCGGTTGAAGAGCTACACCGAACAAGCCTCTGTCAAGTAATCATCTAGCGGTGGCGTGGCGGTGCACTCTATCCTCCATGGTTACCACTAAAGCGGGGACATCACGAGGCAACGAGTCAAACTCACGTTGTACTCGAGCCGTCGCCTCTCTGTCTAAGCATGATAAATCTGTCCGCCCGTGCCCTCCTCATATGCGGAGGCAAGAAGTGAGTGAGGAATGCCTCTGAGAACTCGTCCCAAACGGCTGGAAGTGCATTCTCTCCCCGGGACAGCTCGCGAATCAAACGATCGGCTGCGGTATCACGCGGCCGATGCGAACCTAAGACCACCGACTCGGTCTCGAAGCCTTGATCACTCTCATGATCCATCAGCTTGTCGGATGAACTCCTGCGGATCATCCTCGTGCCTCGACCCATAAAACTCTGGCGGGCTCTGACTCGGAAAATCCGTAGCCTCAAACTATCTGCTCGGGGTGAACCATCTGGTGCTCTGGGCCCAGGCTGCTGCATCCGGCTATCCTCATATCTGCCCACGACCACGGCGGCAAAGAGCCATCTCCTTGTACCCCATCTCATCTGCTCCGGTGTGGGACGGAGGCTCAGTCTGATGGTCTCAGCTGACCACTTCCGCGACTCTAAACTCTCTTTGAAATTTGTGGCGTCGCAAAACTCGCCATCTCAAGCATAATCTCGAGCAACGCCAGGGCTGCGCCTCGTCTCCTCTGTATCTCACTAGCGACACCTCGGTGTCTTGCCGCCTCGCTCTGGTTGCCTTGCGCGGAGGCATAAGCGGTAAAAAGCGAGATACGTCGAGAGGGTCCAACTTACAACACGGCTCTAAGGCACGATCTCGTAATGAGAAGAATGAAACCAATCCTAAATGTCCTATAGCCTCACGATTATAGATGTGGTGCATAACACATCGATAATCAGACTACTAGACACGATGCGTAGACACTTTCCGAGGATTAAGCGCTGCGATACCACTTTTGTCACGACCGATCCGGGCGTGGTCGTGCCTACCGGGCACCCTAGTGATACAACATCAGAGAAAACCAGCGGAAAATTAAACATAAACATGAAACAAGATATATGATCATAAAGCAGCCAACCAAAACAATTGCCTTACGTATATACATAAAACCGAGCAGTTTAATCGTTTTACAACCACACTTGATTACTACATACCTCTAAGATTTACAACAACCATGACGGGGACGGGGCCGCCGTACCACGAATGTATAAGAACCTACAACTCGAGAACACATACAAAGAATAAGCCTCCGAGAAAGCGGAGCTTCCTAATACTGACTGTGATCTATGGCGAGGATCCACTACGATGTACTCACTGCGGCATGAGCGGCCCGATGGAGTCGATCAAGACAACAGTACCAGTATGTGAAATCGTAAAATCTGCAAATGAAATCATACTAGTCTAAATAAAGCGAGAGACATGTATGATAACCAAACTACTGATTCGCATAAAAGCGGTCATGTCGATCGAGGACTCACGCCTCAAGTCATCACTCAAATATAACTATGGGTCTCGCCCACAACATCAATCATGTTCGCATGCCCGGAGTCTGCATCGGTGTAGACATGTCCATGATGCAACAATAATAACAATGCCCGTGGCGCATGCCGGAATTGCGCCGGTGTAGAACCGTCCGTATGACATTAACAACAATATCTTGGGTGATCAACCCGCAAAGGCGCCACGCCCGAGTGCATCGGTGTAGGCGTGTCCATGTAACCACAATAACAATATATCGGTAATCAACCTGCCAAGCGGCCACGTACCGGAATTTGCATCGGTGTAGACATGTCCATGGACATCAACAACAATATACCGCACAACCAGGCTATCACAAACAAGCTCAAGCAAATTACCATACTTAGACTTTTATAAAAGATCCACTCCTTCCCGAAGTCACCTGATATCAACACTTGCACAACAAAGGCTATCACAACAAGCATGGCGAGTTACACAACAACAAGCATAGGCAAGTTACACCTGACTCGAGTACTTACATTTTGTATCAAAGTGCGGGTTTTAACCTAAAGTACTACGTCATTAACTCTTTTTAAAGGATCCGTTTCTTTCACAAAGTCACATAATACCGTAGCATAAAATAGAGTTACTATCTTTTAAGTAAACCAAAATACTTCCCTTTGTAAAATCAAGTAACAACATTATTTTCCAAGCGTTCAAGTTTGCCTAATTTCAAATGCTCAAGTTTCTCATTTTATAAAGGTTTCATAACTCATAGTCTTAATCTCTTTTAAAACAATTGAGTCACATATGTCTTGTCGTGGAGTTTATTCTTGTTTACAACAATCTTATTCTGTTGACCGTGATCTAGGAAATGTAATACAATTTTGTCTTATCTTAGCTTACATGCAGATGGAGGTTTCTCTTGGTTTTAATAACAATTTGTTATTTGTCAATACACTTTCCTTTATTAAGCGGCTACGTGGTTTGTTCGACACTTATTCTCATTTCGAAATCAATAAAACATTATTCTTTTAAAACCAAGTACTCATTCTGCCGAATGAGGTTTCACAACACTTTTAACAAAATGTTAATTACCAAGTAAAACAAGTTAAGTCTCTTATCTTTCAAGATCAAGTCTCTTAACTTCTACAATCAATAAACCAATATTTTACCTACATAGAGTCGTTATAACTAAAATCCCATAAAAATAATATAACAACCAATTTTTTAAAACAACCAACTCAATTAGCACGTATGCAACGTCTTACATAGTTTACAAAGTATCATGCTAGAAGGATAGGAAGAGGTTCACATACCTCGCGACGATTATCGACAATAAGCAAAACGCTCCACAGTAGTGTAACCCGGCTAGCCTTTTCCACTCTTCAAGTAAAATACGCTACTCGTAGTACTTCCACCTATAAGGCCACAAACGTCTATTAACGTCTAACCGCACGGTTCCATATTCTAAAGACAATTCGGCGCACTCCCACATGCAGCGTAAATCTCTTCTCTATCGGTAGCTGCAAGCCAACCAGTGGGTTATACGCCTAACCGGACGTATACAATTATACTATCTGATAATACCACAAGTCTCTTGTCTTTACAAATTCCTATGTAATTACAGTTCACTTCTCTTCTTTATATTCAGGCTTAAGTCAAAAGACATTGCCGCAAAGCTATGTTCAGTTCTATATATAGTATACTTCAACTATATATCCTACAATATGTAATTTCCAATTACAACAAGGGGAAAAGAATATTTACCTCGATAAGCCCAAAATTATCCAAGTTATAAAAGTCGATCCTGAGCAAGGTTTAGCTCTACTCGTGCGCTCCAATCCGCTCAACAACCCCAAGTTCTAACCAACTTCTACTTAAATACTTGACCAACTATTGTCACGACCGAACGGCCGTGATCGTGCCTTACCGGGCACCCTAGTGATACAACATCGAGAGAAAATCGTGAAAATAAAAACATGAACATGAATTAAGAGACAAGATAAATAAACAGGCCAACCAAAGCGATTTGCCTTCATTATATATACATAAATACGACAGTTATCTTTTTTACAAACCACCGCCTGATTACTCTGCACCTCTAAGATTTTTACAATGGCTATGACGGACGGGCCCGCCATACCACGAATGTATAAGAATCTACGGACTCGGGTAACATACCAAAAGATAAGCCTCAAGAAAATGGGGCTTCGACCTGACACGTGACGTGATCTATGAGCGAGGATCCACAACCGACGATTTCCACTCGGCGTGAACGCGCCCGAAGGAGGTCGATAACAGTACAGTATGTGGCAGAAAAGCGTAAATGAAATCATAATAGTCTATATAAAGCAGGAGACATGTATGATAATCAGATGAAATACGTGTCCCGGCCCATCCCGTGGGACTCGGTGAATAATCAGATGGAATACGTGTCCCTGCCCATCTCGTGGGACTCGGTGTATAATCAGATGAAATCGTGTCCACGCCCATCTCGTGGGACTCGGTGTATAATCAAATGGAATACGTGTCCCTGCCCATCTCGTGGGACTCGGTGTATAATCAGATGGAATACGTGTCCCTGCCCATCTCGTGGGACTCGGTGTATAATCAAATGAAATACGTGTCCCTGCCCATCTCGTGGGACTCGGTGTAGAATCGTTCATAACAAATCAACCGGCCCTCCATCGAGAGACGCGGGGGTACAGAAATACAACAAAGGCTATCACAACAAGCATAGGCAAGCTTCACAACAACAAGCATAGGCAAGTTATACACAACTCAAAGTACTTTCATTTTATGCCAAAGTCCGGGTTTTAACCCTAAAGTACTACGTACGTTAAATTCCTTTTAAAGATCCATTTCTTTTACAAAGGTCACCGATACGTAGTATAAAAATAGAGTGACTAACATTGTTAAGTAAACCAAAATGCTTTCCTTTGTAAAAATCAAGTAACAACCTTATTTTCCAAACGTTCAAGTTTGCCTAATTTCAAATGCTCAAGTTTCTCATTTTAGAAAAGGTTTCGTAGTTCATAGTTTTAATCCTTTAAAACATAATTCTCCTTTAAACGTTTGAGAAACATATGTCTTATATGTGAGTATGTTATTCTTGTTTATAATCAATCTTATTAAGCAGCCATGATCTAGGAAATGTAATATCATTTTGTCTCATCTTAGCTTCTATGCAGATGGAGGTTTCTACTGGTTTTAATACCATACTTCATTATTCAATATATTTTCCTTTATTAACGCTACAGTGGTTTGTCGATACTCATTCTGATTTCTGAAATCAGTAAAACATTATTCCTTTTAAAACCAAGTACTCATTACTCACGAATGAGGTTTAACACTTTTAACAAAATTCATATCAATACCATTAAGTCAAGTCTCTTATCTTCAAAAATCAAGAACCATTCTTTTTATCACTCTTAAGACGTTATACATAACTTTCCATAAAGCTAGTACAACTCTTATGTTTTCAAAGCCAAGTATTACTCTTCTTTCAAAAGGTCTTTTGAAACATTTCAAGTTCTTTATTACTACACATCAAATTCGTTATAAGTCAAATCGGTTACCCTTTGAAACCACAAAGCATTTTCTTACCTACATAAAGTCATTATATAACCAACTTCCCATAAAGCGTTATAACACTTTATGTTTCAAACCAATCAAATACATTAAACACGTACGCGTCTCGTACTACATAGTTATACACATATCATGCTAGAACAGATAGGAAGATGTTCACATACCGCGACGATTATCGACTAATAGCAAAATGCTCCAGTACCTCAAACCGTCGGCTATTCCTTAAGCTAAGTAGATCACGCCCTACGTAGTACTTCAACCTATAGAGGCCCCACGGCGCCTATTAACATCCTAGATCTCAATGTAGAATATTCTCTGAAAATTCGTGACACCTCCCCAACAGCGTAAATTTCCTCTCTATCGGGTAGGCCACTAAGCCAACCGGGGGGTTTGCGTCTAACGGACGTGTACAATTCTACTCACATTAATACTACACAAGTCTCATGTCTGATCCATGTAATTCTGATTCGATTCACTTCTTAAAATTGGGCTTAAGTCGCAAGACATTGCGTAAGTATTATTCAAAGCTTAAGTCAAAAGACATTGCCGCAACTATGTTCATTCTATATATAGTATACTTAACTATATACTCTACAACATGTAATTTCCAATTACAATGAAGGTCAAGAATGTTTACCTCGATAAGCCCAAAATTATCCGAGTTTAAATGTCGATCCTGAGCAAGGTTTAGCTCTACTCAGTGCGCTCAACCCGCTCCAACAACCCTTAGAAGTTCTAACCAACTTCTACTTAACACTTCAACCGACTATGAAGGTTTTCCTTAGGGTTTCGTTTTTGTGGTGAGGAAGTATAATAGTATTTTAGGCTTTTGTATAAGTGTAACCTTGGGAATACTACAAGGTATTTGGGCGATGTATTTGGGCATTATAACAATACTTGGAGAATATTTCAATACCACAAAAGGGGGTTATTTATACGAGACAACTAGGCTAGGGGTGTACCCACGGCTAGAGCACTACAAAGGGAGGGGTGGCTCTCGCCAAGCTCACTCAAGGGGGTGTGGTGGACGAAAACTTCACAAGGAGAGGGAGGATTTTTAACACTTAGAAAATATTTGGATGAAGAATTTCATCAACAAAGCGTAGGTATTTATAGGTCAAGCCATGGACCAAGGGCCAAGATTAATCCATGTGTTAGGCAAGTGTAAGGACAAGATCATGCCAAGTGCACCTTATCCATCTACCACCAAAATATCCTACCTACTACTTGACAAAAGCCAACCCATTTTCGCCCACCCTTGACCCAAGTCCTTCCAAAGAGGGTGACAAGTGTCGCCTCTTGTTGGTCCAAATGTTTCCTCTCGGAAAAATACGTAAAAATTAAAAATGACATAGCGAATTTTCCTACGAAAAGTTGTGGAAACGTTTCGCCGAAAAACGACTCTAACGGTGTTGTGCACAAAATAATTCGGCCAAGCCTTATTTAAAAGTTCAAATTTTTCACGTCGCCCCACGTACATACTCGGAAATACTGGTATAACATTCTCCTCCTAGAAACATTCGTCGAATGTTCCTTCTAAACCTCAAAACAAACGCGCGCCAGTATAGTCTTCACTACTATACTTACGAGGACAATCCTGCCACACATGGTCACAGAAACACCCGCGCAAATACCTCCATCCAAGTCCACGAGGAAACACCTCTAACATCACAAACTTTTGTCACTTTGCCGCGAGGTTCTAGTGTCACTCCGGCGACCCAACAAATGGTGCTGATCGCATGCGATCCCCGAGGTCTAAAATATACATCCTTCGCACCTTCTCCCTTCACAAGAAATGATCATATCTATGCTCGCAATACATGCTCGCCTCTGCCTTACTCGTCGTACTCTTCTCGAACACTTGAACTCTTCTAGTATACGTACCATACTTGACCATCGCTTGATTCCCAAAACTTTGGAGTCACCACCTCCAAACTCGGTCATCTTACTAGCTTCACTTCTCTCTAAGGCCATTCCCGGCCTTCACGAACCGATTCTGGTCGAACATATCCACGAACTCATACGATGGTCATGTAAACTTGGGCCTAGCACTCTCGTGACCCTACCACCTGGCGGGACAACCCAGAGCTGACCCAACCCCAACGCTGGCCGCGGGTTGGCCCGCAAGAGGCCCCAACCCCACTTGCGCATCAAACTCTTGTTTCCGATCCGAACAATCTTACCTATACTGTGTCATAAGCTACCACTTTTATTTCACACTACCCAGGGACTTATCACACAATGCACCCTAGGTATATAATGTACTTCGACAAGGATCATTTGCAAAGTCTTGTACTCAAGACGACCTTACATCTAAGGTCTCAACACGAAATATTCTAAGGTTCACACTTTCCATGCCCCCATACATATCCTTTCAACTAACCATGCTTTCTAACTCATAACCAACATAACGCTATCCGAACGTAGCACACAATAAGAAGATCATTATATCATGCATACAAATCTCTAGAGGGTTAAGGATATACCTGAATCTACCGCTCCACTCTAATCATAAGCACATACTGCTGCATACCATTGTAGAAGGCGATGAACTCGCCATTGACTTCGGTGGTGAGTTATTCTGTTTGCATCCTTCCCACTAGGACATTTTCTCGTCATATGGCCCTGACGGCCGCAGGAAAAACAAGCACCAGTAAAAAGACGACATTCCCCGGGATGACGTCTGCCACATCGGGCACACTGAGGAAAACCTGAACCCGACTGGCTAGAATCCATGTATATCTGTGAACTGAAGCCACGGAGCTCGACCCGGCTCGAATACCACTGAACGTCCCGGCGATGGGGACCACTGCATCGTGGAGGTACATAACTAGATCGCCACTTGGCGGTCGCCTCGAAAGTTACCAAGGACCTGCGGTTCGCCCTCTTCGCCGATCTCTGCTATTCCGCCGACCTCTCCGTGCCTCACATCCTAGTGCATGAGCTTGCATGCGGGCAATGTCGTACGGTGAAGAGCTACACCGCATGCCTCGCTAAGTAATCATCCGGCCCGGTGGCGTGGCGGTGTACTCGTCCTCCATATCGGCTACCACACAATGGAACATACCGAGCTAATGAGTCGAACTCCACATTGTACTTCTAACCGTCGCGCCCCGCCTCAACGTCAAAAATCATCGGCCCGAGCCCTCCTCATTTGTGGGGCAAGAAATGTGCAAGAAAAGCCGCGAGAACTCGTCCCATACGGTGGAAGTGCATGCTCTTCCCGACAACTCCCACGAATCAAACGGTCAGCTGCAGATCACGCGGTGATGCGAACCAATACCACCGACTACGCCTCAAACTCGATCACTCTCGCGATCGTGTGGTGTCGGATAAACTCTGAGGTCATCTCGCCTCGATCCATAGAACATCGGGCTACAACTCGTAAAGTCCGTAGCCTCAAACCGTCTCGGGGTGAACTACGGGTGCTCTGGCTGGAACTGCTGCGTCGGCCTATCTCATATCTGCCACGACCACGGCGATCGCCATTCTCGTACCCATCTCATCTGCTCCGGTGTGGGACCGAGGCTCGTGTACAGAGTCTCGGCACCATCTGCTGCGGCTCTAAACTCTGCTTTGGTCGCGGCGTCGCGAAACTCGCCGTCGGAAGCCTGCTCGACCGGCCAGGGCTGCGCCCTCGTTCTCTCAGATCTCACTACCAGCTCCTCGATCGCCTTGCCCGTCGGGCTCAGGTTTTACGCGAGGCATAATCGTAAATGAAAGGAATACGCCGGAGGGTCCAACTTATCACACGCTTCTAGGGCACGATCTCGTAATGAGAAGAATGGAAACCAATCCTAAATGTCCTATAGCCTCCCGATTATAGATGTGGTGCACAACACACCGATAATCAAGACTACTAGACACGGTGCGTAGACACTTTCCGAGGACTAATCGCTCGATACCACTTTTGTCACTTTGCGCGAGGTTCTAGTGTCACTCCGCGACCCAACAAATGGTACCGGACGCATGCGATCCCCGAGGTTTGGACCTTCTCGGGACGTGCCATACGGAGAGCCACGGTTGGTGCATTCGCGTGAGATGCTCGGCCTCTTTATACGCTCGGCCGAGGTCGATAACAAAAAGTATGTGAAATCGTAAAGGCGTAAATGAAATCATAATAGTCTATATAAAGCAGAGACATGTATGATAACGGATGAAATCGTGTCCGCCATCCCGGGACTCGGTGAATAATCGATGAAATATGTGTCCTGCCCATCGTGGGACTCGTATAATCGGATGAAATACGTGTCCTGCCCATCGTGGGACTCGGTGTATAATCAAATGGAATACGTGTCCTCGCCCATCTCGTGGGACTCGGTGTATAATCGATGGAATACGTGTCCCGCCCATCTCGTGGGACTCGGTGTATAATCAAATGAAATCGTGTCCCGCCCATCTCGGACTCGGTGTAGAATCGTTCATAACAAATCAACCGGCCCTCCATCGAGAGACGCGGGGGTACATAAATACAACAAAGGCTATCACAACAAGCATAGGCAAGCTTCACAACAACAAGCATAGGCAAGATTCACAACAACAAGCATAGGCAAGTTATACACAACTCAAAGTACTTTCATTTTATGCCAAAGTCCGGGTTTTAACCCTAAAGTACTACGACGTTAAATTCCTTTTAAAGATCCATTTCTTTTACAAAGGTCACCCGATACAGTAGTATAAAAATAGAGTGACTAACATTGTTAAGTAAACCAAAATGCTTTCCTTTGTAAAATCAAGTAACAACCTTATTTTCCAAACGTTCAAGTTTGCCTAATTTCAAATGCTCAAGTTTCTCATTTTAGAAAAGGTTTCGTAGTTCATAGTTTTAATCCTTTAAAACATAATTCTCCTTTAAACGTTTGAGAAACATATGTCTTATATGTGAGTAGGTTATTCTTGTTTATAATCAATCTTATTAAGCAGCCATGATCTAGGAAATGTAATATCATTTTGTCTCATCTTAGCTTCTATGCAGATGGAGGTTTCTACTGGTTTTAATACCATACTTCATTATTCAATATATTTTCCTTTATTAACGCTGCAGTGGTTTGTCGATACTCATTCGATTTCAAATCAAGAAACATTATTCATTTTAAAACCAAGTACTCATTACTCACGAATGAGGTTTAACACTTTTAACAAAATTCATATCAATACCATTAAGTCAAGTCTCTTATCTTCAAAAAAAATCAGTAAACCATTCTTTTTATCACTCTTAAGACGTTATACATAACTTTCCATAAAGCTAGTACAACTCTTATGTTTTCAAAGCCAAGTATTACTCTTCTTTCAAAAAGGTCTTTTTGAAACACTTCAAGTTCTTTATTACTACACATCAAATTCGTTATAAGTCAAATCAGTTACCCTTTGAAACCACAAAGCATTTTCTTACCTACATAAAGCTGTTATAACCAACTTCCCATAAAGCCGTTATAACACTTTATGTTTCAAACCAATCAAATACATTAAACACGTATGCTCTACCGTACTACATAGTTATACACATATCATGCTAGAACAGATAGGAAGATGTTCACATACCTCGCGACGATTATCGACTAATAGCAAAATGCTCCAAGTACCTCAAACCGTCGGCTACTCCTTAAGCTAAGTAGATCACGCCATACGTAGTACTTCAACCTATATAGGCCACAAGGCGCCTATTAACATCCTAGATCTCAATGTAGAATATTCTACGTAAAATTCTAAGGCGACCTCCCCCGCAACAACGTAAATCTCTCCTCTCTATCGAGTGGCTGCCAAGCCAACCGGGGTTTGCACGCCTAACCTGACGTGTACAATTCTACTCACGAATACTACACAAGTCTCATGTAATACACTATGTAATTACGATTGATTCACTTCTTAAAATTCAGCTTAAGTCGCAAGACATTGCGTAAGTATTATTCAGCTTAAGTCAAAAGACATTGCCGCACAACTATGTTCAGTTCTATATATAGTATACTTAACTATATACTCTACAACATGTAATTTCCAATTACAAATGTAGGTCAAGAATGTTTACCTCGATAAGCCCAAAATTATCCGAGTTTAAATGTCGATCTGAGCAAGGTTTAGCTCCTACTCGTGCGCTCAACCCGCTCCAACAACCCTAAGTTCTAACCAACTTCTACTTAACACTTCAACCGACTATGAAGGTTTTTCCTTAGGGTTTCGTTTTTGTATCGAGGAAGTATAATAGTATTTTCTGGCTTTTGTATAAGTGTAACCTTGGGAATACTACAAGGTATTTGGGCTAGGGGCATTATAACAATACTTGGAGAATATTTCAATACCACAAAAGGGGTTATTTATACGAGACAACTAGGCTAGGGGTGTACCCCAGCTGGGCACTACAAAGGGAGGGGTGGCTCGCCAAGCTCACTCTGGGGTGTGGTGGGCGAAAACTTCACAAGGAGAGGAGGGATTTTTAACACTTAGAAAATATTTGGATGAAGAATTTCATCAACAAATGGTGGGTATTTATAGGTCAAGCCATGGCCAACCGGGCCAAGATTAATCCACGTGTTAGGCAAGTGTAAGGCCAAGATCATGCCAAGTGCACCTTATCCATCTACCACCAAAATATCCTACCTACTACTTGACAAAAGCCAACCCATTTTCGTCCACCCTCGACCGCCCAAGTCCTTCCAAAGAGAGGTGACAAGTGTCGCCTCTTGTTGGTCCAAAATGTTTCGCCTCTCTAAAAATCCGTAAAATTAAAAATGACATAGCCGAATTTTTCCTAAGAAAGTCAGGAAACGCATTTAAAAACGACTCTAACCGTGTTGTGCACAAAATAATTCGCCAAGCCTTATTTAAAAGTTCAAATTTTTCTACGACGCCCCACGCATACTGAAATACGGTATAACAACTATGAAGATTTCCTTAGGGTTTTGGTTTGAGACTAAAGGACAAAAGGTAGTATTTTCTGCCTCACGTATAGAGGTAACTTTTGGAATACTACAAGGTAAAGGCTAAGGTATTTTGGGCATTATAACAATACTTGAAGAAGTATTTCAATACCACGGAGGGGGTATATTTCAAACAACTAGGTTGGGGTAATTTCTAGAACACTACCAGGGGAGGGTTTTCAAGCTTAGACAAAGTGAGGAATGGCGGAATAAGGTCCTCACAAGGGGGGGTAGTTATCGGGACACCAACGGACACGATCAAGCCATATGGGCAAGTGAATGGCCAAGATTGGCACAAGTGCACCCTAACCTACTCCTCAAATCCTCACAAAACAAAGACCCATGAAAAGTGGCCTCAAAACCTCCTACCGTGGCCCTCTTTATCAGTCAACGAGGGTGACAAGTGTCACCTCCCGCTGGTCCAAAAATGTTCCGCCGCCGGAAAAATCCGCAAAATACAAAACGACATAGCCGGAATTTTCCTTCGTAGCTTAGTAAAACGTTTACCAAAAACGACTTTAAATCGGTGTTGTGCACAAAATTTCAAACATGCCTAACTTTAAGTTCAAACTGTGACGCACGCCTCCACGCATATACTGAAATACGGTATAACAATAATCGCTGTAAAAGGAATACGTTAGAGGGTCCAACTTATAACACGCTCTAAGGCACGATCTCGAGTGAGAAGAATGAAACCAATCCTAAATAGCCTATAGCCTCCTCGATTATTGGCATGGTGCACAACACACCGATAATCAAGACTTACTAGATACGGTCTGAGACACTTTCCGAGGATTAATCGCTCGATACCACTTTTGTCACGACTGCTCGGTTCGTGGATCGTGCCTTACCCGCACCCAAGTAGTCATACATCGAGTAATCGGAATATAAAAACAAGACATGAAACGCTTTAAAAAAAAAAGACACGCTTTATGTGAAAATGTCGCTTTCGGCATATATACATAAACATAGTTTTGCGCTACATCCCAACCGCATAACAGACTACGCACTTAGGAAAGTAACAACTATGGCGGACAGGCCCCGCCATACCATGATCACAAAACTAACTAAAACAGGAGATCATACCCAAAAGTAGAGCCTCCTAGAAGATGGAGCTCCCGACACCAACGTAGAGATCCTAAGGATGTGGATCTAGCACTGCCGCCTTACCGCGTATGAACGCAGATCTTCAAGGAGGTCAAGATAACAGTACTAAGTATGTGAAATCAGAAAGTACTTAAATGAAAACATATCATTTAAAAATCAGTTTACATATATGTATGAAACAACCAGGTAACCGCACATACACATCATAAACAAGAGCAACAATAGGTAAATCAGAATGTGTCTTTTCTAGGCTGCGAATGATCGAAGCAGGGCCAATTGCCCATAGTATCATCAAGCAAGCCTAATCCTGGACTCCCGTAGTCCGCATAGGTGTTATACCCCGTATTTCCAGAGTATATACGTAAGGACGTACGTGCGACAATTTGAGACTTAAAGTTTGGCATATGTTCGAAATTTGTGCACAACACCCGATTAGAGTCGTTTTACCGAAATGTTTTACGAGCTTGTAGGGAAAATTCGGCTATGTCGCTTTGTATTTTTGCGATTTTTCCGAGCGACGAACATTTTGGGTCAACGAGAGGGTGACACTTGTCACCCTGTGGACGCTGGGTTGGCCGATGGGTCACGGATCCTTGGCCGATTGGCTCCTTGTTTTGGCCTTGTTTTGTGCTTTGTTTTATGGCTTGTTTGGTGCCTTGTTTTGTGGAGTAGGGTTAGGGTGCACTTTGCTTGATCAAGGCCTTACACTTGCCTTGCACATGGCTTGATCTTGGCCATGGTCGCCCTGGCTTCCTATAAATACCCCTTAGAGATGAACTTCTTCATCCACTCTCACTTTGTCTAAGCCTTGAAAACTCTCCTCCCTCTGGGCTCTCGCCCAAAGCCTCTCCTCCCCTTCTAGTGGCCTTGGCCGAGAGGTTCCTCCCCTTGTGGTGTCTTGCCGAGGTACCCCCTAGCCTAGTTGTTTCAGACATATACCCCCTTTTGGTGGTATTGAAATACTCCTCCAAGTATTGTTATAATGCCCAAAATACCTTAGCCTTTACCTTGTAGTATTCCAAAAGTTACCTCTATACGTGGAGCCCGTAAATACTACCTTTTGTCCTTTTAGTCTCAAACCAAACCCTAAGGAAATCTTCATAGTTGGTTGAAGTATTTAAGTAAGTTGGTTAGAACTTCTAAGGTTGTTTGGAGCGCACTGAGTAGAGCTAAACCTTGCTCAGACCGACATTATAACTTGGATAATTTTGGGCTTATCGAGGTAAATATTCTTGTCCCTTATTATAATTGGAAATTACATGTTGTAGGATTATATAGTTGAAGTATACTATATAGAATGAACATAGCTAAGGCAATGTCTTTTGACTTAAGCTCAATATAAAGAAGAGAATCGAATCAGTAATTACATAGAGTCGTATGACAAGAGACTTGTGGTATTACTATATAGTAGAATTGTATACGTCCGTTAGACGTATAAACCCCCGGTTGGCTTGGTAGCCGCCTCGATAGAGGAGGAGATTTACGCCGCGCGGGGAGGCCGCCAATTTTCAGAATATGGAACCGCATGTTAGAAGTTAATGACGCCAGGCCTTATAGGTGGAAGTACTACGAGTAGCGTATTCTACTTGAAGAGGGAAAAGGCTAGCCGTTACAAGATCGCGAGCGCTTTTGCTTATCACGATAATCGCCGCGAGGTATGTGAACCTCTTCCTATCCTTCTAGCATGATGCTTTGTAAACTATGTAGTACCAGCAGACGCATACGTGCTAAATGAGTTGGTTGGTTTAAAACATGCGTGTTATAATAGCTTTATGGGAAGTTAGTTATAACGACTCTATGTAGGTAAAAGATTGGTTTATTGATTGTAGAAGTTAAGAGACTTGATCTTGAAAGATAAGAGACTTAACTTGTTTTACTTGGTAATTAACATTTTGTTAAAGGTGTTGTGAAACCTCATTCGCGAGTAATGAGTACTTGGTTTTAAAAAGAATAATGTTTTATTGATTTCTAAATGAGAATAAGTGTCGAACAAACCACAAAGAATACTAATAAAGGAAAGTGTATTGACAAATAACAAATTGTTATTAAAACCAAGAGAAACCTACATCCGCATGTAAGCTAAGATAAGACAAAATTGTATTACATTTCCTAGATCATGGTCAGAATAAGATTATTGTAAACAAGAATAAACGGCTCACGACAAGACATATGTTACTCAATTGTTTTAAAAGAGATTAAGACTATGAGTTATGAAACCTTTCTAAAATGAGAAACTTGAGCATTTGAAATTAGGCAAACTTGAACGTTTGGAAAATAATGTTGTTACTTGATTTTACAAAGGGAAGTATTTTGTTTTACTTAAAAAGATAGTCACTCTATTTATATGCTACGGGTATTATGTGACTTTTGTGAAAGAAACAAATCCTTTAAAAAGAGTTAATGTACGTAGTACTTTAGGGTTAAAACCTGCACTTTGATACGAAATGGAAGTATCTTGATTTGTGTGTAACTTGCCTATGCTTGTTGTTGTGTAACTCGCCTATGCTTGTTGGATAGCCTTTGTTGTGCAAGTGTTGATATCGTGTGACTTCGGGAATGAGTGGATCTTTTATAAAAGTTTAGAAGTATGGTAATTTGCTTGAGCTTGTTTGCGATAGCCCGTTGCGGTATATTGTTGTTGATATCACATGGACATGTCTACACCGGCGCACTCGGTATGTACATGCGGCGTGGTTGATTACCCGATATATTGTTATTGTGGTTACATGGACACGCCTACACCGGCGCAATTCCGGTGTGTGGCTACGCGGCGGTTGATCACCCAAGATATTGTTGTTAATGTCACATGGACGGTTCTACACCGGCGCAGACCGGCATGCGCCACGGGCATTGTTATTATTGTTGCATCATGGACATGTCTACACCGATGCAATTCCGGCACGCGCCGATGCGAACATGATTGATGTTGTGGGCGTGAGACCCATAGTTATATTTGAGTGATGACTGAGGCGTGAGTCCCCGATCGACATGAATGCTTTTATGTGGTGAATCAGAGTTTGGTTATCATACATGTCTCCCGCTTTATTTAGACTAGTATGATTTCATTTACGTATTTTTACGCCACATACTTGGTACTGTTGTATCGACCTCCTTCGGGCCGTTCATGCCGCAGGTAGAGTACATCTGTAGTGGATCCTCGCCATAGGATCACGCCAACAGATTGGAAAGCTCCGCTTTCTCGAGGCTTATTCTTTGTATGTGTTCCCCGAGTTGTAGGTTCTTGTACATTCGTGGTACGGCGGGCCCCGTCCCGCTACGGTTGTTGTAAATCTTAAGTGCAGAGTACCGCTGTGGCGTGGTTGTAAAAAGGATTAAACTGCTCGGGTTTTATGTATATATACGTATGAAACTGCTTTGGTTGGCCTGCTTATGATCATATATCTTGTTTCATGTTTATGTTTTATTTTCTCACGTTTTCTCGATGTTGTATCACTAGGTGCGCCGGTAGGCACGACCACGCCCGGATCGGGTCACACAAAAGTGGTATCGAGCGCTTAATCCTCGGAAAGTGTCTATAGACCGTGTCTAGTAGAGTCTTGATTATCGATGTGTTGTGCACCACATCTATAATCGTGAGGTCGCAGGACATTTAGGATTGGTTTCATTCTTCTCATTCCGAGATCGCGGCCTTAGAGTCAGTTGTAAGTTGGACCTCCGACGTATCTCATTTTTACCGCTTATGCCTCCGCCAAGGCAACCAGAGCCTAAGGGCAAGACAGCCGAGGTGCCGCTAGTGAGATACAGAGAGTACGAGGGCGCAGCCCCGGCCGCTCGAGATTATGCTTCAGACGGCGAAGTTTTGCGACGCCGCCAAATTGAGAAGTTTAGAACCGCAGAAGCTGCCGAGACCACAGACCGAGCCTCCGCCCCACATCCCGGAGCAGATGAGATGGGGTACAAGGAGATGGCCGCTTGCCGCCGTGGTCATGGCCGATATGAGGATAGGCCGACGCAGCAGCCTGGCCCCAGAGCACCAGCCGTTCACCCCGAGCAGATAGTTTGAGGCTACGGACTTTCTCGAGTCAGATCCCGCCAGAGTTTTATGGGTCGAGGCACGAGGATGATCCGCAGGAGTTCATCCGCAGCTACACGATCATGAGAGTGATCAAGGCTTCGAGACCGAGTCGGTGGTCTTAGGTTCGCATCGGCCGCGTGATACCGCAATGATCGGTTTGATTCGCGAGCCGCCCGGGGAGAGAATGCACTTCCAGCCGTTTGGGACGAGTTCTCGGGGGCATTTCTTGCACATTTCTTGCCTCCACAGATGAGGAGGGCACGGGCCGACAGATTTATGATGCTTAGACAGAGAGGGCGTACGGTTCGGGAGTACAACGTGGAGTTTGACTCGTTGGCTCGGTATGTCCCCGCTTTAGTTGCAACCATGGAGGATAGAGTGCACCGCCACGCCACCGCTAGATGATTACTTGACAGAGGCTTGTTCGGTGTAGCTCTTCACGGCATGGACATTGCCCGCACGCAGCTCATGCACTGATGCGAGGCACGGAGAGGTCGACGGAACGACCGATCGCCAGGAAGAGGCCGTGACATCGTGGTCTTTGGCGACTTTCGAGGCGGACCGCCTCCGCAGCAGGCTAGTTTTGTACCTCCGCCAGTGCATAGTGGTCCTCCACAACCTTCAGGGCATCCAGAGTATTCGGGAGCAGTCGTGGCTCCGCGGTTCGTGTTTCGAGGAAGAGGCGTGTTGGCTGACGCATCACCCCTACCTCGGTGGTCGATGTTGTAGACCGCATTTCGGGAGTGTCGTGGTGCCAAGGGAGCTTGTTATTTTTGGCCAGCAGGCCATTTTGCGAGGAACTGTCCGACTGGCGGTAGCACGGATGTTACGACTCACCTTCAGATCGCTGGTGGTTCATCACCTTCATAGCTTACGCGCCCGCATGTGCCTATGATTAGAGTGACGCGGTGGATACAGGTATATCTTTAACACTCTAGAGTTTTGGTATGCTTGTTATGATGATCTCATTATTGTGTGTTATGTACGGATAGCGTGGTGTTAATTGTGAGTTAGAAAACATGGTTAGTTGGAAGGATAAGTATGGGGGCATGGTAAGTGTGAACCTTGGAATATTTCACGATTGAGACCCTAGAGATAAGGTCGTCTTGAGTAAAAGATTTATTTTATGTTTGACCTTTATCAGAGTGCGTAGTATACATGGGAGATATTTGTGTGATAAGTCCATGGGTTGTGTAAATGAAAGTGGTGGCTGTCATGACGTGAAATTGTAAGATTTTTCCGTATCGGGGAACAAGAGTGTGGCGCGGGTCGGGCCGAGGGCGATTGCGGGTCAACCCGTAGCCCGCTTTAGGTGGGTCAATCGGGTGGTCCCGCCAGAGGTAGGGTCACGAGGTGCTAGCCCCGCTTAGGTGACCATCGTATGAGTTCGTGGATATGTTCGACCGTATAGCGTGAAGGCCGGAATGGCCTTAAAGAAGATCGAGGTTAGTAAGATGACCAAGTTTGGAGGTAGTGACTCCACGCTTTGAATCAAGCGATGATCAAGTATGGCACGTCCTGAGAGACACTAGAACCTCAGGGATCGCATGCAGTTCGGTACCATTTGTTGGGTCTCCGGAGTGACACTAGAACCTCGCGGCAAAGTGACAAAAGTGGTATCGCACGACGAGTAAGGAAGAAGAGAACGCGTGTTATTTCGTGGCCAAGATGTGGCGTTGGCAACTTGTTAGAGGAACTTTATCGTTATCCGATTGAGAAGGAACATTCGGGACGAATGTTTCTACGAGGAGAATGTTATACCCCGTATTTCCTGAGTATATACGTAAGGACGTACGTACGACAATTTGAGACTTAAAGTTTGGCATAGGTTCGAAATTTGTGCACAACACCCGATTAGAGTCGTTTTTCGACGAAACGTTTTACAGAGCTTGCGTAGGGAAAAATCCGCTATGTCGCTTTGTATTTTTATGGATTTTTCCGAGCGACTAACATTTTGGGTCAACGAGGGTGACACTTGTCACCCTGCCGACGCTGGGTTGGGCCGATGGGTCACGGATCTCGCCGATTGGCTCTTGTTTTGGCCTTGTTTTGTGCCTTGTTTTATGGCTTGTTTGGTGCCTTGTTTTGTGGAGTAGGGTTAGGGTGCACTTGGCTTGATCAAGGCCTTACACTTGCCTTGCACATGGCTTGATCTTCGCCATGGTTGGCCTTGGCTTCCCTATAAATACCCCCTTTGAGATGAACTTCTTCATCCACTCCTTACTTTGTCTAAGCCTTGAAAACTCTCCTCCCTCTGTGGCTCTCGTCCAAAGCCTCTCCTCCCCTTCTAGTGGCCTTTGGCCGAGAGGTTCCTCCCCTCAGGTGTCTTGCCGAGGTACCCTCCCCTAGCCTAGTTGTTTCAGATTATATACCCCCTTTTGTGGTATTGAAATACTCCTCCAAGTATTGTTATAATGCCCAAAATACCTTAGCCTTTACCTTGTAGTATTCCAAAAGTTACCTCTATACGTAGAGCCTTAAATACTACCTTTTGTCCTTTATTCTCAAACCGAAACCCTAAGGAAATCTTCATAGTTGGTTGAAGTATTTAAGTAAGTTGGTTAGAACTTAAGGGTTGTTTGGAGCGCACTTGAGTAGAGCTAAACCTCGCTCAGACCGACATTATAACTTGGATAATTTTGGGCTTATCGAGGTAAATATTCTTGTCCCTTATTGTAATTGGAAATTACATGTTGTAGGATTATATAGTTGAAGTATACTATATATAGAATCAACATAGCTTTGCGTCAATTTCTTTTGACTTAAGCCCAATATAAAGAAGAGAATCGAATCAGTAATTACATAGGCTGTATGACAATAGACTTGTGGTATTATCAGATAGTAGAATTGTATACGCCCGGTTAGACGTATAACCCCGGTTGGCTTGTAGCCACCGATAGAGAGGAGATTTACGCCATGGGCGGGGGAGTCGCCAATTTTCAGAGAATATGGAACCGCGCGGTTAGAAGTTAATAGACGTTTGTGGCCTTATAGGTGGAAGTACAAGTAGCGTATTCTACTTGAAGAGTGGAAAAGGCTAGCCGTTACAAGATCGCTGAGCGCTTTGCTTATTGCCGATATCGTCGCGAGGTATGTGAACCTCTTCCTATCCTTCTAGCATGATGCTTTGTAAACTATGTAGTACTGAGACGCATACGTGCTAAATGAGTTGGTTGGTTTAAAACATAGGGTGTTATAATAGCTTTATGGGAAGTTAGTTATAACGACTCTATGTAGGTAAAAGATTGGTTTATTGATTGTAGAAGTTAAGAGACTTGATCTTGAAAGATAAGAGACTTAACTTGTTTTACTTCGTAATTAACATTTTGTTAAAGGTGTTGTGAAACCTCATTCGCGAGTAATGAGTACTTGGTTTTAAAAGAATAATGTTTTATTGATTTTAAATGAGAATAAGTGTTTAACAAACCACAAAGCCAGCTTAATAAAGGAAAGTGTATTGACAAATAACAAATTGTTATTAAAACCAAGAGAAACCTCCATCCGCATAAGCTAAGATAAGACAAAATTGTATTACATTTCCTAGATCATGGTCTTTGTAACAAGATTGTTGTAAACAAGAATAAACGGCTCACGTACAAGACATATGTTACTCAATTGTTTTAAAAGAGATTAAGACTATGAGTTATGAAACCTTTCTAAAATGAGAAACTTGAGCATTTGAAATTAGGCAAACTTGAACGTTTGGAAAATAATGTTGTTACTTGATTTTACAAAGGGAAGTATTTTGGTTTACTTAAAAAGATAGTCACTCTATTTTTATGCTACGGGTATTATGTGACTTTTGTGAAAGAAACGGATCCTTTAAAAAGAGTTAATGTACGTAGTACTTTACGGTTAAAACCCAAACTTTGATACGAAATGGAAGTACCTTGAGTTGTGTGTAACTTGCCTATGCTTGTTGTTGTGTAACTCACCTATGCTTGTTATGATAGCATTTGTTGTGCAAGTGTTGATATCAGGTGACTTCTTGGGAAGGAGTGGATCTTTTTATAAAAGTCTAGAAGTATGGTAATTTGCTTGAGCCTATTTGTGATAGCCTGGTTGTGCGGTATATTGTTGTTGATGTCACATGGACATGTCTACACCGATGCAGAATTCCGGGGCATACGTACGCGCAGGTTGACACGATATATTGTTATTGTGGTTACATGGACATATCTACACCGATGCAGAATTCCGGGCGCAGGCTACGCGCGGGTTGATCACCCAAGATATTGTTATTAATATCACACGGACGCGTTCTACACCGGCAGAATCCGGGCATGTGGCCATGGAGCATTGTTATTATTGTTGCATCATGGACATGCCTACACCGGCGCACTCGGGGCACGCGCCATGATGCGAACATGATTGATGTTGTGGGCGTGAGACCCATAGTTATATTTGAGTGATGACTTGAGGCGTGAGTCCCCGATCGACATGATCGCTTTATGTGGTGAACTGTAGTTTGGTTATCATACATGTCTCCTGCTTTATTTAGACTAGTATGATTTCATTTACAGTATTTTTACAGTTTCACATACTTGGTACCTGTTGTACTTGTTATACCCCGTATTTCCAGAGTATGTACGTAAGGACGTACGTAGAATTGTTTGGGCTTTTAAAGTGGCTTGGCCGATTTTATTTTGTGCACAACACCCGATTAGAGTCGTTTTTCGACGAAACGTTTTACAAGAATTGCGAAGGGAAAATTCCGGCTATGTCATTTCTAATTTTTGCGGATTTTTCCGAGAGACGAAACATTTTGGACCAACGAGAGGGCGACACTTGTCACCCTCTCATCGAGCACGCGTTGTGGCGGAAAATGTGGGACGATTTGGCCTTGTTTGGCCGGCGGGTTGGTAGGATATTTTGTGGTAGATGGATAAGGTGCACTTGGCATGATCTTGGCCCTACACTTGCCTTGCACTTGGCATGATCTTGGCCATTGGTTGGCCTTGGCTTGTCCTATAAATAACCCCCCCTTTGAAGACTTCTTCATCCAAATAATTTCCTAAGTCTAAAATTCCTCCCTCCCTTTGTGTTGTGTTTCGTCCAACACCCCTCTCCCCTTGAAGGCCCCCTGGCCGAGAGTACCCTCCCCTCGTCGAGAGTACCCTCCCAAATGGGTAGGCCGAGGGGTATACACCCCCCCCTTGTGGTGTTGTCTCGTATAAATATACCCCCCTCTTGGTAGAAATACTCTCCATAGTATTGTTACTATACCCAAATTACCTTGGCCCTAATACCTTGTAGTATTCCAAGGTTATACCTATACGAAAAGCCCAGAAATACTATTATACTTTCCGTCAGTCACAAAAACGAAACCCTAAGGAAAATCTCCATAGTTAGTTGGAGTATTAAGTAGAAGTTGGTTAGAACTTCTAAGGGTTGGTTGGAGCGCATGGAGCGCTGAGTCGAGCTAAACCTTGCTCAGGATCGACTTTTATCTCGGATAATTTTGGGCTTATCGAGGTAAATAATCTTGTCCCCCTATTGTAATTGGAAATTACATGTTATAGGAATATATAGTTGAAGTATACTATATATAGAACTGAACATAGCTTTGCGGCAATGTCTTTTGACTTAAGCCCAATTTAAAGAAAGAGAATCGAATCGAATCAGAATTACATAGGGTGTATTCAGACATGAGACTTGTGTAGCTTTTCTGTGAAGTAGAATTGTATACGTCCGGTTATATGTATAAACCCCCCCCCCCCTGGTTGGCTTGATAGCCGACCTCGATAGAGGAGGAGATTTACGCGGTTGCGGGGGGGGGGGGGGGTGCTGCCGAATTTTCTGTAGAAAGTTCTACGATAAGATCTAGATGTTAATAAGCGCCTTGTGGCCTTATAGGTTGAAGTAATATGTGTGGCGCGATCTACTTGGCTTAAGGAGTAGCCGACGGTTTGAGGTACTTGGAGTGTTTTGCTATTAGTCGATAATCGTCGCGAGGTATGTGAACCTCTTCCTATCTTTTCTAGCATGATATGTGTATAACTATGTAGCACGGTAGACGTACATGTGTTAAATGTATTTGATTGGTTTAAAACATAAAAGTGTTATAACGGCTTTATGGGAAGTTGGTTATAACAGCTTTATGTAGGTAAGAAAATGCTTTGTGGTTTTAAAAACTTAAGAGTTATAATAGCGTTATGGGAAGTTAGGTATAATGGCTTAAGAGAGATAAAATGAATGATTTATTGATTTTAAAAAGTTAAGAGACTTGATCTTAAAAGATAAGAGACTTGACTTAATTAAATTAATATGAATTCTGTGTAAAACCTCATTCGTGAGTAATGAGTACTCGGTTTTTAAAAGGAATAATGTTTTACTGATTTTGGAAATCAGAATGAGTATCGACAAACCACTGCAGCGTTAATAAAGGGAAATGTTTTGATTAATGAAGTATTATTAAAACCAGTAGAAACCTCCGTCTGCATAAAAGCTAAGATGAGACAAAATGATATTACATTTCCTAGATCATGGCTGCTTAATAAGATTGATTATGAACAAGAATAACCTACTCACATATAAGACATATGTTTCTCAAATTGTTTTAAAGGATTAAAACTATGAACTACGAAACCTTTCGAAAATGAGAAACTTGAGTAATTGAAATTAGGCAAACTTGAAACGTTTGGAAAAGAATGTTGTTACTTGATTTTACAAAGAGAAGTGTTTTGATTTACTTCAAAAGATAATAACTCTATTTTTATATACTACGTATTGTGTGACTTTTGTAAAGTAACGTATCTTTTAAAGAGTTAATGTATGATGTAACTTGGTGATATAATGCCGATCTTGTTAATCATATAGTATAAAGTACCTTGTGTGTATAACTTGATTATGTTGTTTTGTGATAGACTTATAATACTTTCTTGTTGATTTGAAGTAAACATGCTAGGATGCTACGTGTGTTAGTATCTTGTGATGTATGTGTAAAGGGTTTCCTCGATCGCGCTTAAGTTGTTTAACTATCACCGTTATGTTGGTATTGTACCACTCACCTTGACTTGTTTCCGAGGTTAAGCTGCCTCCGATGCGGGTGGACTCGGTGATGGGACCATGATTCGAGAATACCTCGCGCAGTCCTGGGGGCCTACGCGAGCTACGAGTTCCGTGTGTGCGCGCCTTTATGGTCATGCGGTCTACGCGTGGCTACGCGATCAGCGAGTCCGTGGCGTTGCCGGAGTAGCTACCCTCGACGGGAATACCTCATGCGCCATCTGAGTGGCCTATGCGAGTCGCGGAAGTTCCGAGGCTAGACGCGCACATTTGATCTCTGCGCGAGTGACCAACTTTGATCATGTGACGGTCCAATGATATCATGATACGATTTATGACCTTGTTAGTATCGTAGGTGTTAGTAGTCGGCTATGCCTTCATGCACTTACCCTGCATCGCTTTATTTGGACACAGTGGACTTGCTGTTCATGTATTCCTAGTGCTTTTCATCATAGATCGCCGATGAGGAAGGTATTCCACGCATGATTGATGTTGTGGCGTGAGACCCATGGTTATATTTGAGTGATGACTTTGAGGTGTGAGTCCACGACTTGACATGATCGCTATTTATCAGGAATCGTAGTTTGGTTATCATACATGTCTCCTGCTTTATATAGATCGCTATGATTTCATTTACTGATTTTCGTTTCACATACTTGGTACTGTTATCGACCTCCTTCGGCTGCGTTCATGCCGCAGGTAAAGGTACACCGCCGTTGATCCTCGCTCTGTGGTCACAGTTCAGCGTTTGGGAAGCTCCGTTTCTCCGGAGGCTTATCTTGGTATAGTCCCCTGTTGTTGTAGGTGCTTACATTCAGGGGTATGACGGGGCCCTGTCCCGTCGATTGTTGTCACATCATTCGTAGAGGTGCAGTAATCTTGTAGGCGTGGTTGTAATGGGATGTAAATCGCTCAAGTTGTTATTTATATATACTGAAGGTAACCGTTTTGGTTAGCCTGTCTTCTTATTTCACTGTCTTATTGCATTGGCTTCATGTTATTGTTTTATGTTCCGCTGATTTTCTCTGATGTATGACTACTTGGGTGCCCGGGTAAGGCACCAGTCACGGGCCCCGGAACGGGTCGTGACAAAAGTGGTATCAGAGCAGTTAATCCTCGAAAGTGTCTACGCACCATATCCGAAGTCTTGATTATCGGTGTGCACTACACCATAATCGTGAGGCTATAGGATATGTAGATTAGTTTCTATTCTTCTTACTCCGAGATCGTGCCTTAGAGTTGTGTTGTAAGTTGGACCTCTAACGTATTTATTTCCTGCCGTTATGCCTCCGCCGCAGGCAACCCGCCCAGAGGGCAAGGCAGCGGGCGGAGCTGCGAGTTAGTCTGAGGTTACGAGGGCACAGCCCAATCATCGCCTGAGGTGGTGCTTCATTCGGGAGTTCTGCGACGCCACTAGCCCCAACAGAGTTTAGCACGGCGCGGCTCCTACTGCGCCATGATATTCGAACCTTCGCCCACGAGAACAGAGAATATAGATTGCAAAGAGGCGACCATTACTGCTATGGATTTGGCTACGGAGAGTATACCGATGTACCGCGAGTCTTGATGACTACCTAAGAGGGTTGTGCAAGAGTAGTTCTTCGATTAGTTGGCATGGCCCGTACGGGCTTACGCACAGCGAGAAACGTAGAGATCGACAGGTTAACCAAGCGATAGAAGAGGCCAGCAAAGAGTCCTTGGTAACTTTTCGAGGCGAATTGCCTCACCGCCAGAGATTAGATATGCACCTCCGCCACAGAGTGGTCCTCCACGGTTCGGGACGTTCGGACTACGCAGAGTTGGTCGAGCTCCGGAGTTTCCGCTCACGCTACACGTAGTTCCAAAGCCGGATTCTGATTTTCCCTTCACATCGTGATGACGTCATCCCGAGAATGTCGTCTTTTTGTTGGTACTTGTTTTACTGCGCCGTCGGGCCGTGTGTCGAAAGACGTCCTAGTAGGAGGATGCAACTAAGAGGACTTAGCCTTCGGATCGATGGGTAGTTCGTCACCTTCTTAGCTGCACGCCTACAGGCGAGTTTGATTAGAACGATTAAGGGGAGTGAAGCAGTAGATACAGGTATATCCTTAACCCTCTAGGGAATAGTATGTGTGATAAGGTGAGTATACCTTAAGTGTTACATTCGACAAAGATTGTGTATACGGTGATTAGAAATCTTGGTTAGTTAACCAAGTAAGATTTGGGGGATAGAGAAGGTGTGAGCCTTAGAGTTTTATATGTAGAGACCTTAGAGGTAAGGCCATCTCGAGTAAATGTGTAGTGTTATGTTTAATCCTTATCGGAGTACATAGTGCACGTGAGATATATTGTGTGATAAGTCCCTGAGTAGTGTGGAATGAAAGAGGGTAGTTGAGCTAAGAAGACCACTAGGTTTTCGTAACGTGATTAGTGAGATTGTTCCGGATCGGGGAGCTAGTATTTTGCGCGTTACCGGGTCGGGTTGAGGCCACGTTGCGGGTCAACCCGCGGCCGGTCTGGTGGTGGGGTCTGTTTGGTGGTCCCGCCGAGGTAGGTCACGAGGTGTTAGGGCCCAAGTTTAGTTAACCAACAGACGAGTTCGTGGATGCATTCAACCAGTAGTTGGGCCGATGGGGGCAGCCCATCGTGTTTTTCGGTCAGGACCGTTTATTCGGCAGTGTTGTTTTATCAGAAAGGTTGTAAGGCTGCACGGGGTGCCTACCTTCACCTTATGACAGGCAGTGAAGCCCAGGTTGTGGCTATTTTTCATTTTCTAAAGGTTTTACCAGGCAGGTTAAGAACTCGTGAGTCTCAGACCGCATTCGCCCTGGCGAAGTGTGGATTTCGGGGTAGTGGGATTGTTGTCTCCTGTGGAGGGAGCGTTTAGGCTACCATTTCAGTGTTCGGATGTCGCCTTATGAAGCCTTGTAGGGCGGAAGTGTAAGTTGTCGGTCGTTTGGTTTGATGGTGGCAAGGTTCAGATAGTTGGTTCAGGCTTGTTCCAACAGATCGTGGATAGCGTGCTTATCTAGAAGAGGTTTTTGGCGGCTCGGAGAAATCGTATGGATTATCGGCGACGACGCTTAGAGTTCAGTTGGCGGTCGGTCTTCAAGGTACCACCGGATAGGGTGTGACGAGTTTTGGAAAACAAAGAAGCTTAGCCCGAGTTACTTTGGGCCTTTTTTCATGTGAGGATAGGCGGGTTGCCTATATGTTAGCATTTGTCGTCCGACTTGTGAGGCGGTCGTCGATTTTCGTGTTATGTTCAAGAAGGAAATCGAGATCCATCCAGTGTTCCGCTAATGATGACCAAGTTGGAGATAATAACCCCGAGATTTGGAAATCGGCAGAATAAAATGTGGTAGGTTATGAGAAAGAGTTCGAGTGTACAAGAAAGTGCGACATCCTCGAGGATCGCATGCGATCCGTACCATTTGTTGGTCGCCGAGTGACACTAGAACCTCGCGGCAAAGTGACAAAAGTGGTAGCGGAAGAAGCGAGCATGTATGGCAAGCATAGATGTGATATTTTCTTTTGTAAAGAAGGCGAGGAAGTATATTCTGCACCCGAGAGAGGTGTTTTGTGGTGATGTTAGAGGTGTTTCCTCGTGGGCGTGGATGTATGTATTTTGCGCTGGTGTTTACGCGTGTGTGGCAGGTTTGTTCTCGTAATTATAGTAGTGAAGGCTATACTGGCGCGCGTTCGTTTTGAGACTTAGATGGAACATTCGGGACGAATGTTTCTAAGGAGGGGAGAATGTTATACCCCGTATTTCCAGAGTATGTACGTAAGGACGTACGTAGAATTGTTTGGGCTTTTAAAGTGGCTTGGCCGATTTTATTTTGTGCACAACACCCGATTAGAGTCGTTTTTCGACGAAACCTTTTACAAGAATTGCGAAGGGAAAATTCCGGCGATGTCATTTCTAATTTTTGCGGATTTTTCCGAGAGACGAAACATTTTGGACCAACTAGAGGGCGACACTTGTCACCCTCTCATTGGAGCACGTTGTGGGCGGAAAAGGTGGGACGATTTGGCCTTGTTTGGTCAAGGGGTTGGTAGGATATTTTGTGGTAGATGGATAAGGTGCACTTGGCATGATCTTGGCCCTACACTTGCCATGATCTTGGCCATTGGTTGGCCTTGGATTGTCCTATAAATAACCCCCCCCCCCCTTGAAGACTTCTTCATCCAAATAATTTCCTAAGTCTAAAATTCCTCCCTCCCTTTGTGTTGTGTTTCGTCCAACACCCCCTCTCCCCCTTAGAGAAGGCCCCATTGGCCGAAAGTACCCCTCCCCCCTTGGCCGAGAGTACCCCCCCTCCTAGGGGGGTAGGCCGAGGGGTATACACCTCCCTTGTGGTGGTGTCTCTTATAAATATACCCCTCTTGGTAGAAATACTCTCCATAGTATTGTTACTATACCCAAATTACCTTGGCCTAATACCTTGTAGTATTCCAAGGTTATACCTATCTAAAAGCCCGAAATACTATTATACTTTCCGTCCACAAAAACGAAACCCTAAGGAAATCTCCATAGTTAGTTGGAGTATTAAGTAAGTTGGTTAGAACTTCTAAGGGTTGGTTGAGCGAATTGAGCGCACAGAGTTGGAGCTAAACCTTGCTCAGGATCGACTTTTATCTCGGATAATTTTGGGCTTATCGAGGTAAATAATCTTGTCCCCCTATTGTAATTGGAAATTACATGTTATAGGAATATATAGTTGAAGTATACTATATATAGAACTGAACATAGCTTTGCGGCAATGTCTTTTGACTTAAGCCTGAATTTAAAGAAAGAGAATCGAATCGAATCAGAATTACATAGGGTGTATCAGACATAGACTTGTGTAGATTTTGTGTTAATTAGAATTGTATACGTCCGTTTTTATGTATAAACCCCCCCTGGTTGTCTTGATAGTCGGCCTCGATAGAGGAGGAGAGTTACGCTGTGATTTGCGGTGTCGAATTTTCTCAGAAAGTTCTACGATAAGATCTAGATGTTAATAAGCGCCTTGTGGCCTTATAGGTTGAAGTACTATGTGTGGCGCGATCTACTTGGCTTAAGGAATAGCCGACGGTTTGAGGTACTTGGAGCGTTTTGCTATTAGTCGATAATCGTCGCGAGGTATGTGAACCTCTTCCTATATTTTCTAGCATGATATATGTATTACTATGTAGCACGGTAGACGTACATGTGTTAAATGTATTTGATTGGTTTAAAACATAAAAGTGTTATAACGGCTTTATGGGAAGTTGGTTATAACAGCTTTATGTAGGTAAGAAAATGCTTTGTGGTTTTAAAAACTTAAGAGTTATAATAGCGTTATGGGAAGTTAGGTATAATGGCTTAAGAGAGATAAAATGAATGATTTATTGATTTTAAAAAGTTAAGAGACTTGACTTAATTAAATTAATATGAATTCTGTGTAAAACCTCATTCGTGAGTAATGAGTACTCGGTTTTTAAAAGGAATAATGTTTTACTGATTTCGGAAATCAGAATGAGTATCGACAAACCACTGCAGCGTTAATAAAGGGAAATGTTTTGATTAATGAAGTATTATTAAAACCAGTAGAAACCTCCGTCTGCATAGAAGCTAAGATGAGACAAAATGATATTACATTTCCTAGATCATGGCTGCTTAATAAGATTGATTATGAACAAGAATAACCTACTCACATATAAGACATATGTTTCTCAAATTGTTTTAAAGGATTAAAACTATGAACTACGAAACCTTTCGAAAATGAGAAACTTGAGTAATTGAAATTAGGCAAACTTGAAACGTTTGGAAAAGAATGTTGTTACTTGATTTTACAAAGAGAAGTGTTTTGATTTACTTCAAAAGATAATAACTCTATTTTTATATACTACGGGTATTGTGTGACTTTTGGGAAAGTAACGTATCTTTTAAAGAGTTAATGTATGAAGTACCTTGGGGATAAAAACCCGATCTTGTTAATCATATAGTAGAAAGTACCTTGTGTGTATAACTTGATTATGTTGGTTTGTGATAGCCTTGTAATACTTTCTTGTTGATTTGAAGTAAACATGCTAGGATGCTACGTGTGTTAGTATCTTGTGATGTGTGTGTAAAGGGGTTTCCCCTCGACTGCGTTTAAGTTGTTTAACTATCAGCAGTTATGTTGGTATTGTACCACTCGCCTTGACTTGTTTCCGGAGGTTAAGCTGCCCTCCGATGCGGGGTAGACTCAGTGATGCAGGACCATGATTCGAGAATACCTCATGCGGGTCACGGGGCCTATGCGAGCTACGAGAGTTCCGAGTTAGTGTGCGCCTTTATGGTCACGCGCGATCTATGTGGCTACGCGATCGCGAGTCCAGGACGTTGCCGGGGAGTAGCTACCCTCGATGCGGGGAATACCTCATGCGGGCCATCGGAGTGGCCTATGCGGAGCTGCGGGAAGTTCCAGGGCTAGACGCGCACATTTGATACTGCGGGCGAGTGACCAGCTTTGATCATGTGACGGTCTAACAGATATCATGATACAGTTTATGACCTTGTTAGTACTGTGGGTGTTAGTAGTCGGCTATGCCTTCGTACTTACCCTGTACTGTTTTATTTGGACACAGGTGGGACCTGCTGTTCATGTGTATTCCTTGGTGCTTTTCTATCATAGACTGCCGGCAGTGAGGAAGGTATTCCACGGGCATGATTGATGTTGTGGGCGTGAGACCCATGGTTATATTTGAGTGATGACTTTGAGGGCGTGAGTCCCTGACTTGACATGACTGCTTATTTATTGTGAACTGTAGTTTGGTTATCATACATGTCTCCTGTTTTATATAGACTGCTATGATTTCATTTACAGTATTTTCAGTTTCACATACTTGGTACCTGTTGTACTGACCTCCTTCGGGGGGCTGCGTTCATGCCGCAGGTAAAAGGTACACCAGTCGTTGATCCTCGCTCTTAGGGTCACAGTTCAGCGTTTGGGAAGCTCCGTTTCTCCGGAGGCTTATCTTGGTATAGTCCCCTGTTGTTGTAGGTGCTTACATTCAGGGGTATGACGGGGCCCTGTCCCGTCGATTGTTGTCACATCATTCGTAGAGGTCTGTAGTACTGTTGTGGGCAGGGTTGTAATGGGATGTAACTGTTCAAGTTGTTATTTATATATACTGAAGGTAACCGTTTTGGTTAGCCTGTCTTCTTATTTCACTGTCTTATTGCATTGGCTTCATGTTATTGTTTTATGTTCCGCTGATTTTCTCTGATGTATGACTACTTGGGTGCCCGTGTAAGGCACGATCACGCCCCGAACAGGTCGTGGCGATCTTGACCTCCTTCGGGGCTGCGTTCATGCCGCGTGTAGAGTACATCGGTAGTGGATCCTCGCTCATGGGATCACGCCAGCGTTAGGAAGCTCCGTTTCTCGGAGGCTTATTCTTTGGTATGTGTTCCCTGAGTTGTAGGTTCTTGTACAATCGTGGTATGGCGGCCCGCCCCATCATGGTTGTTGTAAATCTTAGAAGTGTAGTACCGTTGTGGCGGGTGGTTGTAAAAAGATTAAACTGCTTGGGTTTTATGTATATACGTAAGGCAAGCTTTTTGGTTGCTTTGTTTATGATCATATATCTTGTTTCATGTTTATGTTTTATTTTCCGCTGGTTTTCTCTGATGTTGTATCACTAGGGTGCCCGGGGTAAGGCACCAGTCACGGGCCCGGGATGGGGTCGTGACAATAGGCCACTCACATAGGCCCGCATAGGGTATAACCCCGCATCGAGGGTAGCTACTCCTCGGCATCGTCCTGGACTCGTAGTCCGCATGGCCACATAGACCGCATGAGGTATAACCCCGCACACTAACCTGGAACTCTCGTAGCTCCGCATAGGTCACACATACCCGCATGAGGTGTCCTCGCATCATAGTCACACTGATCGCTCGAGGTATACCCCCGTGACGGAGGCAGCAACCCGGTATTATGTCAAGAGGGGAGTGATATAATACTAACATAACAGCTTATCGTTAAACAACATAAGCACAACAAGAATACCCTCTTATACAAACTTTACAAGACACTAACACACATAGCATCATATCCTGTCTACTTATCAAACCATCTTATTATTCTTTCCATAAATCAATATAAGTCTGTTATAAACACATAAGTAAACTGTTCCTTTTATCATTCTTAAGTTGTTATACCTAACTTCCCATAAAGCTAGTATAACTTCTTAAGCTTCCTGTTTAAAAACCAATTAGTTCTCTTCTGTTAAAAATGATTCAGTATTCTTTTGAAATGTTTTCAGATCCTTATTATTCAGGCTTAAGTCGCGAGACATTGTCGTAAGTATTATTCAGGCTTAAGTCAAAGACATTGCCGTAGTTATTATTCAGTTAACACACGTACGTCTACCGTACTATATATATTTAAAATATCATGCTCCAGAGTATAGGAAGAATCACATACCTTCTACGAAATCCACCGCCAAGTTGAATATGTCGCGCGAGAGAATCACCTATAATAGTCGACACGCCTATCAACGCTCGACTACTGCAGAAATTCTAAGCGAGGGCTCTATATCCTACGGAAAATCGGGCAGCACTTCCTACCCTGAGCTACTCAAGTCTCATGAAAACATTCTAAGTAAGTATAGTTCTGTTATTCTTCTTTAAACCCTTCTATCGTGATATGATTCAATTCTATTCTCAGAATATCCTTCTAAGTATTTAATACTTATTTCTATACTTCTACAGTATGTATTCTCTAATTACAAAAGAAGGACAAATTTATTTACCTCGATAAGCCCAATAATATCCTAGGTATAAGTCGATCCGGAGCAAGGTTTAGCTCCTAATTTGTACGCTCCAAAAGCTCCAAGGACCCTTAGAAGTTTCCAACAACTTCAACTTAAATACTAAAAGGGATTTTGGGCTAGGGTATTTTGGGCATTATAACAATACTAGAAGGCAACTTTTCTACCAAGGGAGGGGGGAGGTAGTGTTTCGGCTAGGTCTTCTCAAGGGGAGAACGGAGGCTGAGGACGATGGCTCACAAGGGGGAATAAGGATTGAGACTTGGAAATTTGTGATGAATAAGTCTTCAAAGAGAGGGGTATTTATAGGAAACCAAGGCCAAGATCAAGCAAGTGGGGCAAGTGGAGGCCAAGATTTGCCCAAGTGCCCCCTAACCTACTCCTCAAATCACTCCACAAACAAAGGTCCATGTTCTAAGCCCCAAAAGCCTCTCAAACGTCCAAGGAAAAAGGCCACTTGGCCGTCCACTTGAGGGTGACAAGTGTCACCCTCTCGTTGGTCCAAAAGGTTCCGCTGAAAAATCCGCAAAAATTAGAAATGACATAGCCGAATTTACCCTACGCGAGTCGTAAAACGTTTCGCCGGAAAACGATTCTTTGTGTGAGTTGTGCCCCAAAACGTCCTAGGCCTAAACTTTTAAGGCTACACTTCGTGACGCACGCCACGCATATTACTGGAACTACGGTATAACACCCGCATCGAGGGTAGCTACTCCCAAGCCGCCTGGACTCGCATCGCATGGCCACATAGACCGCATGACCATAAAGGCCGCACACTAACTCCGAACTCTCGTAGCTCGCGATAGGCCACACGCACCGCATAAGGTATTCTCGAATCATAGGTCACACAGACTACCGAGTCTACCCCGACGGAGGGCAGCTTAACCCCTAAACATGTCAAGAGGTGAGTGATGTAATACTAGCATAACGGCCACTGTTAAACAACATAAGCACAACAAGGGAAACCCCTTTACACAAACATAACAAAATACTAACACACGTAGCATCCTAATATGTTTACTTATCAAATCAACAAGAAGGTATTACAAGTGTTATACCCCGTATTTCCAGAGTATGTACGTGAGGGCGTACGTACGAAAGTTTAGCCTTAAAGTAGGCAATGGGACGTTTTTTTGGGCACAACTCATTAAAAGAATCGTTTTCCGACGAAACGCTTTACACAACTCGTAGGATAAATTCCGCTATGTCATTTCTAATTTTTGCGGATTTTTCCGAGAGACGAAACATTTTGACCAACGGGAGAGCGACACTTGTCACCTCCAATTGATGGATGGGCGGCATTAGGCCAAATTGATGGCCATTTTTGTCTTGGAGTTGATAGGATATTTTGTGCAAGTTGGCTAAGGACACTTGCCCAAATCTTGACCTTACACTTGCCTTGCACTTGGCATAATCTTAGCCATTGGTTGGCCATCCTTGACCTATAAATACTCTCTTGTGACGAAGAGTTCTTCATCCACAAAATTACTTCAAGTCTTGAAAAATCCTCCTCTCCTTTGTGAGCATTTCGTCCAACACCTCCCCTTGAGTAAAGTTTGGCCGAGGCCCTCCCTAGCCTAGCCAAACCTACCCCCTCCCTTGGTAGAAAAGTTGCCTTCTAGTATTGTTATAATGCCCAAAATACCTAGCCCAAATCCCTTAGTACTTAGTAGAAGTTGTGAAGAACTTCTAAGGTTTTCTTAGAGCTCTGAGCGTACAACTTAGAGCTAAACCTTGCTCGGTGCGACTTTTATCTAGGATATTATTGGGCTTACCGAGGTAAATAAACTTGTCCTTCTTTGTAATTAGAGAATACATACTGTAGAAGTATAGTAATAAGTATAAATACTTAGAAGGATATTAAAGAATAGAATTGAATCAATTATCACAGTAGAAGGTTTAAAAGAAGAATAATCAAATCACACGACCCGAACTCGCCCGTGGATCGTGCCTTACCCCGCACCCAAGTAGCCATACATCGATTAATCAATAATATAAAACAAGACATGAATAAAGTGAAGTGTAAAACAGCTTATTCGAGAAAAGTTGCCTTTTCGCATAAATATATAACAACTAGAATAAGCATATCCTTTTGATATATTCTGCCCACAACAGCATTTCTGCACTCTAAGAATGATATGACAACAATGGACAGTGGCCCGCCATACCCCGAATGTAAGCACTTACAACGGCGGGGACTATACCATGATAAGCCTCCGAGAAACGGAGCTTCCCAAACGCTGAATCGTGACCCTAGAGCGAAGATCAACATGGTGTACCTCTACCGCGGCATGAACGCACGGGCAAGGAGGTCGAAGACAACAGTACCAAGTATGTGAAATCAAAATACTATAAATGAAATCATAGTAGTCTATATAAAGCAGAGACATGTATGATAACCAAACTACGATTCAATAAATAAGCGGTATGTCAAGTCGTGACTCACGCCTCAAAGTCATCACTCAAATACAACTATGGGTCTCACGCCCACAACATCAATCATGCCCGTGGAATATCTTCTTCACGGCAGCCTATGATATAAAAGCACCAAGGAATACACATGAACACCGTGTCCTACTGTCATAATAAAATCAGTGTAAGTACGAGGCATAGCCGACTACTAAAACCTACGCATCAACAAGGTCATAAATCGTATCATGAGATCTGTCTAGGCACCGCCATGATCGGCCGCCACTCGCCTCGCAGATCTAATGCGCGCCTAGTCCTCGAACTTCCCGCACTCCGCATAAGCCACTCCGATGGCCCGCATGAGGTATTCCCGCGTCGAGGGTAGCTTCTCCCGCAACGCCCCGACTCGCACCGCGTAGCCACATAGACCCGCATGACCATAAAGGCCGCACACTAACTCGAACTCTCGTAGCTCGCATAGGTCACACAAACCCGCATGAGGTATTCTCGAATCATAGGTCACATGCACTACCGAGTCTACCCCGCACGGAGGCACCTAACCCGGAATCATGTCAAGAGTGAGTGATATAATACTAACATAACGACTTATCGTTAAACAACATAAGCACAACAAGGGAAACCCCTTTATACAAACATCACAAGACACTAACACACGTAGCATCCTAACATGTCTACTTATCAAACCATCTTACTACACTTTCCAGAATCAATACAAGACTTTCATTAAAAAAAATAAGTAAACCGTTCCTTCTATCTTCCTTAAGTCGTTATACCTAACTTCCCATAAAGCTAGCATAACACTTAATCTTTTAAAACCAAGTATTTCTTTTCTTTCAAAAATGGTTAATAACTCTTTTGAAATACTTCCAGATTCTTATTATTTAAACTCAAGTCAAAAGACATCAAAGTAAAACCAAAACAATTTCCATACATTCTTTTAAAACAAAGGCACTTCTCCTTTAAAAGTCAAGTAGCAATATACTTTTTAGCTCCAATTCCTGACGCTCCAACCCGCTCCAAGCAACCCTTAGAAGTTTCCAAATAACTTCTCTTAACACTTCATCTAAGCTATGAAGATTTTTCTAGGGCTTCGTTTTTGCGACTAAAGGAATAAAGTAGAATTTCCTGCCCTAGTATGAAATAACTGGAATACAACTAGGGATACTAGGCTAAGGTATTTTGTACTATATCAACACTTGAAGAATTTTTCCTACACCAAGTGGGAGAGTAGGACGAGAACCTCAACAAAGTGGGAGTATTTTGTGACTTAGAATCTCAAAGTGGGGATGAAATAAGTCTTGAAACAATGGGGTATTTATAGGAAAATCAATGGCCAAGATCTAGGCAAGTGTGTGGTGAGGATGGGGTACATGTGTGTGGGTAGTTGGCCAACCATTTGGCTACCACAAAATGGGACAAGTGGCCACCACAAAATGGGCCACTTGTCCACCTAAAAACGCCCCACTGCCTTCTCCACCCGCCAACATGGCCACACGGAGGTGACACGTGTCGCCTCTACTGGCCCAAAATATTTCATCTTCCAAAATATCCGCAATGCCAAAAATCCGAAAATAAAGTGGCCCCACAAAACGTAAATTCTCCCGTGGCCCCACGTGACCAATTTCGGAAATAAAATTCCATAATTCTCAAATATTACAAAAAGTCAGAATACAAAATCTGGGAATCAAATTCCCATTAACTAACATTTTTCATTCTCAAAATTCGTAAACTTTTCCGTCGAAAAATCACATCTTTCTTCCTTTCCAATTTTAATGTCGTATTTACGTACGTACGTCCTCATATACATACACTGGAACTACGGGGTGTAACATTCTCCCCTCCTTAGAAACATTCGTCCCGAATGTTCCTTCTCAAGACAGATAACGATCAAGTTCCTCATAGCTTAACCAGTTTGCAAATGCCACACATGGCCACAGAAAACACCCGCGCAAATACTTACATCAAAGTCCACGAGGAATCACCTCTAACATCACAAAAACTCCCACCCAAGGGCTAAAAGATACTCCCTTCGCACCTTCACTTTACAAACGAAATGATCACAACTATGTTCTTAACACATGCTCGCTTCTTCCCTTACTCGTCGTACCCTTCTCGTACACTCGAACTCTTTCTCACAACTTACCACATTTCTGCTACTGCTCCAGTTTCCAAATCTCGTCATACCCTTTCCGGGGTGGTACCTTCAAGAAGGCCCACCATCAAACTGAAATCTAAGTGTCGCCGACTATCCGCACGACTTCTGTTGACTCTGAGCTGCCAAAAATCTCTTCTGGATAAGCTTCACCTTATCCACATCCTGCCGAAACAAGTATGAACCAACTATCTGAACTTTGCCAACATCGAACCAATCGACCGGCAACTTACACTTCCGCCCCTACAAGGCGTCATAAGGCGATATCCGAATACTGAAATGGTAGCTATAAAACACTCCTCAACAGAGGCAACAATCCTCACAAATACCCTCAAATCCAAACACCGCCCGAGGCGAATGTGATACTAAGACTCACCTGAGTTCCTAACCCTGCCTGGTAAAACCTCCAAAAAGAAACAGCCGTAAACTAGGCTCCACTGCCTGTCATAAGGTGAAAGTAGGCACCTCGTTCAACCTTACAACCTTCCTGATATAACATCTCGCATAACCTCTCGCCGAGTAAACGGTCCCGATCGAAAGACAAGATGGGCTGACCTCATCGGCCCGACCATCGCTCGAACGCCTACGAACTCGTCGATGGTTAACTAAACTTGGGCCTAACACCCTCGTGACTTATCATCTAGCGACCACCTCAAACCGACCCCACCACTTTCCGGCCGCGGGTTGACTCGCGATATGGCCTCAACCCGACCCACCAGACTAAACTCGTTCCCCGATCCGGAACAATCTTACCAATTCACGTCATGAAAGCTACCACTTTCATCTCACACTACCCATGGAATTATCCCATAATTACACCACGTATACCGAGTAATTTGACAAAGACCAACCGTAAAATCATCCACTCAGGACGGCCTTGCATCCAAGGTCCCAACTGTTATAAATTCTAAGGCTCCCCATTTTCTCGTCCCCAGACTTACCCTTTACAACTACCCATGTTTTCTAATCACAATTAACACAATGCTATCAGAACATAACACTTAAGGTATACTCATCTTATCACACATACAAATCTCTAGAGGGTTAAGGATATACCGCGTCTACCGCTTCACTTCCTTTGTCGTTCTAATCAATCCGCTCATGGCGACAGCTGGAAGATGATGAATTAGCCATCGATCCTCGGCGTCGAGTCTCTACATCCGCGCCACATCTGGTCGGACAATTTCTCGCAAGATGGCCCTGCTGGCCGAGAGCAAAACAAGCTGTCGAAGAAGTACGACACTCTCCACAATGTCACTTACCACAATGGCCACATCGAGGTGGGGGTGGCCTCCTCTGGCTAACACCCCTTCCTCTCAACCACCGATCCGGCATCGATCCAGAGGCTAAGTCATCCCACCGTATCCTCCTACTAGGACATTCTCTCTCACATGGCCCCGACGCCACCGTAAAACAAACATTAGTAAAAGACGACATTTCACGGGATGACGTCTACCACATAGTGAACATGAGGGAAAATGAATCGGGCCGGCCGAACCTATATAAATCATGAACTAAACCCCGAGTTCTCACCAACTCCTAAATACCGAACGCCTGAAGTCCGCGGAGGACCACTGCAGATCTTGGCGGAGGCGCATAACCGATCTGCTGAGAAGGTCCGCCGAAAGTTACCAAAGGACCTCGCTATTCGCCCTCTTTCGCTGATCTTCGTTAGTCCGTCGATCTCACGTTCCTCGCCTGCGTGTAAGCATGTACGCGGGCAATGTCCATGTCCGATCAAGAGCTACTTGTACAACTCTCGCTAGATAATTGTCATGTCTGTGACATATCGGTGCACTCTATCCTCCATGTACGCCACTAAAGCGGGACATAACGAGCCAATAAGTCAAACTATATATCAGATTCGAACCGTTCGCCTGCTCGCCAACCTCATAAATCTATCTCGCCCGAGCTCTCTCATCGCGAGGCAAAAAGTGTGTAAGAAATGCCTTCGAGGTCTCGATCACTTTCATGATCCGCCAGAATCGCCGAATAAACTCCTCGATGATCTTCTCGGTCCTCAATCCATGTAACTCGGGTGGATCGACTCAATAAGCCCCGATGCCTCAAACTATCTGATCTGGTGAATTCATGCATCGCTTGAACCACCGGCTCGTCCGTCCTCATTCCTACCACCGGACTAGCTAGTAATCGGGCCATCTCCTTGTAACTCATATCCTTTGTTCTCGCCGTGGACTAGAGGCTCGGTATCGTGGTCTCGAGCTACCGCTCGCTTTAAACTCTCCTGGGCTAGCGCGCGTGAACTCCCGAATGAAGCCATGCCTCGATAATGAACGCCTGCGCCCTCGTAACCTTCTCGTGCTCTACTCGCAGCCTCCTTCACGCCTTGCCCTTCGGGCTCTGGTTCTCGCGTAGAGGCATAACGGGTGAAAAGAATACGCCGAGGAGTCCAACTTATAACACCTCTAAGGCACGATCTCGAGTGAGAAGAATGGAAACTAATCCTAAATATCCTGCGGCCTCACGATTATAGGTGTAGTGCACAACACACCGATAATCAAGACTCTACTAGATACGGTGCGCAGAAACTTTCCGAGGATTAATCGCTCGATACCACTTTTATCACGACCGAACCGGCGTGGATCGTGCCTTACCGCACCCAAGTAGCCATACATCAGAGTAATCAGCGGAATATAAAACAAGACATGAATAAAGTGAAGTGTAAAACAGTTATCTGAGAAAAGTTGCCTTTCGGCATAAATATATAACAACTAGAACAGTTACATCCCTTTTTGATATATTCTGCCCACAACAGTACTACAGACCTCTAAGAATGATATGACAACAATGGCGGGACAGGGCCCCGCCATACCCCTGAATGTAAGCACTTACAACGACAGGGGACTATACCACTGATAAGCCTCCGGAGAAACGAAGCTTCCCAAACGCTGAACTGTGACCCTAAGAGCGAGGATCAACACTGTGTACTCTACCGCGGCATGACGCAGCCCCGGCGAGGTCGAGACAACAGTACCAAGTATGTGAAATCAAAATACTATAAATGAAATCATAGTAGTCTATATAAAGCGGAGACATGTATGATAACCAAACTACGCTTCACAATAAATAGCGATATGTCAAGTCGTGACTCACGCCTCAAAGTCATCACTCAAATACAACTATGGGTCTCACGCCCACAACATCAATCATACCCGTGGAATATCTTCCTCACCGCGATCCTATGATATAAAAGCACCAAGGAATACACATGAACACCGAGTCCTACTCGTGTCATAATAAAACCGTCACGGTAAGTACGAAGGCATAGCCGACTACTAAAACCTACGCACCAACAAGGTCATAAATCGTATCATGAGATATGTCTAGACCGCCACATGATCGTTCCGCCACTCGCCGCAGATCTAATGCTTGCGCGTCTAGTCCTCGAACTTCCCGCAGCCCGCATAAGCCACTCGATGGCCCGCATGAGGTATTCCCGCATCGAGGGTAGCTACTCCCGCAACGCCCCGACTCGCATCGCGTAGCCACATAGACCGCATGACCATGAAGGCCGCACACTAACCTGGAACTCTCGTAGCTCCGCATAGGTCACACAAACCCGCATGAGGTATTCTCGAATCATAGGTCACACAGACTACCGAGTCTACCCCGCACGGAGCGCCAACCCCTAATCATGTCAAGAGTGAGTGATATAATACTAACATAACAAATTATCGTTAAACAACATAAGCACAACAAGGGAAACCCCTTTATACAAACATCACAAGACATTAACACACGTAGCATCCTAACATGTCTACTTATCAAACCATCTTACTACACTTTCCAGAATCAATACAAGACTTTCATTAAAAAAATAAGTAAACTGCTCCTTCTATCTTCCTTAAGTCGTTATACCTAACTTCCCATAAAGCTAGTATAACACTTAATCTTTTAAAACCAAGTATTTATTTTCTTTCAAAATGGTTAATAACTCTTTTGAAATACTTCATTCTTATTATTTAAACTCAAGTCAAAAGACATCAAAGTAAAACCAAAACAATTTTCAGACCTTCTTTTAAAACAAAGGCACTTCTCCTTTAAAAGTCAAGTAGCAATATACTTTTTAAACCAAGTGTCTTACTCTTTTAAAAACAAGTAACCTCTACCTTTAAATCAAATTACTTCTCCTTTCCCAAAATCAAGTTGTTTATAAGTCAAGTTATCATTTTAAATCCAATGATAAAACCATTTTTATTTTCGAAATCAAGATAACTTTATTCTTTAAAGACCACACCCATTAATCATGGTGAGATTTTACAACTTTTTAACATAATTCAAGTCCTTAATGTTTCATAACAAGTCACTTAACTTTGGAATCAAGTCAAGGACACGTAAGGAAAATCAACTTCCTTTAAACACACGCGGCCTACCGCACTAAATATATTTCACAAATATCATGCTAGAAAGGATAGGAAGAGGTTCACATACCTCGCGACGATTATCGACAATTAGCAAAACGCTCCAAATTACTCTAACCTTTCTCGCCTTTTCCACACTTCAAGTAGAATATGCTACTCGTAGTACTTCAACCTATAAAGGCCACAAACGCCTATCAACCTCTAGCTCTCTTCGTAGAATAATTCTAGATACAAGATTCCTTATTCTACGAAAAATTCCGCAAGACTCTCCCCGCAACCACATAAACCTCCTCCTCACACGAGGCCTGCTACCAACCCAACAATTCCAGGGGGGTTACACGTCTAACCGGACGTGTACAATTCTACTCCCCAATAATACTACCAGTCTCATGCAAATACGGTCAATGTAAATACACCAATTCCTTATAATTATACTTCCAATATATCTTATACACAATGATTAACTACTACAACATGTAATTTCCAATTACAATAGGGGGACATAGATCATTACCTCGATAAGCCCAAAATTATCCAAGATTATAAGTCGATCCTGAGCAACGTTTAGCTCCATTCTCGACGCCCAACCCGCTCCAAGCAACCCTTAGATGTTTCCAAATAACTTCTCTTAACACTTCATCTAAGCTATGAAGATTTTTCTAGGGCTTCGTTTTTGCGACTAAAGGAATAAAGTAGAATTTCCTGCTCTAGTATTGAAATAACTTGGAATACAACTAGGGATACTAGGCTAAGGTATTTGGGACTATATCAACACTTGAAGAATTTTTCCTACACCAAGGGGATTGTGGGACGAGAACCTCAACAAAGGGAGTATTTTGTGACTTAGAATCTCAAAGTGTGGATGAAATAAGTCTTGAAACAATGGGGTATTTATAGGAAAATCAATGGCCAAGATCTAGGAAAGTGTGTGGTGAGGATGGGTACATGTGTGGGTAGTTGGCCAACCATTTGGCTACCACAAAATGGGACAAGTGACCACCACAAAATGGGCCACTTGTCCACCTAAAAACGCCCCACTGCCTTCTCCAATTCGCCAACATGGCCACACGGGGTGACACGTGTCGCCCCTACTGGCCCAAAATATTTCATCTTCCTAAAATATCCGCAATGCCAAAAATCCAAAATAAAGTGGGCCTCTACAAAACCAGAATTCTCCCGTGGGCCCCACGTGACCAATTTCTAAATAAAATTCCATAATTCTCAAATATTCCAAAAGTCCGAATACCAAACTGGGAATCCAATTCCCATTAACGAACATTTTTCCTTCTCAAAATTCGAAACTTTTCCGTGAAAAATCACATCTTTCTTCCTTTCCAATTTTAATGTCGATTTACGCACGCACGCCCTCATATACATACACCGGAACTACGGTGTAACACAAACTGCATTTACTTAGATTGTTTTCACGAAGAGACTTGAGTAGCTCACCGTAGGGAAGTCGCCCAATTTTCCGTAGGATAGAACCCTCTCGCTAGAATCGTTTTGAGTAGTCCAACGCTGATGACGCGTGTCGACTATTATAGGTTGATTCTGCGCGACATATTCAACTTGGCGGTGGTTTTCACTGAGAAGGTATGTGATTCTTCCTAAAACATGATATTTTAAAATATATATGTAGTACGAGACGCATACGTGTTAACCGAATAATAACTACGGCAATGTCTTTTGACTTAAGCCCGAATAATACTTACGGCAATGTCTTGCGACTTAAGCTGAATAATAAGGATCTTAAAGCATTTCAAAAGAATATTGAATCATTTTCTTACGTAAGAGAACTAATTGGTTTTAAACATCAAGCTAAGAGTTATACTAGCTTTATGGGAAGTTAGGTATAACAACTTAAGAATGATAAAAGGAACAGTTTACTTATGTGTTTATAAGACTTATATTGATTTATGAAAGAATAATAAAATGGTTTGATAAGTAGACATAATATGATGCTATGTGTGGTAGTGACTTGTAACATTTGTATAAGAGGTATTGTTGTGCTTATGTGGTTTAACGATAAGGCATTATGTTGGTATTATATCACCACCTCTTGACATGTTACGGGGTTAAGTCGCCCCACGCTGGTAGACTCAGTGATGCAGGACCATGATTCGAGAATACCTCATGCGGGTCCAGGGACCTATGCGAGCTACGAGAGTTCCTGTTAGTGTGCGGGGTTATACCTCACGCTCTACGCTACGCGACTACGAGTCCAGACGTTGCCGAGGAGTAGCTACCCTCGACGCGGGTTATACCCTACGCGCCTAAGTGAGTGGCCTATGAGGACTACTGGAGTCCAGGATTAGGCTTGATTAATGATACTATGTTAAATTGGCCCTGCTTCGATCATTCTCAGCCTAGAAAAGACTCATTCTGATTTACCTATTGTTGCTCTTGTTTGTGATGTGGCACTATGCGTTTCCTTCGTTGTTTCATACATATTTGTAAACTGGTTTTAAAATGATATGATTTCATTTAAGTACTTTACGATTTCACATACTTAGTACTTGTAATCGACCTCCTTCGGGCCGTTACGCCACAGTGGCAAGGTGTGTTAGATCCACATCCTGGATCTCTTTGCATTGGTGTCGTGAGCTCCATCTTCTCCGAGGCTCTACTTTTGGTACGATCTCCCCGTATTGTAGATAGTTTGTACATTCAGGTATGGCGGCCCCGTCCGCCATAGTTGTTTACTTCCTTAGAGGTTTGTAGTCCTATTGTACAGTTGGGATGTAACTGCAAAACTATGTTATGTATATATTCCGAAAGGCGACATATTCTCACATAAAACTGTGTCTCTTTTACAACTGTTTCATGTCTTGTTTTATATTCCCGATTACTCGATGTATGACTACTGGGTCCCTGTAAGGCACTACCACGCCCCGAACGGGTCGTGACAAAAGTGGTATCGAGAAGTTAATCCTCGGAAAGTGTCTACGCACCGTATCTAGTAAGTTCGATTATCGGTGTGTGCACCACACCAATAATCAGGAGGCTATAGGATATTTAGGATTGGTTTCCATTCTTCTCATTCTGAGATCGTGCCTTAGAGCTGTGTTATAAGACGGACCCTTCTAACGTATCCCTTTTTTTTCTGTAACAGTTATGCCTCCACGTAAGGAAACCCGCCCTGTATGGAAAGGCGAGGAGCCGCTAGTGGGACACCAGAGTCACGAGGGCTCGTGCCCGGTCGATACCGAGACGGCGAGTTCTACGACGCCACCCCCGAGAGGGTTTAGGGCGCAGCAGGCCGACGAGACCACAAGATTTACACCTCCACCCCACACCGGAGCGAGATGAGATGAGTTACAGAGATGGCCCGCCATCGCCGTGATCGTGGCGCATACGAGACAGCCGATGCGGCAGTCAGCCTGCACCCAGAGCACCCGTGGTTCACCCGAGGCGTATAGTTTGAGGCTACGAGATTTCCGAGTTTTAGCCCGCCAGAGTTTTACGGTCGAGGCTGCAGGATGATCCGCAGGAGTTCATCCGCTACCATGAGGATTATGAGTGATCGTGAATCGAGACCGAGTCCGTGATCTTCGGTTCACATAGCCGCGTGATACCGCAGCCGATTGGTTTGATTCACGGAGTTATCCCGGGAGAGCACGCGTCCGCCTACTTAGGATGATTTCTCGCAGGCTTTCTCACTCACTTCTTGCCTCCACGGATGAGAGGGCGCGGCCGGCGATTTTTGTTACCGAGGCGCAGAGGACGACCGCAGTGAGTACAATGTCGAGCTTGTGTCAAGACTCAACCGGCCCGTGGATCGTGCCTTACCAGGCACCCTAGTGATACAACATCGAGAAAATCAGCGAATATAAAAACATAAACATGAAACGAGATATAAGATCATAAAACAGGCCAACCAAACGGTTACCTTCCAATAAAATATATGTACAACTCTTTTAAACCGAATAGTTTAATCCTTAGTACAACCCTGCCCACAATAAAGACTACAGCACTTCTAAGAGTTTTTATACAACATGACGGATAGGGCCCCGCCATACCTCGAATGTACAAGAACCTACAACTCGTGGTAACATACCAAAGATAAGCCTCCGAGAAACGGAGCTTCCCAAACGCTAAACCGTGACCCTACGAGCGTAGGATCAACTCGTGTACCTTTACTGCAGATGAACGCAGCCTCAAGGAGGTCAAGACAATGTGCATTAAGTATGTGAAATCAAAATATCAGAAATGAAATCATAGCTATATAAAGCAGAGACATGTATGATAACCAACTACCCATAATAATTAAGCATATCAAGTCGTGACTCACGCCTCAAAGTCATCACTCAAATACAACTATGGGTCTCACGCCTACAACATCAATCATGCCCGTGGAATACCTTCCTCACTGCCGGCAGTCTATGATATAAAAGCACCAAGGAATACACATGAACACCAGGTCCCACCTGTGTCATAATAAAACCGTGACGGTAAGTACGAAGGCATAGCCGACTACTAAAACCTACGCATGCCAATCAAGGTCATAAATCAGATTATGAGATCTGTCTAGACCGCCACATGATCGGCCGCCACTCGCCCGCAGATCTAATGTGCGCGTTTAGTCTGGAACTTCCCGCGCTCCGCATAGCTCGCTACATCGCCCGAATGGTATTCCCCGCGTCGGTAGCTACTCCCAGATCCGCCGACTCGCAGTCCGCATGGCCACATGCATCGCATGACCACAAGGGCCGCACACTAACACGAACTCGCACCCGCATAGGCCCTCGTGACCCGCATGAGGTATTCTCGAATCACGGTCCTGCATCGCTCGAAGTACCCCGCATCGGAGGGCGCCTTAACCCCTAAACATGTCAAGAGGTGAGTGATGTAATACTAGCATAACGGCTTACCGTTAAACAACACAAGCACAACAAGGGAAACCCCTTTTCACAAACATCACCAAATACTAACACACGTAGCATCCTAATATGTTTACTTATCAAATCAACAAGAAAGTATTAGAAAGCTATCACAAACCAATTCAATCAAGTATTTCACACAAGGTACTTCATTTTTTATGTTAACAAGTTCGGGTTTTTATCCCCAAAGTACTTCATACATTAACTCTTTAAAAGATACGTTACTTTCACAAAAGTCACACAATACCCGTAGTATGAAAATAGAGTGACTATCCTTTTAAGTAAACCAAACACTTCCCTTTGTAAAGAAAATCAAGTAACAACATTATTTTCCAAACGTTCAAGTTTGCCTAATTTCAACTTACTCAAGTTTCTCATTTTCGAAAGGTTTTGCAGTTCATAGTATTAATCACTTACTAGTATAATTCTCCTTTAAAATAATCTGAGAAACATATACCTTATATGTGAGTAGGTTATTCTTGTTTATAACAATCTTATAACAGCAGCCATGATCTAGGAAATGTAATATCATTTTATCTCTTCTTAGCTTCTATGCAGATGGAGGTTTCTACTGGTTTTAATAATACCTGATTAGTCAATACATTTCCCTTTATTAGCGCTGTTGTGGTTTGCTCGATACTTATTCTCATTTCCAAATCAAGAAACATTATTCTTTTAAAATCAAGTACTCAAGTACTCATGAACGAGGTTTTACAACATTTATAACAAAATGTTACATATCAAGTCAATTAGGTTAAGTCTCTTAACTTTTACAATAAATAAACCATTCTGTTACCTACATAGAGTCGTTATAACTAACTTCCCATAAAGCTATTATAACACCCTATGTTTTGAACCAACCAAACTCATTTAACACATGTACGTCTACCGTACTACATAGTTTACAAAACATCATGCTAGAAAGGATAGGAAGAGGTTCACATACCTCGCGGTGATTATCGACTATTAGCAAATAGCTCCACAGTATTGTACCCCTGCTAGCCTTTTCCACTCATCAAGTAGAATACGCTACTTGCAGTACCTCCACCTATATAGGCCACAAACGCTTATTAACTTCTAAACACTCGGTTTTATATTCTACAGAAAATTCGGCAGCACCTCCCCCCCCCCCGCAACAGCGTAAAATCTCCTCCTCTATCGAGGCCGGCTACCAAGACAACCAGGGGGGGTTTATACGTCTAACCGGACGTATACAATTCTATAACACAGTAATTCCACGCAAGTCTACTGTAATACGCCCCATGTAATTACGTCGATTATTCTTTATTCAGGCTTAAGTCAAAAGACATTGCCGCAAAGCTTATTCTCAGATCTATATATAGTATACTTCAACTATATAATCCTACAACATGTAATTTCCAATTACAACAAGGGGACAAGAATATTTACCTCGATAAGCCCAAAATTATCCAAGTTATAATGTCGATCCCGAGCAAGGTTTAGCTCCTACTCCGCGCTCCAACCCGCCTCCAACAACCCTTAAGTTCTACTTAACTTCTACTTAACACTTCAACCGACATGGTTTTCCTTAGGGTTTCGGTTTGAGACAAAAAGGACATAAGGTAGTATTTCCTGCCTCACGATAGAGGTATCTTTGGAATACTACAAGGTACACTGCCAAGGTAATTTGGGTATAGTAACAATACTTTTTGAGAGTATTTCTACCAAGAGTGGGTATTTATACGAGACAACACCACAAGGGGGTGTATTCTCTACCAACCCCACTCAGAGGGGGTACTCTCGCCAAGGGGAGGGTTCTCGCCAAGGGCCTCACCGGGGAGGGACGAGAACACTACAAGAGAGGGGAGGATTTTAGACTTAGGAAATTATTTGGATGAAGAAGTCTTCAAAAGGGAGGTATTTATAGGCCAACCAACGGCCAAGATCTAGCCAAGTCTTGTGCAGTGTAGGCCAAGATGTGCCCAAGTGCCCCTAGTCCCTACTCCACAAATCCTCACAAATATCTACACAAATATCTACCACAACTTGCTCATCCATTCGCCCTACGTCGCCTCTGTCCACCAACGAGAGGTGCAGTGTTGCCCTCTCGTTGGTCCAAAACATTTCGTCTCTAAAAATCCGCAAAATACTAAATGACATAGCCTAATTTTCCCTTCGCAAAGTTTGTAAACGCTTTGTCAAACGACTCTAACCAAAGTGTTGTGCACAATAATTATTTCGCCAAGGGTGCCATGGGGTGACACATGTCGCCCCGATTCGCCAAAATATTTCGTCTTCCAAATATCCAAAATACCTGAAATCTCAAAAACAAAGCGGGCTACAAAATCAGTAAATTTCTCCCGTGGGCCCCACGTGACCATTTCCAAAATAAAATCTCAAAATTCTAATATAATTTAAGAAGCCCATATACCAAACTGGGAATCCAATTCCCATTAACGAACCTTTTTCTTCACAAAACCTAAACTTTTCCGCGAAAACTCACATCTTTCTTTCTTTTCAAAATTTTCACAGACTCTCGTACGTACGTCCTCACATACATACCCTGCAACTACGGGGTATAACATTCTCCCCTCCTTAGAAACATTCATCCCGAATGTTCCTTCTAAGTCTCAAAACACACACAAGTGCCCGTATAGTCTTCACTACCATACTTACCAAAAACAATCATGCCGCACCTGGCCATAACATAACACACGCGCAAATACTTAATTCAAGTCCACGAGGAATCACCTCTAGCATCACAAAAACTCCCACCCGAGGTCTAAAATATACTCCATTCGCACCCTCACTTTACAAAAGAAATGGTCATACATGCTCGCTTCTTCCCTTACTCGTCGTACCCTTCTTGTACACTAGAATTCTTTCTCATAACTTACCATATTTCACATCGATTCAGTTTCCAAAACTCGTCACACCCTATCCACAGTCTGCTGGAACAAGCCTGAACCAACTATCTGAACTTTGCCAACATCGAACCAATCGACCGGTAACTCACACTTCCGCCCCTACGAGGCTTCGTAAGGAGACATCCGAACACTGAAATGGTAGCTTAAACACCCCCTCCACAGGAGACAACAATCCTCACGGCTACCCCTGAAATCAAAACACTGGCCCGAGGACAAATATGATACGGAGACTCATCTGAGTTCCTAACCCTGCCTGGTAAAACTTCCAGAAAATGAAAATAGTAGAACAGGCTCCATCGCTCGACATAAGATGAAAGCAGGCACCTCGTGCAACCTTCCTAAAATAATCATCCCGCAACTTACTACCGAGTATACGGTCTTTACTAGAAGACAAGACGGCTGACCTCCTCGGCCCGACTACTGGTCGAATGCATCCACAAACTCGTACGCTGGTTAACCAAACATGGGCCTAACACCCTCATGACCCTATCACAAGGCGGGACCACCGCAAACTGACCCCACCACCATACAATCCGCGGGTTGACCCGCAACGTGGCCTCAACCCGACCCGGCAACGCGCAAAACACTAGCTTCCCGATCCGGAAAACTCTCACAATCAAGTCACGAAAACCTAGTGGTCTTCTTAGATCAACTACCCTCTTTCATTTCACACTACCCAGGGACTTATTATACAACATAGCTCACGTGCACTATGCACTCCGGTAAGAATCAAACATAACAATACATCTTCACCCGAGATGGCTTTACCCCTAAGGTTTCCACGTATAAGGCTCTAAGGCTCACACTTTCCCTATCCCTCAATCTTTCCCGGTTACTAACCATGATTTCTAATCACAATTTACACACTGCTATCAGAACGTAGTACTTAAGATATACTCATCTTATCACACATGCTAATCCCTGTGAGGTTAAAGATATGCTCGATATCGCTTCACTCCCTTAATCGTCTAATCAAACTCGCCTGTAGGCTCATAGCCAAGGGAGGTGACGAACTACCCACCGATCCTCGGCCGAGTCCTCCTACTGACATCCTTTCGACACTGCCCTCGACGGCCGTAGGTACAATAAGTACCAACTAAAAGACGACATTCTGATGACGCCGCTACACTGTGGAACCTAAGCTCGAGCTCACCAACTCCTGATACCCCGAACGCCCCGAACCCCGCGGAGGACCACTGCATCAGTGGATGTGCATAATCTAATCCACGCGAGGTGACTCGCCTCGAAAGTTACCAAAGGACGCTTGCTCGCCTGCCTTCTCGCCCTTAGTTAACCCGTCGATCTCTACGCTTTCTCGGCTGCTATAAGCTCGCATACGTGCCATGCCTGCTTCAATCGAAGAACTACTCTTGCACAACCTCTCGTTGATATTCATCAAGACTCGCGTACATCGGTATACTCTCCGTAGCCAAATCCATAGCTAGTAAGTCGCCTTCTGCAATCTAAATTCACGCTCGGTCGTGGAACTGAAGGTTCAAATATCATGGCCGCAGTAGGCACTGCCGCCGCCGTGCTAAACTCTGCTGGGGCTAGTGACGTCGCAGAACTCCCCAAATGAAGCACCACCCCAGGTGATGATTGGGCCTGTGCCCACGCAACCCTCTGAACTCTACGCAGCCTCCGCCGCTTGCCCTCCTGGCTCGCCGGTTGCCACGGAGGCATAACGGTAAGGGAAAGAAATACGTTAGAGGGGTCCAACTTATCACACAGCTCTAAGGCACGATCTCTGAATGAGAAGAATGGAAACCAATCCTAAATATCCTATAGCCTCCTGATTATTGGTGCGGTGCACCACACACCGATAATCAAGACTCTACCGATACGGCTCAGACACTTTCCGAGGATTAATCGCTCGATACCACTTTTTCAAGACCAACTCGGCCGCGGATCGTGCCTTACCCTGGGCACCCTAGTGATACAACATCAGAGAAAATCAGTGAATATAAAAACATAAACATGAAACGAGATATAAGATCATAAACAAAGCAACCAAACGGTTACGCTTCCAATAAAATATATGTACAACTCTTTAAACCGAGCAGTTTAATCCTTATTACAACCTCGCCTACAACAAAGACTACATGCACTTCTAAGAGTTTTTATACAACATGACGGATAGGCCCCGCCATACCACGAATGTACAAGAACCTACAACTCTGGTAACATACCAAAGATAAGCCTCCGAGAAACGAGCTTCCCAAACGCCGAATCAGGACCCTATGAGCGAGAGGATCAACTCGTGTACCTTTACCGGCAGATGAACGCAGCCCCGAGGAGGTCGATAACAGTACCAAGTATGTGAAATCAAAATATCAGAAATGAAATCATAGCAGTCTATATAAAGTAGGAGACATGTATGATAACCAACTACAGTCCATAATAATTAAGCAGTCATGTCAAGTCAGGGAATCACACCCTCAAAGTCATCACTCAAATACAACTATGGGTCTCACGCCCACAACATCAATCATGCCCGTGGAATACCTTCCTCACTGCCGGCAGTCTATGATATAAAAGCACCAAGGAATACATGAACACCGTGTCCCACTGTGTCATAATAAAACTGTGACGGTAAGTACGAAGGCATAGCCGACTACTAAAACCCATACGCAATCAAGGTCATAAATCAGATCACGAGATCTGCCTAGACCGCCACATGATCGCCGCTATACCTCGTATTTCCGCAGTATGTACGTAAGGCGACGTATAAAAGTTTAGCCTTAAAGTTAGGCACTTTGGACGAACTGTGCACAACTAGCGAAAAGAGTCGTTTTCACTAAACGCTTCCACACTACGTAGGAAAATTACGGCTATGTGATTTATTATTTTTGCGGATTTTTCCGGGAGATGAAATATTTTGGACCAACGGGAGGGTGACAAGTGTCACCCTCATTGGACGACAAAATGGGCTTGATTTGGACGATTTTGTGTCTTTCCCTTGGTCAAGGGTTAGGTAGGATATTTTGGTGGTAGATGGATAAGGTGTACTTGGGTGAATCTTGGCCTTACACTTGCTATGCACTTGGCTTCATCTTGGCCCTTGGTTGGCCTTTGGTTAGCCTATAAATACTCCCTTAAGTTGAAGACTTTCTTCATCCTCACTTGAAAATTCCTAAGGCAAAATCCCTCCCTCTCCCTCTTGTTGCTCTTGTCCACCACACCCCCTCCCCCTTTGTGGTAGCCTAGCCAAACACCCTCCTCTCGAGCCTCACGAGAAACCCCAGCCTTGTTGTGCTAAGTCGAATACTTCCTCCTTGGTTGAGAAATACTCTCCAGTGTTGTTGTAATGCCAAAAATACCTTAGCCCATATACCTTGTAGTACTTTCCAAGTACCTCTATACTAAAAAAACCGAAAATACGATTATACTTTCCTTTAGCCTTTAGATGAAACTAAGGAAAATCTTCACCCGTAGTTGAAGTTATAAGTAGAAGCGTAGGACTTCTAAGGGTTTCTTGGAGCGGATGGAGCGCACGGAGTAGAGCTAAACCTTGCTCGTGAGCGACATATAACTTGGATAATTTTGAGCTTATCGAGGTAAATATCTTGTCCCCCTATTGTAATTGGAAATTACATGATTGTTAGAATATATAGTTGAAGTATACTATATATAGAATGAATATTGAAAAGGAACTGAACGTAGTTTTGCGGCAATGTCTTTTGACTTAAGCCTGAAGAATAAAGAGGAAAACTGAACTGTAATTACATAGGACTGTATTACAGTAGACTTATCTAGCATTACTGTGAAGTAGAATTGTACACGTCCGGTTAGACGTGTAAACCCCCGTTGGCTCGCAGCCTACCTCTAGAGGAGGAGATTTACGCTGTCATGCGGGGAGGTGTCGCCAATTTTCTCAGAGAATATTCTACGTTGAGATCTAGATGTTAATAGGCGCCTGCGGGCCTTTATAGGTCAAGTACTACGGGTGGCGCGATCTACTTGGCTTAAGAGTAGCCGGCGCTTGGAGTACTGAGCGCTTGCTATTAGTCGACACTGTCGCGAGGTATGCGAACCTCTTCCTATCTCTTCTAGCATGATATGTGTATAACTATGTAGTACTAGACGCATACGTGTTAAAGGTATTTGATTGGTCTACAACATAAAGTGTTATAACGCTTTATGGAAGTTGGTTATAATAGCTTTATGTAGGTAAGAGAATGCTTTGTGATTTTTAAAAGGTAATCGATTTAAACTATGATCCGCTTGATGTGCGATAATAAAGAACATGAAGTATTTCAAAAGATTTATGAATCATTTTGATAAAAGAGTAATACTTGGTTTTTGAAAACTTAAGAGTTATACTAGCTTTATGGGAAGTTAGGTATAACGGCATTAAGAATGTTATATGGATTTCGGAAATGTGAACAAGTATCGAACGAACCACTGCAGCGTTAATAAAGGAAATGTACTGACTAATGAATTGTATTATTAAAACCAGTAGAAACCTCCATCTGCATAGAAGCTAAGATGAGACAAAATGATATTACATTTCCTAGATCATGGCTGCTTAATAAAATTGATTATGAACAAGAATAACCTACACTCCTATAAGGCATATGTTTCTCAGATTGTTTAAAAGAGAATTATATTCTTAAAATGATTAAGACTATGAACTATGAAACTTTTCTAAAATAAAGAGACTGGAGTAATTGAAATTAGGCAAACTGGAACTCTAGGGAAAAGGAAGGTATTGTTTTGTCTTAAAATGGTTTAAAACATAAAGTGTTATAACAGCTTTATGGGAAGTTGGTTATAACGACTTTATGAAAACAAAAGAAGGGTTTTATCATTGGTTTTAATGTAGTAACTTGACTTTAAAAAGAGAAGTGTTTTGGTCTAAAAAGAAGGCATGGTATTGCCTTAATTTGGTTTTTAAAAAGGAAAGTATGGAAATTGTTTTGGTTTACTTAAGAGATGTAAGTCACTCTATTTTTGTACTACGGGTATTGGGTGACTTTTATAAAAGGAATGGATCTCTTAAAAGGAATTTAACGTACGTAGTACTTAGTGGTTAAACCCGACTTTGACATAAAATAAAGTACTTGAGTCAGGTATAACTTGCCTATGATTGTTGTCGTGAAACCCGCCTATGCTTATTGTCATAGCCTTGTTGCAAGTAATCGATTTTATTTACTCGACTACCGGCTCACGGATTTAACCGAATGTATTCCACCCGACTACCGCGTTACGGATGAACCGAATGTATTCCACTGACACCGCGTTCACGGATGAACCGAATGTATTTCACTCGACCACCGCATTCGTAGGATGAACCGAATGTATTTCACTCGACTACCGTTCGCCATGAGATGAACCGAATGTATTCCACACGCTTTCTATACCGGGTCCATGATGGGCCGAGACATGTTAAACGTATCACATGGTTTGTACCTAGATCACCAGCGGCGAAGGAGTTCCACGTACGAGGATGACTTTGAGGCGTGAGTCCCCGACTTGACATATCGCTTTTATTATGAATCGTAGTTTGCTATCATACATGTCGCTTTATATAGACTATATGATTTCATTTACTGATTTTCTGATTCACATACTGCATTGTCAGATCGACCTCCTTCGGGCCGCGCTCACGCCGCAGTAGAGGTACATCGGTTGTCGATCCCCGCTTTTAGGATCACCTTTCAGATTGAAGCTCCGCTTCCTTCGAGGCTTATCTTTGTATGTTACCCGAGTCCGTAGGTTCTTGTACATCTGTGGTATGGCGGCCCCGTCCGTCATAGTTGTCAAAAATCTTAGAGGTCCAGAGCACTAAGCGGGGTTGTAAGGATTGTAATCGCTCAAATGTTTATATATATATATATATGTTGAAAGGCAAACCGCTTTGGTTGGCCTGTTTTCATTCATCTTGATCCATATTTATTTATATGTTTAAAGTTTTATTTCACGGTTTTCTCGATGTTGTATCACTGTGGTGCCCGGTAGGCACGATCACGCCCGTTCGGTCGTGACAAAAGTGGTATCGAGTAGTTAATCCTCTGAAAGTGTCTACGCATCGTGTCTAGTAGTCTTGATTATCGGTGTCAGGCACCACATCTATAATCGTGAGGCTATAGGACATTTAGGATTGGTTTCATTCTTCTCATTCGAGATCGTGCCTTAGCCGCAGTGATGAGTCGACCCTCCGACGTATTCCTTTCCTTTACCGCTTATGCCTCCGCGTAAGGCAACCCAGCCCGATGGGCAAGGCAATCGAGAGGAGTTAGTGAGATACAGAGGGTACGGTGGCGCAGCCCTTAAGACTGAGACAGTTTGGACGGCTAGTTTTCGGCGCCGCCAAGACCAAAGAGAGTTGAGAGCCGCAGCGGTCAGGCCGAGACCACGCCCCCGAGCCTCCACCCATGGGCGTAGGAGATGGGTACAAGGAGATGGGCCCGCCATCGCTGTGGTCGGGCCGATATGAGGATAGGCCGGATGCAGCAGCCTAGCCCAAAGAGCACCCGTAGTTCACCCCGAGCGCATTTGAGACTACGGATTTTCGAGATGTAACCCGCCAGAGTTTTATGGGTCGAGGCTCGAGGATGATCCGCAGAGTTCATCCGGCAGCCGATCATGAGAGTGATCAAGGCTTCGAGACCGAGTCGGTGGTCTTAGGTTCGCATCACCGCGTGATACCGCAATGATCGGGTTTGATTCGCGAGCCGCCCGGGAGAGCACGCGCTTCAGCAGGTTGGAACGAAGTTCTCGTGGCGCTTGCACATTTCTTACCTCCACGTATGAGAGGGCTCGGCCGACAGATTTTTGACATCGAGGCGATCGCGGATGGTTAGAGAGTATAATGTGGAGTTCGACTCATTAGCTCGATATGTCCCCGCTTTAGTGGCGACTACGGAGGATAGAGTGCACCGATATGTCACGTGGCTTGACGATTATCTAGCGTAGAGTTGCTCTGGTGTAGCTCTTCAGCCGGTCATGGACATTGCCCGCATGCAGCTTACGACCGAGGCGGTGAGCGGCGAGTCGACTGAATGACCGAGATCAGCAGGAGGCCGTGACAGCAGGTCCTTGGTAGCGTCGAGGCGATCGCCTCAAAGAAGCAGTTAGTTATGTACCTCGCCAAGACAGAGTGGTCCTCCGCGCCTTCGTGACGCTTGGGTATTCGAGCCGGTCGTAGCTCCGTGGCTTCGTTTACGTGGTTACGTAAGTTCTAGCCGCAGGATTCATGCCCTCAAAGCCGCACGATGTGGCGCGCCATCCCGAGAATGTCGCTTTTTATCGTGCTTGTTTCACTCGCGCCGCCGTGGCCATGTGACGAGAGACCGCTTATAGAGGGTACCAGATGACGCAGCCTACCGGATCGCGCAGGCGGTTCATCGCTTTCATACGCCTGCGCCGCAGGCGTGCCTATGACAGAGCGAGCGGTAGATTCTGTATATCCTTAACCCTCTGTAGACTTGTATGTGTTGATAATCATGATGCCGTGTTAAGTGTTATGTTCGTAATTGTGGGGAAATTTCCTTGGGTCAGGTAAGATGAAAGTGGTAGCTGACGCGAATTAGTAAGAATGTTGCAGGCGAGGAACGAAAGTTGGCACAATTACGGTCGGGTTGAGGACCATTCGCGGTCAACCCAGAGTCCGGAATGTGGCGAGGTCACCCGAGGTGGTCCCGCCAGTGGTAGGGTCACGAGGATGCTAGGCCCAAGTTTAGATAACCATCGTAGAGTTGGTGGATACGCTCGACCGATCAGTTCAAGGCCGGGATGGCCTTAGGGAAATCGAGGTTAGTAAGATGACCAAGTTTGAGGTAGTGACTCGCGGTTGGAAACAGGCGCTGGAAGTGTGGTGCGGATACTAGAAAGAGTTCGAGTGTTCGGTATGGTACAACGAGATAGGAGAAGTGAACGCGCGTGATCGCTTTATTTTGCGAAACGGCGCGGGCGGAGTATATTTTGGACTCGTGGGAAATTTTGTGATCACAGAGGTGATTCCTCGCTGCTTGGACTTGGGTTTTGGCGCTGTGTTAATGGCCAGGCTGCGCATGTTTGGTTTCGTAAGTATAGTAGTGAAGGCTATACCGCACGCGTATGTTTTGAGGTCGGTAAGGAACATTCGACGAATGTTTCTAAGGGGAAGAATGTTATACCCTCGTATTTCCGCAGTATGCACGTAAGTGGCGCACGATAAAAGTTTAGCCTTAAAGTTAGGCACTTTGGACGAATCAGGCACAACTAGCGAAAAGAGTCGCCTTCCGACGAAACGCTTTCCACTTACGTAGGAAAATTCCGCTATGTCATTTATTATTTTTGCGGATTTTTCCGAGATGAAATATTTTGGACTAACGGAGGGTGACAAGTGTCACCCTCATCGACGGCAAAATGGGCTTGATTTGGACGATTTTGTGCCTTTCCTTGGTCAAGGGTTAGGTAGGATATTTTGGTGGTAGATGGATAAGGTGTACTTGGGTAATCTCGCCTTACACTTGCTATGCACTTGGCTTCATCTTGGCCCTTGGTTGGCCTTTGGTTAGCCTATAAATACTCCTTTAAGTTGAAGACTTTCTTCATCCTCACTTGAAAATTCCTAAGGCAAAATCCCTTCCTCTCCCTCTTGTTGCTCTCGTCCACCACACCCCTCCCCTTTGTGGTAGCCTCAGCCAAACACCCTCCCCTCTCGAGGCCCTCACGAGAAACCCCCTAGCCTTGTTGTGCTAAGTCGAAATACTACCCTCCTGGTTGAGAAATACTCTCCAAGTGTTGTTGTAATGCCCAAAATACCTTAGCCCATATACCTTGTAGTACTTTCCAAAGTACCTCTATATGAAAAAAACCTAAAATACGATTATACTTTCCTTTAGCCTTTAGATGAAACCCTAAGGAAAATCTTCACCCGTAGTTGAAGTTATAAGTAGAAGTTGCGTAGACTTCTAAGGGTTTCTTGGAGCGAATCGAGCGCACGGAGTAGGAGCTAAACCTTGCTCATGAGCGACATATAACTTGGATAATTTTGGGCTTATCGAGGTAAATATTTTGTCCCCCTATTGTAATTGGAAATTACATGATTGTTAGAATATATAGTTGAAGTATACTATATATAGAATGAATATTGAAAAGGAACTGAACGTAGTTTTGCGGCAATGTCTTTTGACTTAAGCCTGAAGAATAAAGAGGAAAACCGAATCAGAATTACATGTGATCAGACAAGAGACTTATCTCGCATTAGTGTGAAGTAGAATTGTCCCCGGCCGGTTAGACGTGTAAACCCCTCGTTGGCCGTAGCACTTCTGTAGAGAGAGATTTACGCCATGGGGAGGTGCCAATTTTCTCAGAGAATATTCTACGCCGAGATCTAGATGTTAATAGGCGCCAGTGGCCTTTATAGGTTGAAGTACTACGGTGGCGCGATCTACTGGCTAAGGAGTAGCCGACGGTTTGGAGTACTTGAGCGTTTTGCTATTAGTCGATACTGTCGCGAGGTATGTGAACCTCTTCCTATCTCTTCTAGCATGATATGTGTATAACTATATAGTACGGTGACGCATACGGTGTTAAAGGTATTTGATTGGTCTACAACATAAAGTGTTATAATGGCTTTACGGAAGTTGGTTATAATAGCTTTATGTAGGTAAGAGAATGCTTTGTGATTTTTAAAAGGTAATCGATTTGAACTATGACCGCTTGATGTGCGATAATAAAGAACATGAAGTATTTCAAAAGATTTATGAATCATTTTGATAAAAGAGTAATACTTGGTTTTGAAAACTTAAGAGTTATACTAGCTTTATGGGAAGTTAGGTATAACTACATTAAGAATGTTATATGGATTTTAAATGTGAACAAGTATCGAACTAACCATAGCAGCTAATAAAGGAAATGTCTCGACTAATGAATTGTATTATTAAAACCAGAGAAACCTTCATCCGCATGAAGCTAAGATGAGACAAAATGATATTACATTTCCTAGATCACGTCGCTAATAAAATTGATTATGAACAAAAATAACCTACACTCTATAAGGCATATGTTTCTCGATTGTTTAAAAGAGAATTATATTCTTAAAATGATTAAGACTATGAACTATGAAACTTTTCTAAAATAAAGAGACTGGAGTAATTGAAATTAGGCAAACTGGAACTATAGGGAAAAGGAAGGCATTGTTTTGTCTTAAAATGGTTTAAAACATAAAGTGTTATAACAGCTTTACGGAAGTCAAGTTATAACGACTTTATGAAAACAAAAGAAGGGTTTTATCATTGGTTTTAATGTAGTAACTTGACTTTAAAAAGAGAAGTGTTTTGGTCTAAAAAGAAGGCATGGTATTGCCTTAATTTGGTTTTTAAAAAGGAAAGTATGGAAATTGTTTTGGTTTACTTAAAGATGTAAGTCACTCTATTTTTATACTACGTATTGGGTGACTTTTATAAAAGGAATGGATCTCTTAAAAGGAATTTAACGTACGTAGTACTTTAGGGTTAAAACCCGGACTTTGACATAAAATAAAGTACCTTGAGTTGTGTATAACTTGCCTATGATTGTTGTTGCGAAACACGCCATGCTTATTATCATAGCCTTGTTGCAAGTATCGTATTTTACTCGACTACCGGCTCACGGGATGAACCGAATGTATTCCACCCGACTACCGCGTTCACGGGATGAACCGAATGTATTCCACTGACTACCGCGTTCACGGATTAACCGAATGTATTTCACTCGACTATCGCGTTCATGGATGAACCGAATGTATTTCACTCGACTACCGCTTCATGAGATGAACCGGAATGTATTCCACACGCTTTCTATACCGGGTCCATGAGACGGGTCGAGACATGTTAAACGATTACATGGTTTGTACCTAGATCCGGCAGCTGATGAGGAAGGAGTTCCACGCACGAGGATGACTTTGAGGCGTGAGTCCCGACTTGATACGATCGCTTTTATTATGAATCGTAGTTTGGTTATCATACATGTCTCCGCTTTATATAGACTATATGATTTCATTTACGATATTTTACGCTTCACATACTTGGTACTGTTAGATCGACCTCCTTCGGGCCGCGTTCACGCCGCAGTAGAGGTATATCGGTGTCGATCCCCGCTAGGATCACCTTTCAGCAGATTGGGAAGCTCCGCCTTCTCTGAGGCTTATCTTTGGTATGTTACCACCGAGTCCGTAGGTTCTTGTACATCTGTGGTATGGCGAGCCCTGTCCCGCCATAGTTGTTGTAAAATCTTAGAGGTCCAGAACACTATTGTGCGCAGGTTGTAAGGATTGTAATCGCTCAAATGTTTATATATATATGTTGAAAGGCAACCGTTTTGGCCTGCTTTCATTCATCTTGATCCATATTTATTTATATGTTTAAAGTTTTTATTTCCGCTGGTTTTCTCGATGTTGTATCACTAGGTGCCCGGTAAGGCACCACCACGGCCCCCGTTCGGTCGTGATGTGTTCGCCACTCGCCCGCAGATCTAATGGCGCTGCCTAGTCCTCGAACTTCCCGCAGCTCGCGATAGGCCCGCCTCATCGCCCGCATAAGGTATTCCCGCGATCGAGGTAGCTACTCCCAAGATCCGCCGGGACTCGCAGTCCGCATGGCCACATAGACCGCATGACCATAAGGGCCGACACTAACTCGAACTCTCGCAGCCCGCGATAGCCCTCAGACCCGTATGAGGTATTCTCAAATCACGGTCCTGCATCACCGAAGTCTACCCCGACGGAGGGCTTTAACCCTCAAAACATGTCAAGAGGCGAGTGATGTAATACTAGCATAACGGCCACTGCTAAACAACACAAGCACAACAAGGAAACCCCTTTTCACAAACATCACCAAATACTAACACACGTGAAGATCCTAATATGTTTACTTATCAAATCAACAAGAAAGTATTACAAAGCTATCACAAACCAATTCAATCAAGTATTTCACACAAGGTACTTCCTTCTTTATGTTAACAAGTTCGGGGTTTTATTCCCAAAGTACTTCATACATTAACTCTTTAAAAGATACGTTACTTTCACAAAAGTCACACAATACCCGTAGTATGAAAATAGAGTGACTATCCTTTTAAGTAAACCAAACACTTCCCTTTGTAAAGAAAATCAAGTAACAACATTATTTTCCAAACCTTCAAGTTTGCCTAATATCAAATAACTCAAGTTTCTCATATTCGAAACGTTTTGCAGTTCATAGTATTAATCACTTACTAGTATAATTCTCCTTTAAAACAATCTGAGAAACATATACCTTATATGTGAGTAGGTTATTCTGTTTATAACAATCTTATAACAGAACTTCATGATCTAGGAAATGTAATATCATTTTGTCTCATCTTAGCTTCTATGCAGATGGAGGTTTCTACTGGTTTTAATAATACCTGATTAGTCAATACATTTCCCTTTATTAGCGTTGCTGTGGTTTGCTCGATACTTATTCTCATTTCCGAAATCAGTAAAACATTATTCTTTTAAAATCAAGTACTCATTACTCGCGAATGAGGTTTTACAACATTTATAACAAAATGTTACATATCAAGTCAATTAGGTTAAGTCTCTTAACTTTTACAATAAATAAACCATTATGTTACCTACATAGAGTCGTTATAACTAACTTCCCATAAAGCTATTATAACACCCTATGTTTTGAACCAACCAAACTCATTTAACACATGTACGTCTACCGTACTACATAGTTTACAAAACATCATGCTAGAAAGGATAGGAAGAGGTTCACATACCTCGCGGTGATTATCGACTATTAGCAAATAGCTCCACAGATTGCACTCGCTAGCCTTTTCCACTCATCAAGTAGAATACGCTACTTGCAGTACCTCCACCTATATAGGCCACAAACGCTTATTAACTTCTAAACACTCGGTTCTATATTCTACAGAAAATTCGGCAGCACCTCCCCCGCAACAGCGTAAAATCTCCTCTTCTATCGAGGCCGGCTACCAAGCCAACTGGGGGTTTATACGCCTAACCTGACGATACAATTCTATAACACAAGATTCCACGCAAGTTCATCAGAATACGCCCCATGTAATTACAGTCGCTTCTTCTTTATTCAGCTTAAGTCAAAAGACATCCGCAAAGCTTATTCTCGGATCTATATATAGTATACTTCAACTATATAATCCTACAACATGTAATTTCCAATTACAACAAGTGGACAAGAATATTTACCTCGATAAGCCCAAAATTATCCAAGTTATAACGTCGATCCCGAGCAAGGTTTAGCTCCTACTGCGCGCCCAACCCGCTCCAACAACCCTTAGAAGTTCCACGCAACTTCTACTTAACACTTTAACCGACATGAAGGTTTTCCTTAGGGTTTCGTTTGAGACAAAAGGACATAATGTAGTATTTCCTGCTCTACGATAGAGGTATCTTTGGAATACTACAAGGCACACCTGCTAAGGTAATTGGGTATAGTAACAATACTTTGAGAGTATTTCTACCAAGAGTGGGTATTTATACGAGACAACACCACAAGGAGTGGGTGTATACCTCTACCAACCCCACTCAGGAGTGGTACTCTGGCCAAGGGGAGGGTTCTCGCCAAGGGCCTCACCAGGGAGGGACGAGAACACTACAAGAGAGGGAGGGGAGGATTTTAGACTTAGGAAATTATTTGATGAAGAAGTCTTCAGCGTGAGGGTATTTATAGCCAAGAAAAGGCCAACCAATGGCCAAGATCTAGCCAAGTGTTATTCAAGTGTAGGGCCAAGATGTGCCCAAGTGCCCCCTAGTCCCTACTCCACAAATCCCTCACAAATATCTACACAAATATCTACCACAACTTGCTCATCCATTCGCCCTACGCCGCTCAAGTCCACCAACGAGAGGTGCCAAGTGTTGCCCTCTCGCTGGTCCAAAACATTTCGCCTCTAAAAATCCGCAAAAATACTAAATGACATAGCCGAATTTTCCTTCGCAAAGTTTGTAAAACGCTTTTAAAAACGACTTAACCGTGTCAGGCACAATAATTATTTCGCCAATGGTGCCACACGGGGTGACACGTGTCGCCCCATTCGCCTGCATATTTCAATGGCCTTCCGAAATATCCAAAATACCGGAAATCTCAAAACAAAGCTGTCTACAAAACAGAATTTTTCCCGTGGCCCCACGTGACCATTTCCGAAATAAAATCTCAAAATTCTAATATAATTTAAGAAGCCTATATACCAAACTGGGAATCCAATTCCCATTAACGAACCTTTTTCTTCACAAAACCGGAAACTTTTCCGCTAAAACTCACATCTTTCTTTCTTTTCAAAATTTCACAGACTCGTGACGACGTCCTCACATACATACCCCGCAACTACGGGTATAACAGCTTTGATTCATTGGCTCGATATGTCCCAAAGATTGGTAGCGTATATGGAGGATAGTGCACCGCCACGCCACCGTTAGACGACTATATGGCCGAATCACGCGCGTGTTTCTCTTCACCGTATGGACATTACCCGCACGCAGCTCATGCTCTTGGATGCGGCGAGCGTAGAGACCGACGGTTGACAGCAAAGCAGGCAGACCAGACGGCAGGTCTTTTGGTGGCTATCGTGGTGGCGCGGCCGCCAGCAGCCTAGATTTGCACCACACCCACCAGAGCACTCCCGCACCGCCTCGACATCCGTGATATTCGAGGCGCATCAGGCCCTGTGGCTTCGTGACATCCGCAGCGAGAGGATCGGCCGACGGACCACCCCTCGCTGTGGCCGATGCAGATCCCACTTCGAGTTGTGGTGCCGCTACGGAGCTTGTTTCGGGCCAGGCCAGCAGGTCACTATGCGAGGAACCGTCCACTGGCGGCGTGATGGTAGGGTCACCTACGTGTTCTTTCGCCGTCTTCTTCATCCTCGACAGCCTACTCGCCCGAGGCAAGGTACTCATGGACCAGCAGTCGCGCAGAGGTCGTGGCGCGGTCTCAGCCTAGCGGTCCTCGTAACCGCATTTATGCTTTATCCACCGACAGATCGTGAGGCCTCACCGATGTCGCCACTGTACCTTATCGGCTCGGGTTTGATGTGTATGCCTTGATAGATCCGGTTCTACTATGTCCCATATATCTCCCTTATTGCTAGTAGGATAGTGATAGAGCCTGAGTCCATAGACCATTTCGAGGTAGCTTAGCCAGTGGGTGATTCGGTGGTAGCTCACGGTATATAGTGGCTTGTCCAAATGACCATTTATCGTCGCACCACTAGCCGACTTGATAGATTGGATATGATCGACTTCGACATGATCACGGGTATGGATTGGCTAGCTTCGCTACGCCAATGTAGACCGCAGGAGAGAGTAGTGTGGTTCCAGCTTCGGCGAGCCATTGTTGAGCGAGGAGCACCAGACGCCGAGGGTAGGTTTATTTCCTACCTCAAGGCTAGGAAGATGGTACGGCGGTACATCTACCATCTCGTCGGGTGTTTGATATCGAGGCCGCAGCGCATTTTCGGGCCCAAGAGTCGAGAGTTCCCAGACGTGTTTCCAGACGCACCTCGTATCCTCCCGAGAGGAGATCGAGTTTTGTATAGATGTGCATACACTTACTTATTTCCATTCCGCCATACGTAACGGCACCGCCGAGTTAAGAGAGTCAAGGATCACCTAGAGACTTGCGAGAAGGGCTTCATCAGACTAGTGTTTCTCCCTCGGGAGCGCCGGTATTGTTCGCGTGAAGAAGACGACGCGCAGCGCATGTGTTGATTACAGCACCAACAAGGTGACCATTAAGAATGATACCCCTTCCTGTGATTGATGATTTGTTCGACCAGCAGGCGTGCGAGATGTTTCCAAGATTGATCTGCGATCGCTATCATCAAAGTAGTCGAGAGGTGGATGTCCCAGATCGCATTTCGACCTGACGCATTATGAGTTCGGTCATGTCTTTGTTGACCAACGCTCCGCCAGATTCATGGATTTGATGAACCGAGTGTTCAAACCATTTTGACACGCTTGTGATAGTTTTCATTGATGATATCTCGTTTATTCTCGCCGAGAGCGAGCACGCGAGCATTTGAGGATCGTGGCCGACAATTCTCCAGACCAGCTATACGCCAAGTTTTCCAAACGTGAGTTTTGTTAACTTCGTGGCTTTTCGGGCACATTGTCGGGCCGATGGCATTCGAGTGGATACGGCTAAGATCGGCGCAGAGACTTGGCCTGCACCTACTACTTCGATAGAGGTTCGCAGCTCGGGCCTTCAGTTATTATCGGTGGTTCGTGAGAAGTTTGCTTCTATCTCTCGCACTATCGACTAGCCGACTCGTAAGGCTAAGTTTCGCCGATCGATGCTTGTGAGCGTGGCTTCCAGCTGCTGGCGAGAGATCGACGACCGCCCCGTTCTTACTCTTCCGCAGGTCCAGACGGTTATATGTCGTATCATGACGCGCCGTGCATCGGGTTGGGATGCGTTGACGCAGATGGCAAGGTTATAGCGTATGCATCCCGACACCAAGAAACACGCAGAGAACTACCCCACCCATGATTTGAGTCGGCGGTGATTCACGCCAAGATCTGAGGCACTATTTGTACGGGGTTCATGTGGATATTTATACGCACCACAAGAGCCTCCAAAGATATCTTCAGCCGTAGGAGCCGAACTTACGCTGCAGACGGTGGTTAGAGTTGCTTAAGGATTACGATGTTGATATCCCGTACTACCCGGGAAGGCCAACGTTGTGGCCGACGCTCTTAGTCGTAGGTCGACGGGGAGTCTATCGATGTGCAGCCGCAGGAGGACATGGTTCGTGATTTGCACCGCCAGCGAGCCTTGGTGTCCGCTTGATTGATTCCGATAGCAAACGGGTTCGAAGTTCGCGAGGTTGCCGAGTCTTCCATCGCCGGCGAGGTGAAGAGGCAACAGCCGAGGATCCAGCTTGACACGTTATCGTGATACGCCTCTTCGCGAGGCGGGTCCTTTGAGGTAGCACCTAACGGGTGCTAAGGTTTGAGGCGCGTGTGTTCCAGATGTTTCGTGACTTCAGCAGTGTTCTTGGGAAGCACACAACGCAAGCACTTTATCCATCCGTGGTCGATCAAGATGTACCACGACCTTAGATCCGTGTATTGGTGGGATGGCTTGAAGAGGACGCTGCAGAGTTCGTAGCTCGCGCCCGTGTTGTCACGCAGTGAAGGCAGAGCACCGAGGCCCGTGGTTTGTTACGCACGATAGAGATCCCGACCGGAAGTGGAGGCGATCAACATGGACTTCATCACGTGATTGCCTCGCACTCGTAGGAGACATGATTCTATATGGGTTATCGCCGACAGTCGACGAAATCAGCCCACTTTCTTCCCGTCAGACGACTTTTTCTACCGAGGATTATGCCGCACTATATCCGAGATCGCCGACCGCATGAGTCCCTATTTCGATCATATCGCATAAAGGAGCCCAGCTTTACGCTAACTTCCTGGAGGTCTTTCCAGAGGGGTTTAGTGGACGCAGTGATCTCGAGCATCGCATTCCATCCACAGATGCAGACGGACAGCAGAGCGCACTATCCGCACTCGAGGATATGCCGCGAGCCCGTGTTATCGACTTCGTGGGTAGCCGAGGATCATTTGCCTCTAGTTGAGTTTCATGATAATAATAGCTACCACTCCAAAGATTCGACGACGCCTTATGAGGCCTTGTATGGAGGAAATGCAGATCGCCATAGGCTGGTTCGATGTGGGCGAGGTGCGCTAGGGACCAGATTTGGTGCGCAGCAAGGATAAGGTGAAGCTTATCCAGAGAGGTTGTCGACACTGAGTCGACGAAGTCATATACGCATCATCGCCGCAGATCCGGAGTTCGAGGTTCATGATTGGGTTTTCTAAAGGTGTCACCCACGGCGGTGTGATGAGATTCGGAAGAAGAAACTCACCAGGTATATCGGGCCGCTTGATTGTCCGCAGGTAGTCAAGGTTGCCTATGAGTTGGATCCGCCGTCCGATCCGGAGGCGCGGCATCCGATTTTTCACGTGATCTATGCCGAGGAGATGTATCGGGATCCATCTAGGTACACCCGATTGACGATGTCTAGGTGACCGGGTTATCGTATGAGGAGATTCCCATAGCGATAATCGATCGTCGTTAGCGCTCATGACGAAGGACGTGGCTTCCACAAAGTTCTGGGCGAACGAGCTCGTGAGGAGATGACGTGGGAAGTCGGCGAGGACATGAGGCGTAAGTATCCTCACCTATTCCCACACCTCCGTAATTCACTTTCCTACTTGTAAATTTTCGTTATCGCTTATGCCTAAGTGTTGTTCTCGGGTGCGTGGCATTTGCAAATCGCTTAAGTTATGAAGAATCTTATCGTTAATCGTTTTGGGAAGGAACATTCGACGCATGTTTCTAAGAGAGGAGAATGTTATACCTCGTATTTCCGCAGTATGTACGCGAGGCGCACGTCAAAGTTTAGCCTTAAAGTAGGCAATGGACGCTTTTGGGCACAACTCATTAAAAGAATCGCTTTCCGACGAAACGCTTTACACAACTCGCGTAGATAAATTCGCTATGTCATTTCTAATTTTTGCGGATTTTTCCGAGAGACGAAACATTTTGGATCAACGGAGGGCGACACTTGTCACCCTCCAATTGATGGATGTGGGGCGCATTAGGCCGAATTGATGGCCATTTTTGTCTTGGAGTTGGTAGGATATTTTGTGTGCAAGTTGGCTGGGACACTTGCCCAAATCTTGACCTTACACTTGCCTTGCACTTGGCATAATCTTGGCCATCAAGTTAGCCATCCCTTGACCTATAAATACCCTCTTGTGATGAAGAGTTCTTCATCCACAAAATTACTTCCAAGTCTTGAAAATCCTCCCTCTCCCTTTGTGAGCATTTCATCCAACACCTCCCTTTGAGTAAAGTTTGGCCGAGGCCCCCTAGCCTAGCCGAAACCTAAACCTACCCCTCCCTTGGTAGAAAAGTTGCCTTCTAGTATTGTTATAATGCCCAAAATACCCTAGCCCAAATCTCTTAGTCCTTAGTAGAAGTTGTGAAGAACTTCTAAGGTTTTCGAGCCACCGTGGCGCATAACTTAGAGCTAAACCTGCTCAGCGCGACTTTTATCTAGGATATTATTGGGCTTACCGAGGTAAATAAACTTGTCCTTCTTTTGTAATTAGAGAATACATAATGTAAAAGTATAGTAATAAGTATAAATACTTATAAGGATATTAAAGAATAGAATTGAACAGTTATCACAGTAGAAGGGTTTAAAAGAAGAATAATCAAACTGCAGATTTACTTAGACTGTTTTCACAAGACTCGAGTAGCTCACCTGCAGGGAAGTGCTGCCCAATTTTCCATAGGATAGAGAACCCTCTCGCTTAGAATCGTTGCAGTAGTCCAACGCTGATAGACGTGTCGACTATTATAGGTTGATTCTTCGCACACATATTCAACTCGCGTGGTTTTCACTGGTATGTGATTCTTCCTAAAGCATGATATTTTAAAATATATATGTAGTACTAGACGCATACGTGTTAACCGAATAATAACTACGCAATGTCTTTGACTTAAGCCCGACAATACTTACAGAATGTCTTCGACTTAAGCCCAATAATAAGGATCTTAAAGCATTTCAAAAGAATATTGAATCATTTTCTTACAGAAGAGAACTAATTGGGTTTTAAACATCAAGCTTAAGAGTTATACTAGCTTTATGGGAAGTTAGGTATAACAACTTAAGAATGATAAAAGGAACAGCTTTACTTATGTGTTTATAACAGACTTATATCGATTTATGAAAGAATAATAAAATGGTTTGATAAGTAGACACGATATGACGCTACGTGTGGTAGTGACTTGTAACATTTGTATAAGAGGGTATTCTTGTTGTGCTTATGTGGTTTAACGATAATCATATGTTGGTATTATATCACTCACCTCGACATGTTACCGGGGTTGCCGCTCCGACGCGGTAGACTCAAAGTGTCCTGGGACCATGATTCGAGAATACCTCATGCGGGTCCAGGGACCTACGCGAGCTACGAGAGTTCCGTGTTAGTGTGCGGGTTATACCTCATGCGGTCTATGTGGCCAAGCGGACTGCGAGTCCAGGACGCTGTCGAGAGTAGCACCGACGCGGGTTATACCCTACGCGCCTAAGTGAGTGGCCTATGCGGACTACGGGAGTCCAGGAATAGGCTTGCTTAATGATACTATGGGAAATTGGCCCTGCTTCGATCATTCGCAGCCTAGAAAAGACTCATATGCTACCTATTGTTGCTCTTGTTTGTGATGTGGCACTACGTGCGGTTTCCTCGGGTTGTTTCATACATATTTGTAAACCGGTTTTAAAATGATATGATTTCATTTAAGTACTTTACGCTTCACATACTTAGTACTGTTATCGACCTCCTTCGTGGTTGCGTTATGCCGCAGTGGCAAGGTGTGTTAGATCCACATCCTTAGGATCTCTTTGCATGGTGTCGTGAGCTCCATCTTCTCCGGATGCTTTACTTTTTGGTACGATCTCCTTGTATTGTAGATAGTTTGTACATTCAGGGTATGGCGGGGCCCTGTCCCGCCATAGTTGTTTACTTCCTTAGAGGTCTGTAGTCCTATTGTACAGTTGGGATGTAACTGCAAAACTATGTTATGTATATATGCCGAAAGGCGACATTTTCTCACATAAAACTGTGTCTCTTTTACAACTGTTTCATGTCTTGTTTTATATTCCGCTGATTACTCTGATGTATGACTACTTGGGTGCCCGGGTAAGGCACCAGTCACGGGCACCGGAACGGGTCGTGACAACAAGGCTATCACAAACCAATACAATCAAGTTATTCACACAAGGTACTTTCTTCCTTGTGTTAACAAGTTCGGGTTTTTATCCCCAAAGTACTTCATACATTAAATCTTTAAAGATCCGTTCCTTTCACAAAAGTCACACAATACCCGTAGTATAAAAATAGAGTGACTATCTTTTTAAGTAATTCAAAACACTACTCTTTGTAAAATCAAGTAACAACATTCTTTTCCAAACGTTCAAGTTTGCCTAATTTCAATTACTCAAGTTTCTCATTTTCGAAAGGTTTTGTAGTTCATAGTATTAATCACTTAATAATATAAATCTCCTTTAAAACAATTTGAGAAACATATACCTTATACGTGAGTAGGTTATTCTTGTTTATAACAATCTTATAACAGCAGCCATGATCTAGGAAATGTAATATCATTTTGTCTCATCTTAGCTTCTGCAGATGAGGTTTCTAATGGTTTTAATAATACTTGATTAGTCAATACATTTCCTTTATTAGCGCTGTGGTTCGCTCGATACTTATTCTCATTTCCAAATCAAGAAACATTATTCTTTTAAAATTAAGTACTCATTACTCGCGAATGAGGTTTTACAACATTTTTAGCAAAATGTTACATATAAAGTCAATTAGGTTAAGTCTTTTATCTTTCAAGATCAAGTCTCTTAACTTTTACAATAAATAAACCATTCTGTTACCTACATAGAGTCGTTATAACTAACTTCCCATAAAGCTATTATAAACCCCTATTTTTTGAACCCACCCAACTCCTTTAGCACACGTGACGCTCACCGCACTACATAGTTTACAAAACATCATGCTAGAAAGGATAGGAAGAGGTTCACATACCTCGCGACGATTATCGACAATTAGCAATACGCCCACAAGATCGCACTCGCTAGCCTTTTCCACTCTTCAAGTAGAATACGCCACTCGCAGCACTCCACATATACTGCTATACAAGTTTATCAAAGTCTAGACTACTCGGTTCCATATTCTACGTAAAATTCGGCGACCTCCCCGCAACAACAGAAATCTCCTCCTCTATCGAGGCCGCTACCAAGCCAACCGTGGGGTTTATACGCCTAACCGGACGTACACAATTTACTTCATAGCAACTACACAAGTCTACTGTAAATACAGTCCTATGTAAGTACAATTCAATTCTCTTCTTTAAATTCAGGCTTAAGTCAAAAGACATTGCCGCACAACTATGTTCAGTTCTATATATAGTATACTTCAACTATATATTCCTACAACATGTAATTTCTAATTACAATAGAAGGTCAAGAGTGTTTACCTCGATAAGCCCAAAATTATCCAAGTATAATGTCGATCCTGAGCAATGTTTAGCTCCTACTCCGGGTGCTCCAACCCGCTCCAAACAACCCCTAGAAGTTCTACGCAACTTCTTCTTAATACTCCAACCAACAATGGAGATTTTCCTTAGGGTTTCGTTTGAGACAAAAAGGACATAAGGTAGTATTTTCTGCTCTACGTGTAGAGGTATCTTGGAATACTACAAGGTATACTGGCTAAGGTATTTTGGGGTATAGTAACAATACTAGGAGAGTATTTCTACTAAGAGGGGTACCTCTCAAGACACCACTAGGAGGGTGTACCCTCTACCAAGGCCTCTAAGAGGGTGTACCCTCGCCAAGGCCTTCTCAAAGGAAGAGGGGAGGACGAAACCAACAAGGAGGAGAGAGGTTTTCAAGACTTGGAAATTATGGAATGGATGAAGTCTTCAAGCTTAGTGTATTTATAGGGAGTTCAATGGACAAGATCAAGCCATGTGGGGGGGCAAGTGGAGGGCCAAGATGTGCCCAAGTGCCCCCTATCCCTACTCCACAAAACATGGCACCAAACAAGGCACAAAACATGGCACAAAATAAGCCACAAACAAGGCCAAAACAAGTGCCCCAACTGCGGAACCACATCGTCCACTTGACGCCACTCGAGGGTGACAAGTGTCACCTCCCGCTGGTCCAAAACATTTCGCCTCTCGGAAAAATCCGCAAAAATAATAAATGACGAGTCGGAATTTTCCTCGCAGTTCGTAAAACGCTTCGAAAAACAACTCTAATCGTGTCAGGCACAAAATAATTTCGCCAAGTCCACTTTAAAGCCCAAACTTTTCTACGCACGCCCCACGCATATACTGAAATACGGTATAACATTCTCCTTCCTTAGAAACATTCGCCCCGAATGTTCCTTCTAAGTCTCAAACAAACTCGCGCCAATATAGTCTTCACCGCTATACTTACTTAAAACAACTCGCCACACCGCCATAACATAACACACGCCAAATACTTAATTCAAGTCCACGAGGAATCACCTCTAGCATTACAAAAGCTCCCACCCGGGGTCTAAAAGATACTCCCTACGCACCTACTCTTTACAAACGAATGATCACATCTATGCTCGCAATACATGCTCGCTTCCTTCCCTAACGCTGTCGCACTTTCTCGCATACTCAACTCTTTCTCATAACTTACTACATTTCATATCGCCTGCTTTCCAAATCTCCGTTACTATCTCCAACTTGGTCATCATTAATCGGGAACACTGACGGATCTCCGATACTTTCCCAACATAGCAACACGAAAGATCGGACGCATCGCTTCCTAAGTCGGACGACAATGCTAACTATAGGCAACCCGCCTATTCTTCACATGATCTGAAAAGGCTCCAAGTACCTCGTGCTAAGTTTCCTCTCGCTTTCCAAAACTCGCCACACCTCACCACATTCTCACGAAACCGTATGAACTAACAATCCGAACTCGCCAACATCGAACCAATCGACCGGCAACTTACACTTCCGCCCCTAAGGCTTCATAAGGCGATATCCGAAAACTGAAATGGTAGCTACAACACTCCCTCAACAGGAGGCATCAATCCTCAAAGCTACCCCTGAAATCAAAACACTGGCCCGAGGGCGAATGCGATTCTGAGACTCACCCGAGTTCCTAACCTCGCTCGTAAAACTTCCAAAAGAGATACCACACTGGCTCCATCGTCTCACATAAGGTGAAGGTAGGCACCCCGTGCAGCCTTACAACCTCTCTGATATAACATTACTGCCAAGTAACGGTCCTGACTGAAAGACACGATGGGCTGACCCCATCGGCCCGGCTACTGGTCGAACACATCCACGAACTCGTACGATGGTTAACTAGACTTGGGCCTAACACCTCGTGACTTCTACCACCGCGACCACCACAAACTGACCCCACCATAAAACAGGTCGCGGGTTGACCCGCGGCATGGCTTCAACCCGACCCACTCTTGCGTAAAACACTTGCTCCCCGATCCGGAACAATCTCACTAATCCATGTTACGAAAACCTAGCGGTCTTCTTAGCTCAACTACCCTCCTTCCTTCCACACTACTCGGACTTATCACACAAACATATCTCACGTGCACTATGCTCTCCGATACGGGTCCAACATCAAATCCCCTTTTTTCTCGAGCTGGCCTTACCACGAAGGTCTCTACGTAACAGACTCTAAGGTTCACACTTCCTCTATCCCCAAATCTTACTGCTAACTAACCATGATATCTAATCACAATTTTTCACTTATGTTATCCGAACATAATACTTAAGATATACTCATCTTACACGCACTAATCTCTGTAGGTTAAGGATATACATGTATCTATCGCTTCACTCCTTAGTCGTTCTAATCAAACTCGCCGTAGGGCGCGTAGCTAGGAAGATGATGAATCGTCACCGATCATGAAGGCCGAGTCCTTCTACTAGGACATCCTTTCGACATACGGCCCGACGGCCGCAGTAAAACAAGTACCAACTAAAAGACGACACTTCGAGGACGTCATCGCACATCGCGGAACACCGGGAAAATCAATCCGCCGGGCCGGAACCTAAGTGTAGCCGTGAACCGAAACTCGAGCTCACCAACTCCGCTTACTCCCGAACGTTCAACCCGCGGAGGACCACTCAGACCGTGGATGTGCATATCCAAGATGCCGAGGCGATTCGCCTCGGAAGTTACTAAAGCGACCCCGCTGCTCGCCCTCTTCTCGCCCTTCGTTAACCCTTCGATCTCTACGCTTGGCTCGCTGCGCATAAGCCCGCATACGTGCCATGCTCAAGCCTAATCAAGAATTACTCTTGCACAACCTCTCTTAGATATTCATCAAAACTCGCAGATAACGGTATACTCTCCGTAGCCAAATCCATAGCTAGTAATGTGGTCGCCTCTTTGCAATCTATATTCTCCGCCTCCGTCCGCGAATCAAGGTTCAAATGTCATGGCCGCAGTAGAATCGCCGCCGCCAGGCTAAACTCACGGGTGGTGATGTCGCAGAACTCCCCAAATGAAGCACCATGTCAGGTGATGACTGGGCCGGTGCCCACGTTAAAACTACGTTCAGTTAACACACGTACGTCTACCGTACTATATATATATTCTTTTAAAATATCATGCTCAAGATGATAGGAAGAATCACATACCTCGCGAAGATTATCGACTATTAGCAAAACGCTCCACGGCTATAACCCGGCTAGCCTTGTCCACCTTCCAAGTAGTACATGCTACTCGCAGAACATTCAACCAATAAAGGTTATAAGTTCATCAGAATACAAATTCTATGTAAGTACAGCTTAATCTTCTACTTTAATATTCTTCCACGGGATTTCAATCAAGTCTTTTCGTAATATCCTTCTATTACAGTTCAATTCTCTTCTATGAATCTTATATTCATTTCTATACAACTACAGTATGTAATTTCCAATTACAATAGAAGGATAGGATTATTTACCTCGGTAAGCCCAAAATTATCCAAGTTTAATGTCGATCCTAAGCAATGTTTAGCTCCTACTCCGGGTGCTCCAACCCGCTCCAAAAAACCCTTAGAAGTTCTACGAAACTCCTTCCTAATACTTCAACCAACTGTGAAGATTTTCCCTAGGGTTTCGTTTAGTGACTGAAGGGAAGTATAATAGTATTTCTGGGCTTTTAGTATAAGTGTAACCTTGGAATACTACAAGGTATTTGGGCTAGAGTATTTTGGCATTATAATAATACTGAGAAGTATTTCTCAACCAAGTAGGGTATTTTACGAGAACACTTTAGGCAAGGGGTACCTCTCGCTTAGCACCACTAGAAAGGGTGGTACCCTCCCGGCCACAAGGCCTTACAAAGGGGAGGAGGCTCGACGAGAGCAATGAAGGAGGAGGACTTTAGACTTGGAATTTCAAGTGAGGATGAAGAAATAGTCTTCAACTGGGGTATTTATAGGACTTTCAATGGCCAAGATCAAGCCAAGTGGTAGGCAAGTGTAGGGTGGGGATTTGGACATGTGTTTGTGGGTCCCACTTGCTCATCAACTACACAAAAATATCCTACCAACTCCTTGACAAAAAAGAAGGCAAAACGTGCCATGGTCGTCCCACTTGGTCCGCCAACTTGAGGGTGACAAGTGTCGCCCTCTCGTTGGTCTAAAATATTCCGTCTCTCGGAAAAATACGCAAAAATAATAAATGACATAGCCGTATTTTTCCCTTCGCAAAGTCCGGAAAACGTTTCGTCGGAAAATGACTCTTTTCGTTAGTTGTGTACAAATTTCGCCACTTTGCCTACTTAAGGCTTAAACTTTTGCGTGCGCCTCACGCATACTCTGAAATACGGGGTATAACAAAATACCCCCCTTAGAAACATTCGTCCCGAATGTTCCTTCTCAAGACGGATAACGATAAAGTTCCTCTAACAAGTTGCCAACGCCGCACCTGGCCACAAAATAACACACGTTCTCTTCCTTCCTTACTCGTCGTACCCTTCTCGAACACTTGAACTCTTCTAGTATACGTACCATACTTCAGTCATCGCTTCAGTTTCCAAAATCTCTGGAGTCACTACCTCCAAACTTGGTCATCTTACTAACCTTAATCTCCTTTAAGGCCGTTCCCGGCCTTCAGGATCCGATTCTGGTCGAACATATCCACAAACTCATACGATGGTCATCTAAACTTGGGCCTAGCACCCTCGTGACCCTACCACCTGGCGGGACCACCCGAGACCCCACCTTAACAGGCTACGGGTTGACCCGCACACGCCTCAACCCGACCTCTATCGTGCAGAACTCTCTAGTTTCGATCCTAACAATCTTACTAATTCTCATCATGAAAGCTACCACTTCCATCTCACTACCCATGGACTTATCACACTAATACATTCTAGGCATATAATGCACTCGACAAGAATCATTTGCAAAATCCTTTACTCAAGACTACCTTACATCTAAGGTCTCAATCGTGAAATATTCTAAGGTTCACACTTTCCTACCCCATACTTATCCTTCCAACTAACCATGTTTTCTAACTCACAAATAACACAACGCTATCCGTATATCGCATTACACAATAAGATCATCATATCAAGCATACAAAACTCTAGAGGTTAAGGATATACCCGACCTACCGCTTTACTCTAATCACGGTCACGCCTGCAGGCGCATAGCTAGCGAAGGTGATGAACCACCGATCACTGGCGGTGAGTCGTAACATTCGTGCTACCCGGTCGGGCGGTTCCTGCAAAATGGCCCCGCTGGCCGCAAAATAACAAGCTCCCTTGGCACCACGACATTCCCGAAATCGCGGTCTACCACATCGACCACACCGGTAGGGGATCGATTCGCCAACACCCTATTCCTCGAAACTGAACCTACGGAGCTCGACTGCTCCCAATACCTGAACTCCCGGGTTGTGGAGGACCACTCAGATCGGGCGAAGGTGCATAACTAGCTTCTTCGAGGCGGTCCGCCTCGAAAGTCGCCAAAGACCTGCTATTACGCCCTCTTCTCGCGATCTTCGTCATTCCGCCGACCTCTCCGCCTCACACCTAAGTGCATAAGCTGCACGCGGCAATGTCCATGCGGATGAAGAGCTACACCAACAAGCCTCGCCAAGTAGTCATCTAGCCGTGACGTAGCGGTGTATTCGTCCTCCATATCGCCCACTACGGGACGCATCGAGCCAATGAGTCGAACTCACATTGTACTCCGAATCATGCGCCGCTCGCCTCAACATCAAAAATATGTCGGCCCGAGCCCTCCTCATCTGTGGCGGCAAGAAGTGTGCAAGAAATGCCCCTGAGAACTCTTCCCAAATGGCCGGAAGTGCATACTCTCCCCGGGACAGCTCCCACGATCAAACCACCGATCGCAGATCACGCACCGATGCGAACCTAAGACCACCGGCTCGGTCTCCAAGCCTTGATTACCCTCATTATCCATCAGAATCGCCGGATGAACTCCTGCGGATCATCCTCGTGCCTCGACGTAGAACTCAAGGGCTACAACTCGTGAAGTCCGTAGCCTCAAACTATCCGATCTTGGTGAACCATGGTACTATCGAATCGGCCTGCGTCCACCTATCCTCGTGTCCGCCACAATCACGCTAGCAATCGTGCCATCTCCTTGTAACCCATCTCCTGCGCCCGGTGTAGGATTGGAGGCTCAGTGCATCGTTGTCTCATCGCCCATCCGCGCTCTAAACTCGCTGGGCGGCGGCGTCGCAAAACTCGCCGTCAAGCACAATCTCGTCTTGGCCAGGGCTCTGTGCCTCGCACTCCTCAGATCCTACTAGCGCCTCCTCTGCCTTGCCCATCTGGGCCGGTTGCTCGCGGAGGCATAATCGGTAAAACGAGATACGCCGTAGGGTCCAACTTACAACACACCTTCTAAGGCACGATCTCGTAATGAGAAGAATGGAAACTAATCCTAAATGTCCTGCAGCCTCACGATTATAGATGTGGTGCACACATCGATAATCAAGACTTACTGTACACGTCAGACACTTTCAGGATTAATCGCTCGATATCACTTTTGTCACGACCCGAACCCGGGCCCGTGACTGGTGCCTTACCCCGGGCACCCTAGTGATACAACATCAGAGAAAATCTGCGGAAATAAAACATAAACATGAAACAAGAGATATGATAAATAAACATGCTAACCAAAACAGGTGCCTTCTGTATATATACATAAAAACGAACGCTTATCCTTTTTTACAAACTCGCCCACAAGACTACAGCACTCTAAGAGTTTTTATACAACATGACGACAGTGGCTCGCCATACCTCAATGTACAAGAACCTACAACTCGTGGTAACATATCAAAAGATAAGCCTCGAGGAACGGAGCTTCCTAACGCTGAATGCGATCCAAGAGCGAGGATCAACAACCGATGTACCTCTACTGCGGCATGAACGCGGCCCGAAGGAGGTCGATAACAGTACCAAGTATGTGGAATCAAAATCGTAGTTAAATCATAACAATATATAAAGCAGAGACATATATGATAACCAAAATACAAGACGCAATCATAAACGCATTTAAGTCGTGACTCACGCCTCAAGTCATCACTAAATATAAATACGGGTCTCACGCCACAACATCAATCATGTTCGCATCTTGGCCACATGCCCTAATTCTCCATCGACGCGTACATGCCTGTGATGCAACAATAATAACAAGGTACCGGGTAATCAACCCTGCCGCATGACCACATGCCCCCGGAATTCTGCATCGGTGCAGACATGTCCATATAACAACAATAACAATATATCGGGTGATTAACCCGCCGCATGGACGCATGCCCCCGGAATTCTGCATCGGTGCAGACATGTCCATGTAACAATAATACCAATACACCGGGTGATCAACCTGCGTGGCCACATGCCCCGGAATTCGCCGGTGCGCATATGTCCATGTAACAACAATAACAATATATCGTGATTAACCCGCCGCACGCCGCGCATGCTCCCGACCGCGTGACGCAGTATCCATGTAAACAATAACAATATATCGGGTGATTAACCCGCGTGAACTGTACCGGAGTCAGACGGTGCATATGTCCATGTAACAACATCACTCCTAATGGAAGCATACACGTGGGCCACCCATCGTGTCGATGTCCATCAATCGGTCGAGATAATACCTACTCCAACGAGACGCGGTACGTAAATACAATACTTGCACAACAAAGGCTATTACCACAAACATAGGCAAGTTCAACATACTTATAGACTCTTATTTTATTACAACAAATCCGGGTTTTAACCCCAAAGTAATACATACATTAATCCTTTCAAAAAGACCTCTTTTACGTAAAAACAACTCGATACTATTATCCGTAGTGCCAAATACGATCATGTTTTAAAATAAAGTACTTTACACTGTTTTAACCAAGTGGCTTACACTTTCTAGAACAACGTCAAGTAACAACATTCTTTTCCAAAAGTTCAAGTTTGCCTAATTTCAGATACTCACGTCTTTTAGTTTGGAAAGATTTCATAGTTTATAGTCTTAATCAAATAACGTACTCCCCTTTAAAACAATAAACCTTATGTGTGAGTAGGTTATTCTTTGTTTATAACAATCTTATAAAAGAAGCCATGATCTAGGAAATGTAACATCATTTTGTCTCATCTTAGCTTCTATGCAGATGGAGGTTTCTACTGGTTTTAATAATACTTAATTATTCAATACATTTCTCTTTATTAGCGCTGCAGTGGTTTGTTCGATACTTATTCTGATTTCTGAAATCAGTAAAACATTATTCCTTTTAAAAACCAAGTACTCATTACTCACGAATGAGGTTTCACACTTTTTAACAAAATTCATATTAATTCAAAATAAGTCAAGTTTCTTATCTTTTAAGATCAAGTCTCTTAACTTCTAAAATCAATAAACCATTCTTTTTATCTCTCTTAAGTCATTATACCTAACTTCCCATAAAGCTAGTATAACTCTTAAGCTTTTAAAACTTTTAAAACCAAGTGTTACTCTTCTTTCAAAAAGGTTTCTTAACTCTTTTGAAATACTTCAAGATTCTTATTATTCAGGCTTAAGTCAAAAGGCATTGCCGTAAAACTACGTTCAGTTAACACACGTACGTCTACCGTACTATATATATATTCTTTTAAAATATCATGCTCAAGAGGATAGGAAGAATCACATACCTCGCGACGATTATCGACTATTAGCAAAACGCTCCACGGCTATAACCCGGCTAGCCTTGTCCACATTCCAAGTAGTACATGCTACTCGCAGAACATTCAACCAATAAAGGTTATAAGTCTCATCAGAATACAAATCCATGTAAGTACATTTAATCTTCTACTTTAATATTCTTCGATGGGATTTCATTCAAGTCTTTTTCGTAATATCCTTCTATTACAGCTCAATTCTCTTCTATGAATCTTATATTCATTTCTATACAACTACAGATGTAATTTCCAATTACAATAGAAGGATGGGATTATTTACCTCTGTAAGCCCAAAATTATCCAAGTTTAATGTCGATCCGAGCAATGTTTAGCTCTACTCCGTGCTCCAACCGCCCAAACAACCCTTAGAAGTTCTACGAACTCCTTCCTAATACTTCAACCAAGCGAAGATTTTCCTAGGGTTTCGCTTAGTAGTGAAGGAAGTATAATAGTATTTCGGGCTTTTAGTATAAGTGTAACTCGAATACTACAAGGTATTTGGGCTAGAGTATTTTGGCATTATAACAATACTTGGAAGTATTTCTCAACCAAGTGAAGGGTATTTTTATGAGAACACTTTAGGCGTGGTACCTGCTCGCTTAGCACCACTAGGAAGGGGTACCCTTTGACCACAAGCCTTACAAAGGGGAGGAGGCTCTTGGACGAGAGCAAGAAGGAGGGAGGATTTTTAGACTTGGAATTTCAAGTGAGGATGAAGAAATAGTCTTCAACTAAGGGGGTATTTATAGGACTTTCAATGGCCAAGATCAAGCCAAGTGGTAGGCAAGTGTAGGGTGGGGATTTGTGTCACGACCCGTTCCGGGGCCCGTGACTGGTGCCTTACCGGGGCACCCAAGTAGTCATACATCAGAGTAATCAGCGGAAATATAAAGCAAGACATGAAACGATTTATAAAATAAGACACGCTTTATGTGAGAAAACATCGCTTTTCGGCATATATATATATAATCATGGTTTAGCGATTACATCCGACATCGCAACATGACTACTGCACTTCTGAAATATACAACTATGGCGATGAGGCCCCCGCCATACCTGATCGTACAAAACTATCTCTGACAGGAGATCATACAAAAGTAGAGCCTCGGAAGAGATGGAGCTCCCGACACCAACGTAGAGATCCTAAGGATGCGGATCTAGAGACCTTGCCCTTACTGCGGCATGAACGCAGCCCCGAAGGAGGTCGATAACAGTACTAAGTATGTGAATCGTAAAGTACTTAAATGAGATCATAACACTTTTTAAAACGGTTTACAAATATGTATGAAGAAATCAAGGAAACCGCACATAGTGCCACATCACAAACAAGAGCAACAATAGGTAAACTGTAATAGGTCTTTTCTAGGCTGCGAATGATTCGAAGCAGGGCCACTCGCCCGTATTATCATTCTGCAAGCCTAATCCTGGACTCCCAGAGCCACTCCGCGTGGGCCCGCATGAGGTATAACCCCGCATCGAGGGTAGCTACTCCTCGGCATCGCCCCGACTCGTTGTCGCGTGGCCACATAGACCGCATGAGGCATAACCCGCATACTAACTCGGAACTCTCGTAGCTCGCATAGGCCCCATGGAACCGCATGAGTTATTCTCGAATAATGGTCCTGCATCGCCGAGTCTACCCCGCGACGGAGGCGCTTAACCCCAGATCATCTCAAGAGGTGAGTGATAGTATACTAACATAACAACTTATCTTTAAACAACATAAGCACAACAAGGATACTCACCTATACAAACGTTACAAGATACTAACACACATAGCATCATATCATGTCTACTTATCAAACCATCTTATTATTCTTTTCACAATATAAGTCTGTTATAAACACATAGGCAAACTTGTTTCTTTTATCAATCTTAAATGGTTATACTTACTTCCCATAAAGCTAGTATAACTCTTAAGCTTCGCTTTAAAACCAATTAGTTCTCTTCTTTTAATATGATTCGAGAGTCTTTTGAAATGTTTTGATTCTTTATTATTCGTGCTTAAGCGTGAGGCATCGCTGTAAGTATTATTCGAGCTTAAGTCAAAGACATTGCCATAGTTATTATTCGATTAACACGTACGCGTCTACCGCACTATATATATTGTAAAATATCATGCTTAGGAAGAATCACATACCTTCTCAATGAAAACCACCCGCTAAGTTGAATATGTCACGCAGAGAGTCACCTATAATAGTCAGATATCTATCAAAGACTACTCAAGGTCATTCTAAACAGAGGGTTCACAATTCTATGGAAAGTTGGGCGCACTTCCCTACCGGTGAGCTATATAAGTCTAGTGTGAAAGCAATCCTATGTAAATACGGTTTGATTATTCATCTTTCAAACCCTTCTACTAGTAATAGTTCAATTCTATTCGTGATATTCTTCTAAGTGATTAATACTTATTCTTATACTTCTACAGATGCATTCTCTAATACAAAAGAGGGTTAGGATTATTACCTCGGTAAGCCCAATAATATCCTAGAAAAGTCGCACTGAGTAAGGTTTTGCTCTAAGTTGTATGCTCCAAGAACCTTAGAAGTTCTTCACAACTTCTACCAAGTACTAAGGTATTTGGGCTAGGTATTTTGGGCATTATAACGATACAAGAAGGTAACTTTATACCAAGGGAGGGGGTAGATTTTTGGCTAGGCTAGGGGCCTCGGCCAAACTACTAGGCTAGAGGGGGTATTCGCCAAGGGCCTTCACAAGGGAGGAGGTGTTTTGGACGAAAGACTACAAAGGGAGAGAGAGGATTTTTCAAGACTTGGAAGATTTGTGGATGAAGAACTCTTCATCTCTAAGGGTATTTATAGGTCGAAGTGGCCAACCAATGGCCAAGATTAAGACAAGTGCAAGGCAAGTGTAGGGTGAGGATTAACTAAACACAAATATCCTACCAACCCTCGACTTGTGCACAAGGCACAAAAAAGCGTGCCAAGGGTTCTTCAATTCGTCCAAATGGACGATTCAAGTCCACCAATGGGAGGTGCCAAGTGTTGCCCTCCGCTGGTCCAAAATGTTTCGTCTCTCGGAAAAATCCATAAAAATAAGAAATGGCATAGCCGAATTTACTCTACGAAAGTGTGGAAACGTTTCGTCGGAAACGATTCTTTTAGTGAGTTGTGTACAAATAAAAGCGTCAAGGCTTATCTTTAAGGCTAGACTTTCGTCGTATTCCCTTACGTACATACTGAAATACGGGTATAACATTCTCCCCCTTAGAAAAATTCGTCGAATGTTCCTTCCCAAGACGATTATCGAAGAAGCTTAGCGGTTGTAAATGCCACACTTGGCCGAGTAACACTTAAGCGTAAACGATAACGAAAATTTACAAGTAGGAAAGTGAATTTACACGGAGGTGTGGGGAATAGGTGAGGATACTTCCGCCTCATGTCCTCCCGGCTTCCCACGTCATCTCCTCCGAGCTCGTTCGCCACAAGACTTTGTGGAAGCCACGTCCTTGGTCGCAGACGCCTAACTCGACGATCGACTATCGCTATGGGAATCTCCTCATACGATAACCCCTCGATCACTGGACATCATCAATCGGGTGTACCCAGATGGATCCCGATACATCTCCTCAGCGTAGATACGTGAAAACCGGATGCATCGCCTCCGGATCGGACGGCAGATCCAACTCATAGGCAACCTTGCCTACCTCGCGGACAATGCGAAACGGCCCAATGTACCTTGGGTGAGTTTCTTCTTCCCGAATCTCATCACACCGCCATGGGTGACACCTTTAGGAAAACCCAATCATGAACCTCGAACTCAAGATGCTGACGACGATGATCTGCATACGACTTCGCCGACTCGAGTGTCGATAGCGCCTCGGATAAGCTTCACCTTATCCATCGCTGCTGTACCAAATCTGGTCCTACTAGCCGCACTCGCCCACATCGAACCAACCTATAGGCGATCTGCACTTCCTCCCATACAAGGCCTCATAAGGCGCCATCCCGAATCGGGAGTGGTAGCTATTATTATATGCGAACTCAACTAGAGGAAAATGATCCTCCCAACTACCACCGGTCAATAACACAGCTCGCAGATATCTCGAGTCCGGATAGTACGCTCTGCTGTCGTCTGCGTGGATGAAATGCGATTACTCGGGCTCACTGCGTCCTAAACCCCTCTGGAAGGATCTCGAAGTTAGCGTAACTGGGCTCCACATGCGATATGATCGAAGTAGGGACTCCATGCGATCGACGATCTCTCGGATGTAAAGTCGGCATAATCCTCGGTAGAAAAGTCGCCCCGACGGAAGAAAGTGGGCTGATTTTCACACATCGACGATAACCCATATAGAATCATGTCTCATCCGAGTGCGAGGTAATCTGTGATGAAATCCATGTTGATTACCTCCCACTTCCGGTCGGGATCTCAATCGTGCGCAACAAACCACCGTGCCTCTGGTGCTCTACCTTCACTGCGACAACACGGGCGAGCTACGAACTCGCAACGTCCTCTTCAAGCCATCCCACCAATACGGATCTAAGGTCGTGGTACATCTTGGTCGACCGGATGGATAGAGTAACGCTGCGTGTGCTTCCCCAAGAACCTGCTGCCAAGTCTCAAACATCCGAACACACATGCGCCTCAAACCTTAGCACCCATCGTGCTACCTCAAAAGGACCTTGCCTCACGAAGAGTCAGATCACGATATCGAATCAAAGCCGATCCTCGGCTGCCTCTTCACCTCGCCGGCGATGGAAGACTCGGCAACCTCACGAACTCTAACCCATCGCTATCGTAATCAATCAAACGGACACCAAGGCTCGCTAACGATGCAAATCACGAACCATGTCCTCCTCTCTAGTCGCACATCCGATAGGCTCCCATCGACCTACGACTAGAGCATACGCCTGACATTGGCCTTCCCGTGGTACAGATATCAACATCGTAATCCTTAAGCAACTCTAACCACCGTCTCTGTCGTAAGTTCAGCTCCCTCTGGCTGAAGATATACTGGAGGCTCTTGTGGTCTGTATAAATATCCACGTGAACCCATACAAATAGTGCCTCCAGATCTTCAAAGCGTGAATCACGGCTGCCAACTCCAAATCATGGGTGGGGTAGTTCCTCTCGTGTTTCTTGGTGTCGGGATGCATATGCTATAACCCCGCCATGCCGCATCAACACACATCCCAACCCGATGCCCGACGATCACAATACACGACATAACCATCCGACCTCGGAAGAGTAAGAACGAAGCGGTCGTCGGTCTCTCTTTCAAAGAATCGAAACCCCGCTCACAAGCATCACCATCAAACTTGGTCGCCAGTCGGCTAGTCAATGGTGCGAAGATAGAAGCAAACTTCTACGAACGCGATAATATCCTGCAAGGCCCGTAAAATCGCGAACCTGCAGCCGGAGTAAGAGGTCAGGCCAAGTCTCGATGCCTCGATCTTGGCGTATTAACTCGAATGCCATCGGCCGACAATATGCCCCAAAACGCCAAGTCAACCAAAACTCACATTTGGAAAACTTGGCGACAATGGCTGCCCCAGAATCGGCCAAGATCGCCAAATGCTCGCATTCTCCGCTCTGGCGAGAATAAACCAAGATATCATCAATGAACACTATCACAAACGTGTTCAAAATGGTTTGAACACTTTCGGTTCATCAAATTCATGAATCTGCCGAGCATTGGTCAACCAGACATGACCACGAACTCATAATGCGTCTGGGTCCGAATGCGATCCAGTGGTGGACATCCACTCTCGACACGAACGATGATAGCGACGCAGATCAATCTTGGAGAAACATCTCGCGCCAATGGTCGAACAAATCATCAATCACGGGAAGGGTATCTTCTTAATGGTCACCTTGTTTTGCTCGTAATCAACACACATGCGCAGCTGGCCCCGCCCTTCTTCACGCGAACAATCTGGCGCCCTGGGGAAACACCGCCTAATGAAGCCCTTCTCCAAAGAAATCCTCGGTGGTCCTTCACTCTCAACTCGGCAGTGCCATTCAGACGTATGGCGGAATGGAAATAGCCGAGTATCCGCAATATGTCAATACAAAACTCAATCTCCCTCTCGGGAGGATACCCGGAGGTCATCCGGGAACACGTGCGGGAACTCACGACTACGGAATCGATCAAAATCTGGTACCGACCTCGAGATCAAACACTCGAACTAGATGGTAGATATACCCCTCGCACCATCTTCCTAGCCTCGAGGTAGGAAATAAACCTACCTCTGCGTCTGGTGCTCCTCCCACTCAACAACCGGCTCCTCGGGAAAGCTGAACCGTACTACTCTCTCTGCGGTCTACATTGGCATAGCAGAAGCTAGCCAATCCATCCCCATAATCACGTCGAAGTCAATCATCTCCAACTCTATCAAGTCGGCTGTGGTCGACGATAAATGGTCACAGACAAGCCTATATACCCGCCGAGCTACCACCGAATCACCGGCTGGCGTAGCTACCTCGAAAGGGTCTATGGACTCGTGCTCTATCCTATCCTACTAACAACAAGGGGAGATATATAGGGCGAGTAGAACCGGATCTATCAAGGCATAAACATCAAACCGAAGCGATAAGGTACGTGGCGACATCGGTGAGGCCTCACGATCTGTCGGTGGACAAAGCATAGATGCGGTTCGAGGGCGCTAATCGAGACCGAGCCACGACCTGCGCGACCTGGCGACCATGAGCACCGCCTCCGGCGAGTAATCGTAGGAGATGATGAAGCGGCAATGAACTCGGTGAGCCCTACCACGTGCGCCACGGTCGGACGATCGCCAAAGTGACCTGCGGCCTGGCGTAATAAGCTCAAAAGTAGTACCACACTTCCTGTAATGGATCCACCGCGTCGGCCACCTGGCGGTGGTCCGTCGGCGATTTCACTACGGGCGCTCGAAGCCACAGGGCCCGATGCGCCTCGAAAACTCGGGCTCGAGGGCGGTGCGGGAGTGCTCTGGCGGGCCGTGGTGCGAATCTAGGCTGCCGAGGCCCGCCCACGATAACCACCGAAGACCCTCGTCACGGCCTTCTGCTTCTCGGTCACTCGACCTCTGCGCTCGCCGCATCCAAGGGCGTGAGCTGCGTGCGGGTAATGTCCATACCGGTGGAGAAACCCGCACATGACTCGGCCATATAGTCGTCTGGCAGGTGACATACGGTGCACCTATCCTCCATATCTACCAATCTTTGGGACATATCGAGCCAATGAATCAAACTCGACATTGTACTCCCGACAAGGTCGTCCTCTCCGCCTCAAAGAAAAATCTATCACCCGCGCCTCCTCATCCGTGGAGGCAAGAAGTGATGAGAAAGCCTGCGAGAACTCATCCCAGTAGGCGGGACGCGTGCTCTCCCGGGATAACTCCATGAATCAAACCAATCGATCGCGGTATCACGCGCGGCTATGAACCAAAGATCACGGACTCGGTCTCCGATTTATTATACCCGTAGTTCCGGTATGTATGCGAGGCGTCGCATCTGAATCTGACGAAAGATTGGAAAGGAAGAAAGAGGTGAATTTTCCACGGAAAAGTTTCCGGTTTTGTGAAGGAAAAGGTTCGTTTATGGAATGGATTCCCGATTGGTATTCGGACTTCTGGAATATTAGAGAATTATGGAATTTTATTTTGAAAATGGTCACGTGGGGCCCACGAGAAATTTACTTTGTGGGGCGCTTGATTTTGAGATTTTGGCCGTTTTGGATATTTCTAAGACGAAATATTTTGGGCGAATCGGGCGACACGTGTCACCCCACGTGGCACCTTTGGGCGAAATATGTTTGTGCACAACACGGTTAGAGTCGTTTTTCGACGTAAACGCTTTCACAACTTTCGTAGGGAATTTCCGCTATGTCATTAAGTATTTTTGCGGATTTTTCCGAGAGACTAACATTTTGGACCAACGAGAGGCGGCACCACCCTCATTGGTGGGCAAAGTGGGCGGTTTGGACGATTTGGGAGGCAAGTGGGAGATATTTTTGGTAGATATTTTGTGTGCAAGTTGGCTAGGACACTTGGGTGAATCTTGGCCCTACTTGCTGCTAGGCACTTGGCTAGATCTTGGCCATTGGTTGGCCTTGGCTTGTGCTATAAATACCCCTCTCCTTTGATGAACTTCTTCATCCAAAATGCCTAAGTCTTGAGCCTTCCCCTCCTTTCGTGAGGCCCCTCGTCGAGAGTTCCCCACAGTGGGGTAGGCAGGGTAGCCACCCCCTCCTTTGTGGTGTGGCCGTGGTACCACTGCCTAGTTTGTTTTCATATAATACCCCCTCTTGGTAGAAATACTCTCAAAGTATTGTTATAATGCCCAAATTACCTTAGCCATATACCTTGTAGTATTCTAAGGTTATACCTTTACAAAAGCCAGTTATACTATTATACTTCCGTCGGTCACAAAACCAAACCCTAGGAAAATCTCCATAGTCAGTTGGAGTATTGTGTAGAAGTTGGTTAGAACTTCTAAGGGTGGTTTAGAGCGGGTTGGGCGCTGGAGTTGGAGCTAAACGATTGCCCAGATCGACTTTAAACTCGGATAATTATGGGCTTATCGAGGTAATTATCTTGTCCCCTATTGTAATTGGAAATTACATGTTGTTAGATTGTATAGTAGAAGTATACTATATATAGTCTTGACTGTAATTACATGGGTGTATACGTGACTTGTGTAGTAGTCCGTGGAGTAGAATTGTACCGTTGGGGTTAGATGATAACCCCACTGGTTGGCTTGGTAGCGGCCTCGTTAGAGAGGAGGTTTACGCTGTTGCGGGGAGGTCTTTGCAAATTTCGTAGAAAGTTCTACGATGAGACACGAATGTTAATAGCGCTGTGGCCTTATAGGTTCAAGTACTACGTGTGGCGCGTTCTACTTGGCAAGGAGTAGCCGGCTGAGGTACTCGGAGCATTTTGCTATTAGTCGATAATCGTCGCGAGGTATGTGAACCTCTTCCTATCTCTCTAGCATGATATGTGTGAACTATGTAGTACGGTGACGTATGTACTAAATGTGTTTGAATGGTTTAAAACATAAAGTGTTATAACGGCTTTATGGGAAGTTGGTTATAATGACTTTATGTTAGTAAGAAAATACATGTGGTTTTAAAAATCGATTTGAACTATAACGGCTTGTTATATGATAAGAAAGAACTTGAAGTATTTTCAAAAGATTTTGAATCATTTTGAAAGGAAGTAATACTTGGTGTTTGAAAACTTAGCGTTATACTAGCTTTATGGGAAGTTAGGTATAACGGCTTAAGAATGCTTTCTTGATTTCGAAATCGAATGTGTATCGACAAACCATCGCAGCGTTAATAAAAGGAAATGTTTTGAATAATTAAGTATTATGAAAACCGGAGAAACTTCCATCTGCATAAGCTAAGATGAGACAAAATGATATTTCCTAGATCATGGTCACGTAATAAGATTGTTATAAACAAGAATATCCTACTCACATAAGGCTTATGTTTCTCAGATTGTTTAAAAGAGAATTATATTCTTAAATGAATAAGACTATGAACTACGGAACCTTTCTAAAATAAGAAACGTGAACATTTGAAATTAGGCAAACTTGGACATTTGGAAAATAATGTTGTTACTTGATTTTACAAAGGTAAGAGTTTTGGGTTTCTTAAAAGGGCGATCACTCTATTTTATACTACGTATTGTGTGACTTATGTGAAAAAGCAGATCTTTTTAAGATTTTAAATGTGTGAAGTACTTTGGGGATAGATGCGAACTTGTTAGTAGAAAGTACCTTGTGTGAATAACTTGATTGTATTGGTTTGTGATAGCCTTGTAATACTTTCTTGTTGCCTTGATAAGTAAACGTGTTAGGATGCTACGTGTGTTAGTATCTTGTGATGTTTGTGTAAGGGGGTTTCCCTTGATTGTGCTTATTAAACTATCAGTCGTTATGATAGTATTGTGGCATTCATCTCTTGAGATGATTCCGGTTAAGCGCCCTCCGTCGCGCGGGTAGACTCAGCGATGCAGGACCATGATTCGAGAATACCTACGCGGGTCGAGGGCCTATGCGGAACTACGAGTTCGTGTTAGTGTACGTCCTTACGGGCATGCGGTCGCGTGGCCATGCGGTGCGAAGTCGGGGCGATCGCCGGAGTAGCTACCTCGATGCGGGGATGCCATGCGGGCGATGAGATTGGCCTATGCGAGCTGCGGAAGTTCCATGACTAGACGCGCGCATTAGATCTGCGCGCAAGTGGCGAGCTTTGATCATGGCGGTGCAGGCAGATCTTATGATACGCTTCATGACCTTGTTGGTGCGTAGGTGTTAGTAGATCGCTATGCCTTCGTCTTACCGTCACGGTGTTATTATGGCAGTGGGACACTCGTGTTCATGTGTGTTCCTTGGAACTTTTATATCATAAAGCTAGCGATGAGAATGTGTCCCACGCACGATTGATGTTGTGGCGTGAGACCCATCGTTATGTTCTTTGGTGATGACTTGAGGCGTGAGTCCTCGACTTGATATGATCGCTTAGTTATTGTAAAATCGTAGTTTGGTCATCATACATGTCTCGCTTTATAGACTATTATGATTTCATTTTGCGGTATTTTTAGTTTCACATACTAAATTTTTGTTACCTTGACCTCCTTCGGGCTGCGTTATCTGCGCAGGTTGAGGTACACCAGTCGTTGATCCTAGCTCTCAGGGTCACAGGTTCAGCGTTTGGGAAGCTCCGTTTCTCCGGCGGCTTATCAGGGGTATAGTCCCCGGTCGTAGTAAGTGTTTACATTCAGAGGTTTGGCGGGGCCACTGTCCGCCATCGTTGTCATATCATTCTGTAAGTGCAGTAATCGTTGTGGGCATGGTTTGTAAAAAGGATTAAACTGCTCATGTTAAAAGTTGTCATTTATATATATGAAAGGCAAGTTTTCATGATTATTGTTTTATACTTCATTTATCTCATATGGTTGTGTTTGTTCGTGATTACTGATGTATGTCTACTGGGTGCCCGGTAAGGCACGATCCACGCCCCGGTTGGTCGTGACAAAAGTGGTATCGAGCGATTAATCCTCGGAAAGTGTCTGACCGTATCAGATTCAAGAAAGTCTTGATTATCGATGTGTTGTGCACCACATCAATAATCGCAGGCTATAGGATATTTAGGATTAGTTTCTATTCTTCTCACTCGAGATCGTGCCTTAGAGCTGTGTTGTAAGTTGAACCTCCGACGAAATCTTTTCCCTTATCATTATGCCTCGCGTAGGCAACCCGAGCCCGGGAGCAAGGCGGCCAGGAGGCTGAGTAGAAGTTCGGAGGGTGGCGAGGGCACAGCCCAATCATTACCTAGGGTAGTGCTTCATTCGGGATTTCTGCGACGTCACTAGCCCCAAAGCAGAGTTTAGCACATGACGGCGATTCTCTGCGTCCACGATATTTGAACCTTCATTCCACGAGAACGGTGAATATAGATTTCAAAGAGGCGACCACATTAGCTATAGATTTGGCTACCAGAGATTATACCATGTACTCACGAGTCTTGATGACTACCTAAGAGAGGTTGTGCAAGAGTAATTCTTCATTGGGCTTGGCATGGCACGTATGCGGGCTTATGTACAGTAGTCAACGTAGAGATTGTGGGTTAACCAGGCAGCGAGAAGAGGGCGGGCGTGCAAGGTCCTTGGTAACTTTCAAGGTGAGTATACCTTAAGTGCTATGTTCTGATAGCAGTGGGGTAGTTGTGATTAGAAATCATGGTGGGTTAACCGAGTAAGATTGTGGAGGATAGAGAAAGTGTGAGCCTTAGAGTGTTATACGTAAAGACCTTAGAGGTAAGGCCATCTCGAGAAAGGTGTAGTGTTATGTTTGACCCTTATAGGAGTGCATAGTGCACGTGAGCTATGTTCGTGGGATAAGTCCCAGTAGCGTGATTTGAAGGAAGGTAGTCGAGCTAAGAAGACCGCGGTTTTCGTAACGTGTTTAGTAAGATTGTTCCTTCGGGAGATGGTATTTTGCGCTTGCCGGTCGGGTTGAGGCTACGTGCGGGTCAACCGCGGTAGGTTTAGTGGTGGGGTCGGTTGTGGTGGTCCTCTTTGTGTTAGGTCGCGAGGTGTTAGGCCCATGTTTAGTTAGCCAATGCAAGTTCGTGGATGCGTTCGACGGTGGTCCGGCGATGGGGGCAACTATCGTGTTCCTCGGTCGGTCGCTCCTCGGCGGTGTTGATGTTATCCGAAAAGGTTGTGAGGTTGCAGGTGCCTACGCACCTTATGACACGATGGAGCCAGTGCAGGTACTTCTCTTTGGGAGTTTGTACGAGCAGGTTAGGAACTCGGTGAGTCTCCATCGCATTCGCCTCGCCGTTGTTTTGATTTAGGTAGCCGTGAGATCGTTGTTCCGGTTGAAGTGTTTAAGCTACCATTTCAGTGTTCGGATGTTGCCTTGCGACGCCTTGTAGGCGGCAATGCAAGTTGCGGTCGATTGGTTCGATGTTGGCGGGGTTCGGATAGTTAGTTCAGCTTGTTCCCGGTGTGGATAGTGAAGCTTGTCTAGAAGAAGTTCGCGGCTCGGAGGAATTGTGCGGATAATCGGCGGCGCTTAGAGTTGAGTTGTGGTCGGTCTTCTTGAAAGTACCACCGCGTGGTGTGACGAGTTTTGGAAAGCAAGGAACTTAGCCCGAGTTACTTTGGGCCTTTGTGAGTTCATGTGAAGAATAGGCCAAAGGTTGCCTATATGTTAGCTTTTGCGTCAGACTTAGGAGGAAGGGCGTCCGTCTTCGTATTGTTATGTTCGAAAGTATCAAGATCCATCGAGAATGATCGATTAATGATGACCACGTTAGAGATAGTAACCCGAGTTTTGATACTAAAGCGATGCTCGAAATGTGATAAGAATCAGGTACAACAATGATCGCGTGCGGCCTGCATCATTTGTTGGGTCGTCGGGCAAGGCTCGCGACAAAGTGACAAAAGTAGTATTATTTGTGGTGATGTAGAGGTGTTTCCTCGTGGACTTAGATGTAAGTGTTGCGCAGTATTTCGTGGCTGTATGGCGTGATTGTTTCGTAAGTATAGTAGTGAAGACTATCTTTGGCGCACGCTTGTTTGAGACTTAGAAGGAACATTCGACGAATGTTTCTAAGGAAGAATGTTATACCCAGTAGTTCCGTGGTATGTATGCAAGGGCGTGCGTGCGAGAATCGACGAAAGATTGGAAAGGAAGAAAGAGTGAATTTTCCACGGAAAAGTTTCCGGTTTTGTGAAGGAAAAAGGTTCGTTTATGGGAATTGATTCCCAGTTGGTATTCTGACTTCTGGAATATTAGAGAATTATGGAATTTTATTTTGAAAATGGTCACGTGGGCCCACGGAGAAATTCTGGTTTTGTGGGGCCGCTTTGATTTTGAGATTTTGGCCGTTTTGGATATTTTGGAAGACGAAATATTTTGGACGAATCGGGGCGACACGTGTCACCCCATGTAGCACCTTTGGGCGAAATATGTTTGTCACAACACCCGGTTAGAGTCGTTTTCGACGAAACGTTTTCCACGACTTTCGTAGGGAATTTCCGCTATGTCATTAAGTATTTTTATGGATTTTTCAGAGGCTTAACATTTGGACCAACGAGAGGCGCTGCACCTCTCATTGGTGGGCAAAGTGGGCGGTTTGACGATTTGGGAGAAGCAAGTCGGGAGATATTTTTGGTAGATATTTTGTGTGCAAGTTGGCTAGGACACTTGGGTGAATCTTGGCCTACACTTGCTAGGCACTTCTAGATCTTGGCCATTGGTTGGCCTTGGCTTGTGCTATAAATACCCTCTCCTTTGATGAACTTCTTCATCCAAAATGCCTAAGTCTTGAGAGCCTTCCCCCTCGCACTCGTGAGGCCCCAGCGAGAGTTCCCACTGTGGGGGTAGGCGAGGGCAGCCACCCCTCCTGTGGTGTGGCCGTGGGTACCCCACTGCTAGTTTGTTTTCATATAATACCCACTCTTGGTAGAAATACTCTCAAAAGTATTGTTATAATGCCCAAATTACCTTAGCCATATACCTTGTAGTATTCTAAGGTTATACCTTTACAAAAAGCCAGTTATACTATTATACTTCCGTCACTCCAAACCGAAACCACAGGAAAATCTCCATAGTCAGTTGGAGTATTGTGTAGAAGTTGGTTAGAACTTCTAAGGGTGGTTTAGAGCGGGTTGGGCGCTGGAGTTGGAGCTAAACGATTGCCCAGATCGACTTTAAACTTCGGATAATTATGGGCTTATCGAGGTAATTATCTTGTCCCTATTGTAATTGGAAATTACATGTTGTTAGATTGTATAGTAGAAGTATACTATATATAGTCTTCAACTGTAATTACATAGGGTGTATTCTGAGAGACTTGTGTAGTAGTACCGTGGAGTAGAATTGTACCGTTAGGGTTAGATGTATAACCCCGGTTGGCTTGGTGCAGGCCTCGTTAGAGAGGAGGTTTCTGTTGTTGCCATGGGGAGTCTTTCACAAATTTCTGTAGAAAGTTCTACGATGAGACCTGAATGTTAATAAGCGCCTTGTGGCCTTATAGGTTGAAGTACTACGTGTGGCGCGTTCTACTTGGCTTAAGGAGTAGCCGACGGCTTGAGGTACTCGGAGCATTTTGCTATTAGTCGATAATCGTCGCGAGGTATGTGAACCTCTTCCTATCTCTCTAGCATGATATGTGTGAACTATGTAGTACGGTGACGTCATACGTGCTAAATGTGTTTGAATGGTTTAAAACATAAAGTGTTATAACGGCTTTATGGGAAGTTGGTTATAACGACTTTACGTTAGTAAGAAAATACATGTGGTTTTAAAAGTAATCGATTTGAACTATAATCGGCTTGTTATATGATAAGAAAGAACTTGAAGTATTTTCAAAAGATTTTGAATCATTTTGAAAGGAAGTAATACTTGGTGTTTGAAAACTTAAGCGTTATACTAGCTTTATGGGAAGTTAGGTATAACGGCTTAAGAATGCTTTCTTGATTTCGAAATCGAATGTGTATCGACAAACCATCGCAGCGTTAATAAAAGGAAATGTTTTGAATAATTAAGTATTATGAAAACCAGAGAAACTTCCATCTGCATGTAAGCTAAGATGAGACAAAATGATATTTCCTAGATCACGGTCATTGTAATAAGATTGTTATAAACAAGAATATCCTACTCACATAAGGCTTATGTTTCTCAGTTGTTTAAAAGAATTATATTCTTAAATGAATAAGACTATGAACTACTTTAACCTTTCTAAAATAAGAAACGTGAACAATTGAAATTAGGCAAACTTGGACATTTGGAAAATAATGTTGTTACTTGATTTTACAAAGGTAAGAGTTTTGGGTTTCTTAAAAGGACAGTCACTCTATTTTATACTACGTATTGTGTGACTTATGTGAAAGAAAGCAGATCTTTTTAAGATTTTTAAACGTGTGAAGTACTTTGGGGATAGATACGAACTTGTTAGTAGAAAGTACCTTGTGTGAATAACTTGATTGTATTGGTTTGTGATAGCCTTGTAATACTTTCTTGTTGCCTTGATAAGTAAACGTGTTAGGATGCTACGTGTGTTAGTATCTTGTGATGTTTGTGTAAGGGGGTTTCCCTTGATTGTGCTTATTAAACTATCAGTCGTTATGATAGTATTGTGGCATTCATCTCTTGAGATGATTAGGGTTAAGCTGCCCTCCGTGCGGGTAGACTCGGCGATGCAGGACCATGATTCGAGAATACCTCACGCGGGTCTGAGGGCCTATGCGGAACTACGAGTTCCAGTTAGTGTCGCCTTTATGGGCATGCGGTCCTTGTGGCGCGGTGCGAAGTCGGGGCGATCTTAGGAGTAGCTACCCTCGATGCGGGGACGCCTCATGCGGGCGATGAGATTGGCCTACGCGAGTGCGGGAAGTTCCATGACTAGACGCGCATTAGATACTGCGGGCAAGTGGCCGCTTTGATCATGTAACGATGCAGACAGATCTTATGATACGATTCGCGACCTTGTTGGTACCGTGGGTGTTAGTAGACGGCTATGCCTTCGCATTTACCGTCTGGTGTTATTATGGCACAGTGGGACTCGTGTTCATGTGTTCCTTGGAACTTTTATATCATAAACCGCCGGTGAGAATGTGTCCCACGCACGATTGATGTTAATGGCGTGAGACCCACTGTTATGTTCTTTGGTGATGACTTGAGGCGTGAGTCACGACTTGATATATTCGCTTAGTTATTGTAAAAGCGTAGTTTGGTCATCATACATGTCTCCGCTTTATAGACTATTATGATTTCATTTGCGGTATTTTTAGTTTCACATACTCGGCACTGTTATCGACCTCGGCCAAGTGCGTTCGTCTGCGCAGTTGAGGTACACGATCGCTGATCCTAGCTCTCGGTCCACGGTTCGGCGTTTGGGAAGCTCCGCTTCTCGGAGGCTTATCGGTGGTGTAGTCGCGTCGTAGTAAGTGTTTACATTCAGGGTTTGGCGGGGCCCTGTCCGCCATTGTTGTCATATCATTCTTAAGTGCAGTAATCTTGTTGTGGGCATGGTTTGTAAAAAGGATTAAACTGCATGTTAAAAGTTGTCATTTATATATATCCGAAAGGCAAGTTTCACAGATTATTGTTTTATACTTCTGTTATCTCATATGGTTGTGTTTGTTCCGCTGATTACTCTGATGTATGTCTACTTGGGTGCCCGGGGTAAGGCACCAGTCACGGGCCCCGGTTCGGGTCGTGACAGACGCCCTGATCACTCTCAAAATCCTCTGAAGCTGACGGATGAACTCCTGCGGATCATCCTCCGGCCTCGACCCATAAAACTCCGGCGGCTCTAATCAAGAAAGTCTCGTGCTCTCAAACTCTCTGCGCCTCGGTGGCGATGATCGACGGGACGACCGGCTGGAGCTGAATCGAACCGCCAGATCCAGCCTCTCGATTATCGCCACAACTTTAGCCAAAGGCGGGCCGTCTCCTTGTACCCTAACTCCTCGCCCGGTGTGGGGCGGGAGGTGTGGGTGCGTGGTCTCTTTGAAATTTGGCGGCGTCATAGAACTCGCCGTCTCGGTATAGACCGGGCTGAGCCCTCGTGACTCTGGGTGTCTGCTAGCGCCTCCTGGCTGCCGCCTTTCGGGCCGGGTTGCCTGCGTGGAGGCATAAGCATTACGAAAGGAATACGTTAGAGGTCCAACCTATAACACGACTCTAAAGCACGATCTCGTAATGAGAAGAATGGAAACCAATCCTAAATATCCTATAGCCTCACGATTATTGGTGTGGTGCACAACACACCGATAATCAAGACTACTAGATACGATGCTCAGACACTTTCAGGATTAATCGCTCGATACCACTTTTGTCACGACGTTCGGGGCGTGGATCGTGCCTTACCGGCACCCAGTAGTCATACATCGTAGTAATCGTGGAAATATAAAGCAAGACATGAAACGATTTATAAAATAAGACACGCTTTATGTGAGAAAACATCGCTTTTCGGCATATATATATAATCATGGTTTAGCGATTCATCGACAGCATGTACAACATGACTCTGCACTTCTGAAATATACAACTATGGCGGGACAGGCCCCGCCATACCTCGACTGTACAAAACTATCTACAATGGAGATCATACCAAAAGTAGAGCCTCGGAAGAGATGGAGCTCCGACACCAACGTAGAGATCCTAAGGACGCGGATCTAGCACTGCTTGCCCTTACCGCGGCATGAACGCAGCCCCGAGGAGGTCGATCTGACAATGTACTAAGTATGTGAAAGCGTAAAGTACTTAAATGAGATCATAACACTTTTTAAAACGGTTTACAAATATGTATGAAGAAATCATGAAACCGCACATAGTGCCACATCACAAACAAGAGCAACAATAGGTAAACGTAATAGGTCTTTTCTAGGCTGCGAATGATTCAAGCAGGCCACTCGCCGTATTATCATTCTCGCAAGCCTAATCCTCGACTCCCGAGTCGCATAGGCCACTCACGTGGGCCCGCGTGAGGTATAACCGCATCGAGCGTAGCTACTCCTCGGCATCGCCCCGACTCGTTGTCCGCATGGCCATGCACCGCATGAGGCATAACCCGCATACTAACTGGAACTCTCGTAGCTCCGCATAGGCCCCCTGGACCGCGTAGGTATTCTCGAATCATGGTCCTGCATCGCCGAGTCTACCGCGTCGGAGGGCAAATTAACCCCGTATCATCTCAAGAGGTGAGTGATAGTATACTAACATAACAACTTATCTTTAAACAACATAAGCACAACAAGGATACTCACCTATACAAACGTTACAAGATACTAACACACATGTCTACTTATCAAACCATCTTATTATTCTTTTCACAATATAAGTGCATATCAACACATAGGCAAACTTGTTTCTTTTATCAATCTTAAGTGGTTATACTTACTTCCCATAAAGCTAGTATAACTCTTAAGCTTCATTTAAAACCAATTAGTTCTCTTCATAATATGATTCAGTAGTCTTTTGAAATGTTTTGATTCTTTATTATTCAGCTTAAGTGAGGCATTCCGTAAGTATTATTCGTGCTTAAGTCAAAGACATTGTCATAGTTATTATTCGCTTAACACATGTACGCTCACTGCGTACTATATATATTGTAAAATATCATGCTTAGGAAGAATCACATACCTTCTGAAAACCACCGCTAAGTCAATATGTCGCACAGAGAGTCAGCCTATAATAGTCACAGACATCTATCAAAGACTACTCTGAAGGTCATTCTAAACAGAGGGTTCACAATTCTATAGAAAGTTGGGCAGCACTTCCCTAACCGGTGAGCTATATAAGTTCATCGAAAGAAATCTATGTAAAATCTGCTTGATTATTCATCTTTCAAACCCTTCTACCGTAATGTGATTCAATTCTATTACGTGATATTCTTCTAAGTGATTAATACTTATTCTTATACTTCTACAGATGCATTCTCTAATACAAAAGAGGGTTAGGATTATTACCTCGGTAAGCCCAATAATATCCTAGAAAAGTCGCGAGAGCAAGGTTTTGCTCTAAGTTGTATGCTCAAAGAACCTTGAAGTTCTTCACAACTTCTACCAAGTACTAAGGTATTTGGGCTAGGGTATTTTGGGCATTATAACGATACAAGAAGGTAACTTTTCTACCAAGGGAGGGGGTAGATTTTTGGCTAGGCTAGGGGGCCTCGCCAAACTACTAGGCTAGTAGGGGTATTCGGCCAGGGCTTCACAAGGAGGAGGTGTTTTGGACGAAAAGACTACAAAGGAGAGGAGAGGATTTTTCAAGACTTGGAAGATTTGTGGATGAAGAACTCTTCATCTCTGGGGGTATTTATAGGTCAAGAAGTGGCCAACCAATGGCCAAGATTAAGACAAGTGCAAGGCAAGTGTAGGGTGAGGATTAACTAAACACAAATATCCTACCAACCCGACTGCACAAGGCACAAAAACGTGCCAAGGGTTCTTCAATTCGCCCAAATGGACGATTCAAGTCCACCAATGGGAGGTGCCAAGTGTTGCCCTCCGCTGGTCCAAAATGTTTCGCCTCGGAAAAATCCGCAAAATAAGAAATGGCATAGCGAATTTACTCTACGAAAGTGGAAACGCGTTTACTGAAACGATTCTTTTAGTGAGTTGTGTACAAATAAAAACGTCCAAGGCTTATCTTTAAGGCTAGACTTTCGTACGTATTCCCTTACGTACATACTCTGGAAATACGGGGTATAACAATTTGGACATGTGTTTGTTGGTTCCACTTGCTCATCAACTACACAAAAAATATCCTACCAACTCCTTGACAAAAAAGAAGGCAAAACGTGCCATGGTCGTCCCACTTGGTCCGCCAACTTGAGGGTGACAAGTGTCGCCCTCTCGTTGGTCCAAAATATTCTGTCTCTCGGAAAAATCTGCCAAAATAATAAATGACATAGCCGTATTTTTCCCTTCGTAAAGTCCGGAAAATGTTTCGTCGGAAAACGACTCTTTTCGCTAGTTGTGTATAAATTTCGCCACTTTGCCTACTTAAGGCTTAAAATTTTGTACGTACGCCCTCACGTACATACTATGGAAATACGGGGTATAACAAAATACCCCCCTTTATAGCAAGACTTCTTCATCCACACTTAGAGATTTCAAGACTTGAAATACTCCTTCCCCTCTTCTTGTTGTTCTCGTCCAACACCCCTCTCCCTTAACCAAACTTGTCCAAAAATTCTTAAACTTCTAAGTGTTCTTCCTTAGTGTATTAGGAAGATTAGTAACTAAGAGTTAGAAAAGATTTCACACCTCTAGCCCCTAAACTACCCCTTGGCCGAAACATTGCCAAATTATAGCCTTAGTATTCTTCACTTTTTGGGGTTGAAGTATTAAGTAGAAGTTGTTTAGAACTTCTAAGGGTTTCTTGGAGCAAATTGGGCGTCATGCAGGAGCTAAACCTTGCTCAGGATCGACTTTAATCTTGGATAATTTTGGGCTTATCGAGGTAAATATCTTTGTCCTTCTATTGTAATTGGAAATTACATATAGTAGTTTAGAATTGAGTATAAGATATAGAAGGACGGTATAAAAGAAGAGAATTGAATCAACTGTTACATAGATCGTATTTACAGAGACTTGAGTAGTTTGACTGTAGGGAAGTCTGCCCAAATTTCCGTAGAAATAAGAACCTTCGCTTAGAATATTCTACGAGTAGTCTAGACATTGATAGACGTGTTGACTATTATAGGTTGATACTCTGCGCGACATATTCGACTTGGCAGTGGATTTCACGAGGAGGTGTGTGATTCTTCCTATCCTCTTGAGCATGATATTTTAAAAGAATATATATAGTACGGTAGACGTACGTGTGTTAAATGAACGTGGTTTTACTTCGATGTCTTTTTAATAAGAATCTTGAAGTATTTCAAAAGAATTAAGAATCGTTTTTGAAAGAAGAGTAATACTTGGTTTTAAAAGCTTAAGAGTTATACTAGCTTTATGGGAAGTTAGGTATAACGACTTAAGAGAAATATAAGGAACGGTTTACTTAATTGTTTATGAAAGCCTTGTATTGATTTCGGAAATGAGAATAAGTATCGAACAAACCACTGCAGCGCTAATAAAGGAAAATGTATTGACTATTAAGTATTATTAAAACCAGTAGAAACCTCCATCTGCATAGAAGCTAAGATAAGACAAAATTGTATTACATTTCCTAGATCATGGCTGCTTTAATAAGATCATTAATAAACAAGAATAACCTACTCACACATAAGGCATATGTTACTCAAATTGTTTTAAAAGACACTAGGTTGTTAAGTGATTAAGACTATGAACTATGAAATCTTTCGAAAATAAGAGACTGGAGTATTTGAAATTAGGCAAGCTTGAACTTTTGGAAAGGAATGTTGTCACTTGATTTTAAAAAGGAAAGTGTTTTGGTTTACTTAAAAATATTAGTCACTCTATTTTAATACTACGGGTATCGAGTGACCTTTATAAAAGAAATGGATCTTTTAAAAGAATTAACGTATGAAGTACTTTGGGGTTAAAAACCCGAACTTGTTAACATAAAATAGAAAGTACCTTGTGTGAATAACTTGACTATGTTGGTTTGTGATAGCCTAGTAATACTTTCTTGTTGGTATGATAAGTAAACATGTTAGGATGCTACGTGTGTTAGTGTCTTGTGATGTTTGTGTAAAGGGGTTTCCCTTGATTGTGCTTATGTTGTTTAACGATAAGCCGTTATGTTAGTATTGAACCACTCCTCTCGACATGATATAACCGGGTTAAGCTGCTCCGACGCGGGTAGACTCAGCGATGCAGGACCATGATTCGAGAATACCTCATGCGGGTCCAGGACCTATCGCGAGCTACGAGTTCCAGGTTAGTGTGCGGGGTTATACCTCATGCGGTCTATGTGGCCAAGCGGACTACGAGTCCAGGACGTTGTCGAGGAGTAGCTACCCTCGATGCGGGGTTATACCCTATGCGGGCCTAAGTGAGTGGCCTATGCGGACTACGGGAGTCCAGGATTAGGCTTGCTTAATGATACTATGGGAGTCCAGGAGTAGCTACCCTCGATGCGGGGTTATACCCTATGCTTAAAGACCTCGTGATACATTTTTATAGCATTGTTGGTACTGTGGGTTTTAGTAGTCGGCTATGCCTTCGTACTTACCCCGTACAGTTTTATTATGACACAGGTGGGACCTGGTGTTCATGTGTATGCCTTGGTGTTTTTATATCATGGATCACGGTGAGGAAGGAATTCCACGCATGATTGATATTGTGGGCACGAGACCCATGGTTATATTTGAGTGATGACTTTAAGGCGTGAGTCCACGACTTGACATATTTGCTACATATTGTGTATCGTAAATTGGTTATCATATATTATGTCTTCGTTTATATAGACTATTATGATTTCATGCGATATTTTGATTTCACATACTTGTACTGTTGTACTAACCTCCTTGCGGTGCGTTCATGCCGCAGTAGGTACACCGCTTGTTGATCCTCGCTCATAGGGTCACGATTCAGCGTTTGGGAAGCTCCGTTTCTCCGAAAGGCTTATCGTGGTATAGTCCTGCCGTTGTAGGTACTTACATTCGGGTATGGCGGGCCCGTCCGTCGTTGTTGTAATATTCGTAAGTGCAGTAATCTTGTTGGGGGTAGAGTAAGTAAAAGGATGTAAATCGCTCGTTCAAGTTTATATACATGTATGCGTAAAGGCAACTTTTCTCAAATAAACTGCTTTCTTCATATTGTTTCATGTCTTGTTTTATATTCAATGTTACTCGATGTATGTCTGCCGTGGGTAAGGCACGATCCGCGAACAGTGTCGAAAACGGGCCGTGATCTGCAGCTTACACCATTTCTAGTGATACAACATCGAGAGAAAATCGAAATAAAACATGAACATGAATTAAGAGACATGATAATAAACAGCAACCAAAAGCGATTTGCCTTGGTATATATACATAAATACCCGACGATTATCCTTTACAAACCCCGCCCACACAAAGCATGCACTCTAAGATTTTTACAATTTATGGCAGCTATGACGCCATACCCACGAATGTACAAAATGTACCAGATCATCTGGTAATATACCAAAAGATAAGCCTCAAGAAATGGGGCTTCCCGACACGAACTCATGATCCTATGAGCGAGGATCCACAAATCGATGTACTTTCTCACCTTCTAAGGCGAGGTCAAGACAGTACCAAGTATGTGAAATCAGAAAAGATCAGAAATGAAATCATAATAGTCTATATAAGCGAGAGACGTATGATAACCAAACTACGCTTCACAACATAAAAGCGATGTCAAGTCGTGACTCACGCCTGCCATCCTCAAGTCATCCTCGTGGAACTCCTTCCTCACCGCCGGCCTAGGTGTAAATCGTGTGGAATACGTGTCCGGCCCATCCCGGGACTCGGTAAGAATCGTGTCGGCCCGTCCATCCAGGACTCGGTAGAGAATCAGATGGAATACGTGTCCCGGCCCATCTCGTGGGACTCGGTGAATAATCAGATGGAATACGTGTCCCGGCCCATCTCGTGAGACTCGGTGAATAATCAGATGGAATACGTGTCCCAGCCCATCTCGTGGGACTCGGTGAATAATCAGATGGAATACGTGTCCCGGCCCATCTCGTGGGACTCGTGAATAATCGATGGAATACGTGTCCCCGTCCCATGGGACTCGGTGAATAATCGCTCATAACAAATCAGCCGACTCCATCGAGACGGTGGTATAGAAATACGATATATGCACAAGGCTATCAAACACAAACATAGGCAAGTTACACACAACTCAAGTTTATTTTAGGCCAAAGTCCAGGTTCTGACCCCAAAGTATTACGTACGTTAAATTCTTTTTAAAAGATCTATTCCTTTTATAAAGGTCACCCGATACCCGTAGTATTAAAATAGAGTGACTCACATTTTTAGGTAAACCAAGTAACAACATTCTTTTCCAAAAGTTCAAGTTTGCCTAATTTCAAACACTTAAGTCTCTTATTTTATAAAGGTTTCATAGTCCATAGACTTAATCACTTAAGAATATAATCCTCTTTTAAATAATTTGAGAAACATATGTCTTATATGTGAGTAGGTTATTCTTGTTCATAATCAATCTTATTAAAGCAGCCATGATCTAGGAAATGTAATATCATTTTGTCTCATCTTAGCTTCTATGCAGATGGAGGTTTCTAACGGTTTTAATAATACTTAATTAGTCAAAACATCTCCTTTTATTAACGCTGCAGTGGTTTGTCGATACTCATTCTGATTTCCAAAATCAGTAAACATTATTCCTTTTAAAAACCAAGTACTCATTACTCACGAATGAGGTTTCACAAAACTCATATTAATTCATTCAAGTCAAGTCTCTTATCTTTTAAGATCAAGTCTCTTAACTTCTAACAATCAAGAAATCATTCTCTTTATGTTATACCGTATTTTTGGTATGTGCGTGGGGCGTGCGTAGAAAATTTGAACTTGAAGATTTGGCTTCACGATTTATTTTGTGCACAACCCCGGTTAGAGTCGTTTTTAAACGCTTTCCACTTTCGTAGGAAAATTCGGCTATGTCATTTATATTTTTGCGGATTTTTCCGAGAGACGAACGTGTTGGACCAACAAGAGGCGCCACTGCACCCTCTCATTGGTGGAGTGTGGCGGTAAAGGTGGCCGAAAGTGAGGCCTTGTGGTCGAGGGTTGGTAGGATATTTTGTGTGTTAGTTGGTTAGGGTGCACTTCGCAAGATCTTGGCCTACACTTGCCTTGCACTTGGCAAGATCTTGGCCATTGGTTGGACTTGGCTTGTCCTATAAATACCCTCTCCTTTGAAGACTTCTTCATCCAAATAATTTCCTAAGTCTAAAATTCCTCCCTCCTTTGTAGTGTAGTTCTCGTCCCTCTCCCCCGTTGTGAGGCCTTGGCGAGCCCTTCTTCCCCTCGGCGAGAGTACCCCTAGTGGGGTAGGCGAAAGTATACACCCCCACCCTGGTGTTGTCTCGTATAAATACCCCTCTTGGTAGAAATACTCTCAAAGTATTGTTGTAATGCCCAAATTACCTTAGCCATATACCTTGTAGTATTCTAAGGTTATACCTATACTAAAAACCCGAAATACTATTATACTTCCGTCATCCACAAACCGAAACCAAGGAAAATCTCCATAGTTAGTTGGAGTAGTAGTAGAAGTTGGTTAGAACTTCTAAGGGTTGTTGAGCGGGTCGGGCGCACGGAGTAGAGCTAAACCTTGCTCAGATCGACATTTAAACTCGGATAATTATGGGCTTATCGAGGTAATTATCTTGTCCCTATTGTAATTGGAAATTACATGTTGTTAGAATATATAGTTGGAGTATACTATATATAGAATCGAACGTAATCCCATCGGCAATGTCTTTTGACTTAAGCTCAAGAATAAAGAATCGACAGAATTACATAGGACTGTATTATAGTAGACTTGTGTAGCATTACTGTGAAGTAGAATTGTACACGTCCGGTTAGATGTATAAACCCCCCCGGTTGGCTTGATAGCCGGCCTCGATAGAGGAGGAGATTTACGCTGTGGCGGGGGGGGGGGAGGTGCTGCCGAATTTTCTGAAGAATGTTCTACGATAAGATCTAGATGTTAATAAGCGCCTTGTGGCCTTATAGGTTGAAGTACTACGTGTGGCGCGATCTACTTGGCTTAAGGAGTAGCTGACGGCTTGAGGTACTTGGAGCGTTTTGCTATTAGTCGATACTCGTCGCGAGGTATGTGAACCTCTTCCTATCTCTTCTAGCATGATATGTGTGAACTATGTAGTACGGTAGACGTACATGTGCTAAATGTATTTGATTGGTTTAAAACATAAAGTGTTATAACGGCTTTATGGGAAGTTGGTTATAACAGCTTTATGTTGGTAAGAAAATACTTGTGGTTTTTAAAAGGTAACTGATTTGAACTATAAATGGCTTTTTATGTGTTAATAAAGAACTTGAAGTATATCAAAAGATTTTTGAATCATTTTGAAAGAAGAAGTAATACTTGGTTTTTGAAAACTTAAGAGTTATACTAGCTTTATGGAAAGTTAGGTATAACGGCTTAAGAATGTTTCTTGATTTGAATCAGAATGTGTATCGACAAACCACCGCGGCGTTAATAAAAGGAAATGTTTTGTGATTTAGTATTATTAAAACCAGAGAAACTTCCATCCGTGAAGCTAATATGATACAAAATGATATTTCATAGATCATTTTTGTAATAAGATTGTTATAAACAAGAATATCCTACTCACACATAAGGCTTATGTTTCTCAGATAGTTTAAAAGAGAATTATATTCTTAAATGAATAAGACTATGAAATACGAAACCTTTCTAAAATAAGAACCGTGAACATTTTAAATTAGGCAAACTTGGACGTTTGGAAAATAATGTTGTTACTTGATTTTACAAAGGTAAGTGTTTTGATTTACTTCAAAAGATAACCACTCTATTTTCATATACTACGGGTATTGTGTGGTTTTTGTGAAGTAACATATCTCTAAAGAGTTATTGTATAAAGTACTTTGGGGATAAAAACCCGATCTCGTTAATCATATAGTAGAAAGTACCTTATGTGTGAATAACTTGATTGTATTGGTTTGTGATAGCCTTGTAATACCTTCGTGTTGATTTGATAAGTAAACATGTTAGGATGCTACGTGTGTTAGTATTTTGTATGATCATGATGTAATGGGGTCATTCTTGTTGTGCTTACGTTGTTAAACGTTAAGCCCGTTGTACTATTATTATATCACATACCCCTTTGACTTATTATACCGAGGGCTTGCCACCCTTGATGCGGGTCTATACGGCCTATGCAGTCCTTGTGACTATGCGGAGTGCGGTAGCTCCAGGATTGATCATTCCGGGTGTTTAGCCTGATGCGGGGGATTCCCTATGCGGTCTGTTGAGACTATGCGGTCTTTTGAGACTATGCGGGTTGCGGAGCCTGGCGGATACCGAAGGTTAAGGCGCGCCGATGCGAGTGTACCTCGAGCGCTCTAGGACCATGATTCGAGGAATACCTTATGCGGGTCCGTGTGTGACCTATGCGAGTCGCGAGAGTTCGTGGATAGACACGCACATTGATCTGCGGGCAAATGGCCGCCGATCATGTAGTGCGGTCTAGAAAGACCTCGTGATACGCTTTATGGCATTTGTGGTACGAGGTCTTAGTAGTCGCCATGCCTTCGTACTTACCGTGCGGTTTCTTGTGATGACTTTGAGGCGTGAGTCCCTAACTTGACATGATCGCTATTTATTGTGATCGTAGTTTGGTTATCATACATGTCTCCGCTTTATATAGACTACTATGATTTCATTTACAATATTTATTTTCATTTCACATACTTTTTGTTATCGACCTCGCCCGAGGCTGCGTTCATGCCGCGAGTAAAGGTACACCGATCGTTGATCCTCGCTCTTAGGGTCACGATTCAAGATTGGAAGCTCCGTTCCTCCGAGGCTTATCTCGTATAGTCCCTGTTGTTGTAGGTGTTTACATTCGTGGTATGACGGGGCCCTGTCCGTCGTTGTTGTCATATCATTCGTAGAGTGCAGAATCTTGTTGTGGGCGTGGTTTGTAAAAGGATTAAACTGCTCAGTTGCCAAGGAGTTGTTGTTTCTATATATATGCCGTAGCGCAAGTTTTCGCTGTGTTATTGCTTATACTTCTATTTTATGTTATTGATTTATGTTCCTGATTTTCTCGATGTATGACTCTTGGGGTGCCCGGTAGGCACGATCACGCCCGGTTCGGTCGTGACAAAAGTGGTATCGAGCGATTAATCCTCGGAAGGTGTCTCCATGCATCAGATTCAGGAGTCTTGATTATCGGTGTGTTGTGCACACCAATAATCGTGAGGCTATAGGTATTTAGGATTGGTTTCTATTCTTCTCACTCGAGATCGTGCCTTAGAGTTGTGTTGTAAGTGGACCTCTAACGATTTCTTTCCTTACCGCTATGCCTCCGCGTAGGGCAACCCGCCCAGAGGCAAGGCACTGGCGAGGAGTCTGCGAGCAGAGTACTGAGGGTTACGTGGGCACGTGCCCAATCATCACCGTGGTGCTTCATTCGGGAGTTTTGTGACGCCACTAGCCCAGTGAGTTTAGCACGGCGGCGATTCCTATTGCGGCCATGATATTTGAACCTTCGCCCACGGCCGGGAACGGTGAATTTAGATCGCAAGCAAGCGACTTCATTACTAGCTATGGATTTGGCTACGAGAGTATACCGATGTACCGCGAGACTTGATGACTACCTAATAGAGCGTTGTGCGAGTAATTCTTCGATTAGGCTTGAGCATGGCACGTATGCGGGCTTATGCGCAAGCAGAAGACGTGAGATCGACGGGTTAACGGGGCGAGAAGCAGGCGAGCAGCAAAGTCCTTTGGTAACTTTTGAGGCGAGTCACCTCACCAGCGGATTAGATTATGCACATCCACCAGTGCAGAAAGGTCCTCCACAGGGTTCAGGACGTTCGGGGTATGCAGGAGTTGGTCAGAGCTCCAGAGCTTCCGATTCACAGCTACATGTAGGTTCCAGCCAGCGGGATTCAGTGTTCCCTCGGTATTCACAGTGTGACAGACGTCATCCCGGGGAATGTCGTCTTTTAGTTGGTACTTGTTGTACCTACGACCGTCAGGGTCTGATGTCGAAAGAGTGTCCTTGTAGGAGGACTTAGCCTTCAGGATCGGTGGGTAGTTTGTCATCTTCCTTAGCTATGCGCCCTACGGGGCAGGTTTGTTTAGAACGACTAAGGGGAGTGAAGCAGTAGATACAGGCATATCCTTAACCCTCTAGAGATTAGTAGCGTATGATGAGATGAGTATATCTTAAGTGCTGTGTTCTGATAGCAGAGTGTATATTGTGATTAGAAATCTTGGTTAGTTAACCAAGTAAGATTTGGGGGATAGAGAAGGTGTGAGCCTTAGAGTTTTATACGTAGAGACCTTAGAGGTAAGGCCATCTCGAGTAAAAGACGTATGTTTATGTTTGACCCTTATAGGAGTGCATAGTGCACGTGAGCTATGTTTACGGGATAAGTCCCTGAGTAGTGTGGAATGAAAGAGGGTAGTTGAGCTAAGAAGACCGCTAGGTTTTCGTAACGTGAATTAGTGAGAGTTTTCCTTCGGAGAACTAGCGTTTAGCGCGTTCTTGGTCGGGTTGAGGCCGCGTTGCGCGTCAACCCGCGGCATGTTTGGTGGTGGTCGGTTGTGGTGGTCGCCTTGTGGTAGGGTCACGAGGGTGTTAGGCGAGTTTATTTAACCAACGTCTGAATCGTGGACGATTCGACCGAAGAGTCGGGCGCGAGGTCACCGCCTTGTCTTAGCAAAGACCGCTTACTCGTGAGAGGTTATGCGAGATGTTATATCGTAAAGGTTGTAAGGTCGCACGGTGCCTACCTTCACCTTATGTCGCATGAAGCCCAGTTGTGGCTATTTTCGTTTTCAAAAGTTTTACCAGCAGATTGTTGTCTCCGTGGAGGAGTGTTTAAGCTACCGCTTTGATGTTCTGATGTCGCCTTATGAAGCCTTGTGAGGCGGATGTGTAAGTCGCCGGCCGATTGGTTCGATGTTGGCAAGATTCGGATGGTTGGTTCAGCTTGTTCCAGCGATCGTGGATAGGGTAAAGCTTGTCTGTAAGAGGTTCCGCGGCTCGTAGAAATCGTGCGGATGATCGGCGACGCCAGAGTTCAGGACGATCGGTCTTCTTGAAGGTACAACCCCGGTTAGGGTGTGACGAGATTCGGAAAACAGAGGAAACTTAGCCCGTGTTACTTTGGGCCTTTTTGAGTTCATGTGGATAATAGGCCGGGTTGCCTATATGTTAGCAATTGCCGTCCGACTTAGGAGGCAGTACGTCCGGTCTTTCGTATTGTTAGGTTCGAGAAGGAGATCGGAGATCCATCCAGAGAGTTCCCTGTAATGATGACCACGTTAGAGATAGTAACCCCGAGTTTTGGAAACTGAAGCAGTATCAGAAATGTGGTAAGAGTTCGAGTGTACAAGAAGTGTACGACATCCTCAGGGATCGCATGTAGTCCGGTACCATTTGTACGTCTAATCCGGACGTGTACAATTCTACTTCACAGTAAAGCTACACAAGTCTGTAATGTCTGATCTATGTAATTCTGATTCGCTTCTCTTCTTTAAATTCAGCTTAAGTCAAAAGACATTGCCGCATAATTATGTTCGGTTCTATATATAGTATACTTCAACTATATATTTCCTACATGTAATTTCCAATTACAATGAAGGTCAAGTGTTTACCTCGATAAGCCCAAAATTATCCAAGTTTATATGTCGATCTGAGCAAGGTTTAGCTCTACTCGTGCGCTCCAACCCGCTCCAAACAACCCTTAGAAGTTCTAACCAACTTCTACTCAATTACTTCAACTATCAACGAAGATTTCCTTAGGGTTTTGTTTAGTGGCTAAAGGAAGTATAATAGTATTTCTGGGCTTTTAGTATAGGTATAACCTTGGAATACTACAAGGTATAAGGGCTAAAGTATTTGGGCATAATAACAATACTTGGAGAGTATTTCTATACCACAAAAGGGGGGGTATTATACGAAAACAACTAGGCTAGGGGGGGGGGGTACCCCTCGGCTAGACACTACAAAGGGGGAGGGGGAGGCTCTCGGCCAAGGCTTCTCAAAAGAGGGGGGGATGGTGGACGAAAGCTACAAGGCAAGGGGGAGGGATTTCAAGACTTGGAAAAGGATTTTTGGATGAAGAAGTTCATCAACTTAGATGGGTATTTATAGGTCAAGCAAAGGCCAACCAATGGCCAAGATCCATCCAAGTGTTAGGCAAGTGTAGGGCTAGGATTCAACCATATGTACCTTATCCATCTACCCACAAAATATCACAAAATATCCTACCAACTCCCTTGACCCCTTTTCGTCCTAACCGCCCACAACTTCTCCAATGTGAGGTGACACATGTCACCCTCCCGTTGGTCCAAAATGTTTCGTCTCTCGGAAAAATCCGCAAAAAATAATAAATGACATAGCCGGAATTTTCCCTTCGCAAGTTTAGTAAAACGTTTCGTCGAAAAACAATTCTTTTCGGCACTTGTGCCCAAATTTTCGAACCTAGCCAAACCTTAAGGCTTAAATTTATATACGTACGCCCTCACGTACATACTCTGGAAATACGGGGTATAACACCGGGTTCGGGTCGTGACATTAGTTATAACGACTTTAGGGGAGTCAAAGGAGTGATTTACTTAAATGATTTAAAAGAGGAGAAATGACATGATTTAAAGAGAAGTAATTTGTTTTAAAGGTGTGAGTTACTTGGGATTTAAAAATAGAAGCTACTTGATTTCAAAACCTTGAATTGAAGTTTTAAAAGTGTAGTTTGATTTGAAAAATAGAAGTGGCTTGATAATACGAGTGTTAGTGTATTAGGGGTCATAAATGAATTTGGTTTCATTGTAGTACATAAAAGAAGTGACTAGAGTGTAAATGTCACACCCCGAACCCCGGGCCCGGGACTGGTGCCCTACCTGGCACCATACCTTAACAACACAAGTAAACGCGAATTTAAATAACACCTCATTTTTTTAAAACCAACATACGTGCAAGGAAAAGCCGACAAGGTGCCGTGATAATATACATAATAAAAGACACTACTGCACATGAGTCCAATCCACATATGAATACAGACCTCTAAGAGTTTTACTGAAATATGACGGGACAAGGCCCCGCCGTACCCATAACCGTACAAAAGCCTGTACTGAAGGAACTATACCAAAAAGATAAACTCCTGAACAGATGGAGCTATCCAAAACTCGGAGCAGGGTCCTACACCTGAAGATCACCAAACTGCGTACCTAAACCTGCGGCATGAACGCAGCCCCCCGAAGGAGGTCAGTACGAAGAATGTACCAAGTATGTGAAATGAAATCAGAATGAAATCATAACAGTCTAAACAAAACAGAGACATATATGATAGCCAACCTACAAGACACAACACATAGCGGCCATATCAAGTCGTGACGCATGCCCTCAAAGTCATTACTAAAATATAACCGTGGGTCTCACGCCCATAATATCAATCATGCGTGGAATCCTTCCTCACCGCCAGGCATCCATGATGTAATATAACACCAATAGGCATACATGAACACCAAGTCCCACTGTGTCCTAAAATCAGACGGGCAGTAGGAAAACGAACCACCGGATCCACTGCATCATAAACCGACGGGGCAAGACGAAAGCCAACTACAGATCCGGCTGCGTCACAATCGACGGGGCAAGTATGAAAGCTAACTACCAGATCCGGCTGATCACGAGATATGACCGGCAAGTGCGAAAGCTATCTACCGAGTCATCAGACCAAATCGTGCAATAGCAGACGGGGAAAATACGAAGCCAACTACCGAGCTATCTGCGTCGACCCGACGGGGCAAGTACGAAGCTAACTACGAGCTATCCTGCGCCACTACACCTCATGGAGGGCTAATCCATGGAATAACAATATCCCACGTGGTCGCACGCCCGAATCCCACATCGTATAAGCATGACCATGGGGTAATACAAACAACCGAATCTAACCCGCCTGGTCATGCCCTAAATCCACATCGTATAAGCATGTACAAGGAGTAACACAAATAATGGAAGCATACGTGGAATCCCACATCACCGCTTGCGTCGCCCAAGTAAACTTACAACAAGACAGCCGACCCTCCAACCGAGAGTCGCGACAACGTAATAAAACATAATACTTGCACTCAAAAGCTATCACCAGCACACATAGGCAAGTTCATAAAATCTATAGACTTTCATTTTATAAACTCAAGGCACTTATAGAATAATTCTCAATTAACCAAGCCAAAGTACTTATCAAGGCACACATAGAATAATTCTCAATTAATCAAGCCAAAGTACTTATCAAGGCACACATAGAATAATTCTCAATTAAAAAAGCCAAAGTACTTATCAAGGCACACATAGAATAATTCTCAATTAAACAAGCCAAAGTACTACGTACGTACATTCTTTTCAAAAGACTCCTTTTATGTAAAACCCCAAGATACTAACACCCGTAGTATCAAGGTGTGTCTATTTTTCAAAGTAAGTTACTACACTTTTAGAAAACTCATTTCAAAGCTTGAAATCAAGTAACTTCAAATTTTCACAATCTAGGCAACTTATGCCTAATAATCAAAATAGCCAACTTTCTAAACCTTGCATAAAGCCGTTATAACCAACTTCCCATAAATCCGTTATAACCCTTTATGGTTTTTAGACAATTTCATTCTTTATATAACCAAGAGACTTATACTTAAAACCAAGTATCACAAACTTTCAAATCAAGTTTCTTAACCTTCAAAATACTTCAAGTCTCTTAATATATAGAAAACAAATTTCTTCTACTTATAAACCTCAAGTAACTCACACCTTTAAAACAAGTTACTTCTCTTAAATCATGTCATTTCTCCTCTTTTAAAACAATTAAGCAAATCACTCCTTTGACTCCCCTAAAGTCATTATAATGACTTTTAGGTTTTGGAACTAAGGCACTAGCCAAAAGGTTTGGAAACCACTTCCTTTTCAAGACTCCATGTACTTTAAGTAAAAATACTTTCACTTTTAAGAATCCAAACTTCACTAAGGCAATGGATTATACAACTTACAATTTAAACATCAAAGTACAATCAAGGAAGTACATAGAACAAATTCTACTTTAGGCAATCCAAATACAACCAAGGAATGGATCATTTAAGGAGTAGGACATACTTTCTTTATCTTAAGGAATCATGCTAGAAGAGGAGATAGTTCACATACCTTTTCGGCTAAATCCACAAGCTAAGACGAATACGCCGTACGTAGAATTGTCAACCTATAATGTTCACAACATGACTATCAATTTCTAGTTTCTAACGTAGAATAATACTAAGTATACGGTCTCTTATTCTACGGAAAATCGGGCAGCACCTCCTTTGTTTCTACATACTTTGCCACCTTTTTTAAGGCCGAATACAATAACCAACACGCCACATTTAAGGCTCAAAACAACAACCAAACAAAGGGGATTACACGCCTTACAATACGTGTAAAATTCCGCCCCACAATTAATACGAAGTAGTTCCATATACAAGCCATTCTCGACCAACAACATAACCAACAACACTAAGTCTTTTCCAATTCTTTTCCAACCCAAGTTCTAAGGTCTAACATGTTATATAGTCATAAACAACTTCAACAACTACAATTTCCTTCGTATACAACATGCGACGACTTAAACTAATAATCAACTTGAATTGTAATCTTAAGGCTAAACATGCTAGTTTTCGGATTAGGGTTCCAATAGTCAATACACTTATCAAACTTCATAATATAAACCTCATGCTTGCTAATATCCATAACTACAATGATAATTAAACCTTAATTGCTAAAACGACAAGATTTATACCTTTATAAGCCCTTAAAAATTCCAAGATTCAAAGTCGCTCCTTAGTAAATTGTTAGCTCCTTTCCTTAGGTTCCAATCCTCTCCAAGCACTCCTTAGAAGCCTATGAAGAACCCATCTTCAAGTTCCAACTTCAAAGTTGAAGAACTCCTTAAGTTTCCGCCTTGCGACTAACGTGAAAACGCCGTTTTTCCGAAATCTTTCTATTGAGATATCCTTACAATACCCTTAGGGACATTGGGTTAAAGTCTTGTGAATAATGGATCAAAACTACAAAATTTTCTAGTGGGAATATGTGCAAACCCGAGAGCTACCTTGTGGACAAGAAAATGTTGTGATTTTTTTCTAAGTGTTAGAAGAGCTTGTCTTGCACTAGCTTAGTATATATAACACAATGTATGGCTTAGATTGCAACACATGAGTGGCTAGGATGAGTTTCACTAGGATCAAGCCCAAGTGGCAAGTTGACTTTGGTCAATAATATCAAGCTTTGAAGACTTATCTTCTACCATGGTCAATGACCATTTTACCCTTACAAAATTCGACCAAGACCAAGTGTGGGGGTGCCACGTGTCTCCCTCTCATTCGTCCATAAAATTCCGTAACCCTCGTGGGCCCCACAAAACGTAAAATTCCTCGGGTGGGCCCATATGACCAAATCCGTAACAATAAATTTCCATAATGTTAATAAGTTTCATACTCTTCAAATAATGCATTTTGAGAATCCAATTCTCAACAACGAACATTTTTCCTTTCCGACGTTCGGAAGGTTTTTCCGCGGAAAAACAATTCTTTCTTTCGTACCAATTTCCAAGTCTTGATTCCTTACGTACATTCTCTTATACATGTCCGGGACTTACGGGGTGTAACAATAAAGAATGTAAGCCACTTAATTTGAAGAATATGTAACTTGATGTTGCAAGGCTAGGGCCTTGGGATTTTATGAAAAAGGTAAAGAACGTGCGGCGGACGTACGTAGTACTTTGGCTTGCTTAAATGAGAATTATTCTATTTGTGTCTTGATAGTACTTTGGATTGCTTAAATGAGAATTATTCTATTTGTGCCTTGATAGTACTTTGGCTTGCTTAAATGAGAATTACTCTTAGCTTGTTAAAAAGGAAGGCATGGTAATTGTCTTGGTTTGTGTAACAAGGAAAGGCATGGTATTGTCTTAGTTTGCTAAAATGATGGTTTATTCATTTTATAAATAAAGGTCAAGGATGGTTTGCTTGCATATGGGTTGCGACATTCGTGCAAGTGTCGTATTTCCACATCTCTGCGTCCCTCCATAAAGGGCCGGCAACATGGTTAAAGAGATATCATGGAGTAGCTCCCATGGTGTGAGTGGTACATACTCACGGCGGGTCGGAAAGACTCGGGCGGGTTCAAATCCTGGGATATAATCCATGGACTAGATATCTGTGATGCGAGTATCGTGTACCGATGCTCATTGCGGGTCCACATGACCTATGCGGGTGAAATAGTCCCTTGCGGGTGATATAATCCTATGATAGGTTGCATAATAATTCAGAGGGTGGATGACCCTGGCACTGGCACGACCTTCATATTTTGAAACGGTAGTGATTTCATTAATGAAAGGGTGCAGTGTGTTCATGACTTAAAGTGGAACAGTTGGTCTCATTGTTAGAAACATAACTAAAAAGGTAAAGATGATTGCATTACTCTCATGTTTGCAAGGTTCAGTGTGATGTTGTTTTGAGTTATCATACTTTCTTCCTGTTATATTTGGACTGTGTGATCTCCTTTACAGTACTTATTGTTTCATATACTTGGTACATTCTTCGTACTGACCCCCTTTCTCCAGGGGGGGAGGTTGCGTTCATGCTGCAGGTTTAGGTACGCAGTTTGGTGAGCTGCAAGTGTAGGACCCTTGCTCAGAGTTTTTGGATAGCTCCATTTGTTCGGGAGCTTATCATTTTGGTATAGATCCTTCATTCTGTGCTTTTATGCGATTATGGTACGCGGGGCCTTGTCCGTCATAGTTCAAGAATACTCTTGAGGTCCGTATTCATATGTGGGATTGGACTCGTGTATAGTGTAGTGCTTTTTATTATATATATATATATATATATATATATATATATATATATATATATATATATATATGGCGACTTTGTCGGCTTTGCCTTGGCATGTTCGTTGGTTTTAAAAAAAACGAGCTATTATTTAGTTTAGCGGTTTTCTTATGTCAGTTAGGTAGAAGGGTGCCCTGTAGGCACCGCCATGGGCTTGGGTTGGTCGTGACAATTACGTTCTCACTTATTTGCCCGAAATTACGGGTGTAACAAACAGATAAAGTTCTTGATATTTGTTACTGAAAGCCATATGAAAGGTATTGGGGTTGGAGGAGGATTTGTAACGTCGGTGTTGATGAAGAGTAAGCGGGAGAAGTTATGTGTCACGACTGACCGAGCCGCGATCGGTGCCCTACCCGGCACCGCTACAGTAACCATCGGAGAAAATCAGCGGAACATACATAAAACACATAACTTAAATCAATATGAAGTAAACAACAGGCTAGCCGATAAGGCTGCCTTCCTGGATATATGTATAAATAGACAATAACAGTTACATCATTTTTCTTTACAAATCGACCCACAAGATATGACTACAGACCTCTAAGAGTTTTTGACATAACAACTGTGGCGGGACAGGGCCCCGCCATACCGATGAATGTACCACAACCGACAATACCAGGGATCTGAACCAAAGATAAGCCTCCGAAGTAATGGAGCTTCTCAACAGCTAAACAGTGATCCTAAGAGTGAGGATCAGCAACATGTTTAACTCTACCTATGGCATGAACGCAGCCCCCCGAGGAAAGGGGGTCAGTACAAAATATGTACCATGTATGTAAAACTGAAAGTACTATAATTTAAATCATAAAGTGTAGATATAGAAAGCTGGAGACAAGTAGGATAATCAAATTAACAGTACAACCGTGCCTTGCCGAAACGAAAGTAATGAAAGTCAGTTTTACCTTTTAAAGACTATTTCAACACATGAATAATAGTCACAACAAGGCTAGGGACACAAGCCCTCAAAATCATCATACAATACAGTAAGGGTCTCAAGCCCGCAAACATCAAAGCGTCCCCGTGGAATCCTCCATCACTGTCGACAGCCGCAAGTGTAAAATATATATATATGTAACATGCCCGTGGAATCCTACATCACTGTCGGCGTGCACATATGCAATATATATATATATATCTCATACCCATGGAATGCCTCATCTCGGGTACATGACTTCATGGAGAGCTAATTCATGGAATAATAATAGTATATAACATGTCCGTGGAATCCCTCATCTCGGGTACATGTCTTTATGGAGAGCTAATCCATGGGATAATAATAGTATATAACATGTCCGTGGAATCCCTCATCTCGGGTACATGTCTTCATGGAGAGTTGGTCCATAGAATAATAATAGCATCCGGGAGTTTAACCCGCATCATTGTTGCATGCCCCGGAATTCCTCATCGTATAAGCATGTCCATGGAACAATCACAATGGAAGCATACCCGTGGAATCATTCATCACTGTCGGTACGTCCAAGTAAATTCATAACAAGATAGCCGACTCCAATCGAGAGTCGCGCACAAGAAAAATATAATACTTGCACTCAAAGGCTATCGCAAGCAAGCATAGGCAAGTTCATAAAATCTTTAGACTTTCATTATCATACAAAAATGAATTTCATTTCATAAACTCAAGGAACTTTCGTTTTACGTGAAATACGGGGATTTAACCCAAAGTACTACGTACTTCTAAGCTTTTGAAAAGGACTTATTTCATAAAATAACCACAAGATACTAACGTCTGTAGTATCAAGGTAAGTCTACTTTTCGAGTCAAGCCATTATACCTTTAGAAATACATTTTAAGGATTCTAAACCAAATGACCTCTATTTTCACAACCTAGGCAACTCATGTCTATAATTCAAGTAGACCACTCTCTTAATCTTCCATAAAGCCGTTATAACTAACTTTCCATAAAGCCGTTATAACTCTTTACGTTTTAGACAAGCCAAGACAATTACGTTCCTCTTTGAAACCAGGAGACTTATATTTTTGAAACCAAGTATCATATACTTTCAAATCAAGTTTCATAACTTTCAGAATACTTCAAGTTCCTTGACTTTAGAAATCAAGTCTCTTAACTTTTGAAATAGTTCAAGTAACCCATAATTTTCCAAATCAAGTATTCTATTCTTTTCAAGTCAAGTAATCTTTGCATGTAACATCAAGTAACATATACTTTTAAAAGCCGAGTTACTTCACTTTTTGAAATCAAGGCAAGGATACCAAACTGAAACCAAGTTCACTTAAAATACGTACGTCTACCGTACTATACCTTTGTAAATACTCATGCTCAAGAGATAGGGAAGAGTTCACATACCTCTCCGACTTAATACACTTGCCAATTTGAATATGCCGCACATAGAATGTCAACCTATAATGACCATAATATGTCCATCAACTTCTAGCTTTCCAACGTAGAATATTTTAAGTGTAAAACTTCCTATTCTACGGAAAATTGGGCAGCAGTTTGTTTCTACGTACTTTTCCACCTTTTTCAAGGCCCGAAATCAATAACCAACAGGCCACATTTAAGGCTCAACAATTCAGCTGACCAAAGGGGATTACACGCCTAACAGGACGTGTAAAATTCTGCCCCACAATTAATATAAAAATTGTTCATTAACTTTAGGCAATTCTCGGCAACATCAAGGACAACAACAACATCTACTTTCAATTCCTTTCTAATCCAAGTCGTTATTCCAACATGTTATATACATAATAACCATTATAACAACTATAACTCTTTTCTTCTTTAACCAGCGACGATTGTAACTATCAACCAAATTGATTTACAATCTTAACGGCTAACTTGCCATTTTTGGTTTTGAGCTTCTAAATTCCATAACATTTGTTACACCCCGTAGTTCCAGGGTATGTATGTGAGGACGTACGTACGAGAATATAACATTAAGTTCGAAAAGGAAGAAAGATTTGTTTTTCCGACGGAAAATATTCCAAATCTCGTGAAGGAAAAAGGTTTATTATTGGGAATTTGATTCTCAATTTTGGTATTTGGACTTCGTGGAATATAAGAGAATTATGGATTTTATTTTCCAGAATTGGTCACGTGGGGCCCACGGGAAAAATTTACGGTTTTGTGGTGCACACATTATTTTCGAGATTTTGGCCAATATGGATGTTTTTTGGAGATGAAAATACTTTGGACGAATAGGATGGCGACACATGTCACCCTATGTGGCCCATTTGGCCGAAATCTTGTGATAATTGGCAAGCCAAGTGTCCCAAGTCTTGTGTTGGACAAGTGGCATGTGGGACCCACACACACTTGTCCCTAATCTCACCCACACACATGCTTGCATCCTAGACCTTGGTTGTCTTATAAATACACACTTGTAGCAAGACTTCATTCACACTTAGAATAATTTCCAAGAAAAAAATTATACTCCCTCCCTTGTTGAGCTCTCGGCCAAACAACCCTCTTGTGAAGAAAATTCTTCAATTGTTGTTGATAAATCCCAACACTTAAACCAAGTGTCCCTTGTAGTGTTCTAAAGATATCCAAACACAAAAATCCCGGAAATACTACGTTAATCTGATAGTCGCAAAGTGAAACCCTAAGGTGATCTTCATATTTTTAGATGAAGTGTTAGGAGAAGTTGGTTAGGAACTTCTAAGGGTTGCTTGGAGTGGATTGGAACGTGAGGAATAGGAGCTAAGATTCCTAGGGATCGACTTATAATCTTGGCAATTTTGGGCTTATTGAGGTAATAATCTTTGTCCTTTTAGTGAAGTTGGAAATTATATATGATAGTAGTTTATGATATGTGGAAGGAAGATTGAAAAGATTTGGACCTTATAAAGTTGTTAAAAATTGAGAATTGGCATGTTAGCCATAAAAGTAGTTAAAACATTACCTATTACTTGTTGACAGTTAATAACAAGTTAATATAACTTATATAATGATTGGAATAAAATTTGGAATATTAAAGAAGTAATGAAACAAGTATTTGCATGCTAGCCGAAAAACTGGACAGTTTTGATTGTAGTAGTTCGTCATGAACACCAACTAAAGGACTGGACAAATAGACTGTATTTACATTGGACTGTATTTACATTGGACTAATGGACTGTTTTTGTATAATTGTGGGGCAGAATTTTACACGTCTAGTTAGGCGTGTAATCCCCTTTGAGTTGCTGATTTATTACGCCTTAAATGTGGCATGTTGGTTATTGATTTCGGGCCTTAAAAGGTGGAAAGGTATGTAGATACATGGGAAGTGCTGCCCAATTTTCCGTAGAATAAGAGACCTTATACTTAGAAATATTCTACGAAGAACACTAGAAGTTGATAGACGTGTTATGGTTATTATAGGTTGGCACTCTACGCGCGTCATATTCGACTTGGCAAGTGGAAATAGCCGAGGAGGTATATGATTCTTCCTATCCTCTTGAGCATGATTGTTGTGAAATATATATAGTACGGTAAACGTACGTGTGTTAAATGAATTTGGTTTCATTTTGATGTCCTTGACTTGACTTCTAAATCTTAAGAGCCTTGAATTATTCTAAAATGTTGTGAATCATTATTTGGAAAGAAATTGATACTTGGTTTTAAAAGAATAAGTTCTCTTGGTTTTCCAAATGATTGTAGTTGTTTTGAATTGATAAAAAAAAATAAGTGTTATAATAGCTTTATGGGAAGTTAGTTATAACGACTTGAGGAGGATAAAAGAACGGTTTACTTACTTGATTTTAAAGGTCTTGTAAAGATTTTCTGAAGGTGTAGTAATTTGGTTTGAAAAGAAAACGTGTTTTGATACTACGGGTATTAGTATCGTGTGGCTTTTACGTAAAAAGGGATCTTTTTGAAAGAATTAAAGTATGTAATACTTTGGGGTTAAAACCCGGATTGTTGGCATAAAATGAAACTACCTTGAGTTTATAAAATGGTGAATCAGTTTACATGTTAATGAAAGTCTAGAAGTATGGTAATTTGCCTGTGCTTGCTTGTGATAGCCTTGTTGTGCAAGGGTTGTATTCTTATGCTACCACGTCTCTCGATGGAGGGCCGGTCATCTTGTTATTTACTTGGACATACCGACACTGTTGGGAGGCCCGCGGGTATGCTTCCACTATATTGTTTCATGGACATGCCTGCACCGATGAAGAATTCCGGGGGCATGCGGCCATGATGCGGGTTCATTTTCCTGCATGATAGTATTATTCCATGGACTAGCTCCACATGAGGTTTAGTGACGCAGGCGGTATCTGGTAGTTGGCTTTCATACTTGCCCCGGTCATTGGCGAGACGTAGGAGGTACCTGGTAGTCGGTTTTCGTACTTGCCCCGGTCAGTTTTATGGCGAAGTTTCGTGATGCAGGCGGTACCTGGTAGTTAGCTTTCGTACTTGCCCCGGTCAGCTTCGTGACACATGCGGCCATGCTTACACAGATGAGAGATTCCATGGGCATGCGTCCATGCTTTAGATACTCTCCCTGGTCATTTCTCGTGAGCGGAAGGCTCTGGTAGGTTGGCTTAAAATACTTGCCCCGGTCATATCTCGTGATACGGTAGGCTCTGGTAGTTGGCTTTTGTACTTGCCCCGGTCAGCTTCATGACGCAGGCGGTATCTGGTAGTTGGCTGTCGTATTTGGCCCGGTCAGTTTTATGATGCAGGCGTGATCTGGTAGTTGGCTCTTGTCACGACCCGTTCCGGGGCCCGTGACTGGTGCCTTACCGGGGCACCCAAGTAGTCATACATCAGAGTAACCAGCGGAATATAAAACAAGACAGGAAACAGTTTATAAAATAAGACACGCTTATCGATGAAAAGCTTGCCTTTCGGCATAATATAAATAACTCAAGTTTTGCGCTACATCCCAACTGCATAATAGTACTCTGCACTTAAGGAAGTAAACAACTATGGCGGGACAGTATTCCGCCATACCGATCATCAAAACTATCTACAATACAGGGAGATCATACCCAAAAGTAGAGCCTCCGGAGAAGAGGGAGCTCCTGACACCAACGCAAAGATCCTAAGGATGTGGATCTAGCACCTGCTTGCCCTTACCTGCGGCATGAACGCAGCCCCGAAGGAGGTCGATAACAGGTACCAAGTATGTGAAACTAAAAAGAACTGAAATGAAATCAAAGTATTTAAAACCTTTTCACAAATACAATCAGTTCAATTGCACATAGTGCCACATCACAAACAACAACGGAAATGGAAAGACTGTAACAGGTCTATTCTAGGCCGCGAATGATCGAAGCAAGGCCAATCGCCCATAGTATCATTCTGCGTGCCTAGTCCTGGACTTTCGCAGCCCGCATAGGTCACACGTAGACCCGCATGAGGTAGCCCTCGCATCGGGGGCAGCCAACCCCCGGCATCCGCCTAGGCTCCCGCAGCCCGCATAGCCTCAAAAGACCGCATAGTCTCAACAGACCGCATAGGGAATCCCCCGCATCAGGCTAGACGCCCGGAATGATCAATCCTGGAGCATACCGCTGCTCCGCATAGTCTCACAGACCGCATAGGCCGTATAGACCCGCATCAAGGGGGGCAACCCTCGGTATAATAGTCGGGTAGGTGATACAAGATATGAGACAACGGACTTACCGGTTAGCAACGTAAGCATGGCAAGAATGACCCTTACAAAGCATTACAAGACACTAACACAGGTAGCATCATGATATGTCTACTTATCAAACAATCTTACTACACTTAACAGAGATCAATACAAGGCTTTTATAAACAAACAAGTAAACAGTTCCTTTTTATCATTCTTAAGTTGTTATACCTAACTTCCCATAAAGCTAGCATAACTCTTAAGCTTTTGTTTTAAAAACCAAATATTTATCTTCTGTTAAAAATGATTCAGTATTCTTTTGAAATGTTTTCAGTTCTTTGTTATTCAGGCTTAAGCCGTGAGGCATTGCCGTAAGTATTATTCAGGCTTAAGCCGTGAGGCATTGCCATAAGTATTATTCAGGCTTAAGCCGTGAGGCATTGCCATAGTTATTATTCAGTTAACACATGTACGTCTACCGTACTATATATTGTAAAATATCATGCTTTAGGAAGAATCACATACCTTCTCAGCGAAAACCACCTGCCAAGTTGAATATGTCATGCAGAGAGTCACCTATAATAGTCACGTATATCTATCAAAGACTACTCGAGGGTCATTCTAAACAGGGTTCATAATTCTACGGAAAGTCGGGCAGACAACCCTACCATGAGCTATGTAAGTTCGTGAAAACAATCCTATGTGAGTACTGATTCAATTATTCTTCTTTTAAACCCTTCTCCGTGATAATATTCAATTCTATTCGTGATATTCTTCTAAGTATCTAATACTTATTCTAATACTACAACGGTAAGTATTCTCTAATTCAAAGAGGGTTAGGATTAGTTACCTCGGTAAGCCCAATAATATCCTAGATAAAGTCGCGCCGAGCAAGGTTTAGCTCTAAGTTGTATGCGCTCAGAGTCTCGAAACCTTAGAAGTTCTTCACAACTTCTACTAAGGACTAAGGGATTTGGGCTAGGGTATTTTGGGCATTATAACGATACTAGAAGACAACTTTTCTACCAAGGGAGGGTAGATTTCGCTAGGCTAGGGGTAGGCCTCGCCAAACTCACTCAGGGGAGAGTGTTGGACGAAAGGCTAAGGGAGAGGAGAGGATTTTTAGACTTGGAAGATAACTTTGTGGATGAAGAACTCTTCATCTTTAAGGGGGTATTTATAGGTCAAGAAGTGGCCAACCAATGGCCAAGATTAAGACAAGTGCAAGGCAAGTGTAGGGTGAGGATTAACTAAACACAAATATCCTACCAACTCCTTGACTTGTGCACAAGGCACAAAAAACGTGCTGGTTCTTCAATTCGTCCAAATGGACGATTCAAGTCCACCAATGGGAGGGTGCCAAGTGTTGCCCTCCCGTTGGTCCAAAATGTTTCGTCTCTCGGAAAAATCCGCAAAAATTAGTAATGGCATAGCCGGAATTTTCCCTACGAAAGCTGTGGAAACGTTTCGTCGGAAAACGATTCTTTAAGCGAGTTGTGTACAAAAAAAAACGTCCAAGGCTAACTTTAAAGCCCAACGTTTTGTACGTATTCCCTTACGTACATACTCTGGAAATACGGGGTATAACATTCTCCCCTCCTTAGAAACATTCGTCCCGAATGTTCCTTCTCAAGACAGTTATCGAAGAAGCTTAAACAGTTAGCAAGGGCCAGACGGCCACAAAACAACACTTAGGCATAAATGATAATGGAAATTTAAAAGTAGGAAAGTGAATTACCTGGAGGTGTGGGAATAGGTGAGGATACTTCGCCTCATGTCCTCCTCGGCTTCCCACGCCATCTCCTCCCGAGCTCGTTCGCCACAAGACTTTGTGGAAGCCACGCCCTTCGTCGCAGACGCCTAACTCCGACGATCGACTATCGCTATGGGAATCTCTCATACGATAACCCTCGCTCACTGGACATCGCCAATCGGGTGTACCCTAGATGGATCCCGATACATCTCCTCAACATAGATACGTGAAACACCGGATGCACCGCCTCCGGATCGGACGGCAGATTCAACTCGTAGCAACCTTGCCTACCTGCGTGACAATCGAACGCCCAATGTACCTTGGTGAAGTTTCCTTCTTCCGAATCTCATCACACCTTCATGGGTGACACCTTTAGGAAAACCCAATCATCTGCGAACTCGGATGCCGACGACGATGATCTGCATACGACTTACATCGACTCAGTGTCGATAGTCGCTCTGGATAAGCTTCACCTTATCCACTGCTGCGCACCAACCGTCCCACTAGCCGCACCTCGCCCACATCGAACCAACCTATAGGCGATCTGCACTTCCTCCCATACAAGGCCTCATAAGGCGCCATCCGAATACGGAGTGGTAGCTATTATACGCAAACTCAACTAGAGGCAAATGATCCTCCCAACTACCATCAAGTCGATAACACGGGCTCGCAAAGATATCCTCAAGAGTCGGATAGTGCGTTCGCTGTCCGCCTGCTGCGTGGATGAAATGCGGTACTCGTGCTCACTGCGTCCCCTAAACCCTCTGGAAGGACCTCCGGAAGTTAGCGAATCGGGCTCCTCTGCGATATGATCAGTAGGGACTCCATGCGATCGGCGATCTCTCGGATGTAAAGTCGGCATAATCCTCACCGAAAAGTCGTCCGACGGGAAGAAAGTGGGCTGATTTCGTCGACCGTCGGCGATAACCCATATAGAATCATGTCTCTCCGAGTGCGAGGTAATCCCGTGATGAAGTCCATGTTGATTACCTCCACTTCGTGTCGGGATCTCAATCGCTGCGTAACAAACCACGTGCCTCGTGCTCTACCTTCACCGTTGACAACATGGGCACGAGCTACGAACTCGCAACGCCCTCTTGAGCCATCCCACCAATACACAGATCTAAGGTCGTGGTACATCTTGGTCGACCCGGATGGATAGAGTAACGCGTTGTGTGCTTCCCAAGAACCTGCGCCAAGTCCAAACATCTGGAACACATATGCGCCCTCAAACCTTAGCACCCCATCAGTGCTACCTCAAGGACCCTTGCCCTCACGTAAGAGTCAGATCACGATATCGAATCAGCGGGATCCTCGATTGCCTCTTCACCTCCTCGCGATGGAAGACTCGGCAACCTCACGAACTCTAACCCACCGCTATCGTAATCAATCAAACGGACACCAAGGCTCGCTAATCGATGCAAATCACGAACCATGTCCTCCTCTCTAGCCGCACATCGATAGGCTCCCATCGACCTACGACTAAGAGCATCCGCCACAACATTGGCCTTCCCGGGTGGTACAGATATCAACATCGTAATCCTTAAGCAACTCTAACCACCGCCTGCGCTGTAAGTTCAGCTCCTCTGGGTGAAGATATCTGGAGGCTCTTGTGGTCCGTAAAAATATCCACGTGAACCCCATACAAATAGTGCCTCGCATCTTCAAAGCGTGAATCACGGTACGACTCCAAATCATGGGTGGGGTAGTTCCTCTGCGTGTTTCTTCACCGTCGGGATGCATATGCTATAACCCGCCATGCTGCATCAACACACATCCCAACCCGATGCGACGATCACAATACACGACATAACCATCCGGACCTCCGGAAGAGTAAGAACGGGCGGTCGTCGCTCTCTTTCAAAGAATCGAAACCACGCTCACAAGCATCATCCATCAAACTTGGCGCCTTCGAGTCGGCCTAGTCAATGGTGCGAAGATAAAGCAAACTTATCCACGAACGCCGATAATATCTGCAAGGCCCGTAAAACTGCGAACCTCTGCCGGAGTAGTAGGTCTAGGCCAAGTCCCGATCGCCGATCTTGGTCGTATCCACTCGAATGCCATCAGCCCGACAATATGCCCAAGAAACGCCACAAGTCAACCAAACTCACATTTGGAAAACTTGGCGCATAAGCTGGGTCTCGAGAATCGGCCAAGATCGCCAAATGCTCGCGTGCTCCCGCTCTGGCGAGAATAAACCAAGATATCATCAATGAACACTATCACAAACATGTCCAAAAATGGTTTGAACACTCGGTTCATCAAATCCATGAATACCGCGAGCATTGGTCAACCCAAAAGACATGACCACTCAACTCATAATGCGTCTGCACGTCCTGAATGCAGTCCTAGGGACATCCACCTCTCTGACACGAACCTGATGATAGCCCGAACGCAGATCAATCTTGGAGAAACATCTCGCGCCCTGCAACTGGTCGAACAAATCATCAATCATGGGAAGGGGGTATCTGTTCTTAATGGTCACCTTGTTGTGCACCGTAATCAACACACATGCGGCGTCGTCTTCTTTTTCACGAACAATCTGGCGCTCCCTGGGAGAAACACTAGGCGATGAAGCCCTTCTCCAAGAAATCCCTAAGCCGATCCTTGACTCTCTCCACTCGGCAGGTGCCATTCTGTATGGCGGAATGGAAATAGGCCGAGTATCTGGAAGCACATCTATACAAAACTCGATCTCCCTCTCAGGAGGGATACCCGGGAGGTCATCTGGAAACACGTCTGGGAACTCGTGACTCTTCGAACGGTGAAATCTGGTACGCGACCTCGATTATCAAACACTCGAGCGAGATGGTAGATATACCGCCTTCGCACCATCTTCCTAGCCTTGAGGTAAGAAATAAACTTACCCGCCGGCGATACCGTGCTCCTCCCACTCAACAACCGGCTCGCCGAACTGGAATCGTACTCTCTCTCTGCGGTCACGTTGGCATAGCAAGAAGCTAGCCAATCCATCCCCATGATCACGTCGAAATCAATCATCTCCAACTCTATCAAGTCGGCTATGGTCCGACATCGTAAATAGTCACGGGACAAGCTCTATATACCGCCGAGCTACCACCGAATCACCATCTGGCGTAGCTACCTCGAAAGGGTCTATGGACTCGTGCTCTATCCCTATCCTACTAGCAACAAGGGAGATATATAGGGGAGTAGAACCGGATCTATCAAAGCATACACATCAAACCCGAGCCCGATAAGGTACATGGCGACATCGGTGAGGCCTCACGATCTGTCGGTGGACAAAGCATATATGCGGTTACGAGGACCGCTAGAATCGGGACTGCGCCACGACCTGCGCGACCGCTGATCCATGTGTACCTTGCCCTCGGGGCGAGTAGCTGTCGAGGATGAAGAAGCGCAGACCACATGGTGAGCCTACCACCGCGCCGCCCGGTCGGACAAACTCTCGCAAAGTGACCTGCGGCCACAAGTATAGCAAGCTCACAGATGCGGCTCGAATGGTATCTGCCACAACGGGCACAGGCGGACCTCGAGCGGTTAGCACCTCGCTGCAAATCAAGTCCTGGGCCCGACACGCCCCGCTCTGGTATGCTAAAAATGAGGTAGGGCGCTCTGCTGGTGTGGTGCACACGGACTTCTACGATGCCCACCACGAGGACCACCAAAGAACCGGCCGTCTTGGCCTTAACCTGCTTCGATATCACTCTACCGGCGGTCTCTGCGCTCGCTCGCATCCTAGTGCATGAGCTGCATGCGGGTAATGTCCATACGGTGAAGAGAAACACCCGCATGACTTCGGCCATATAATCATCTAGCCGGTGGCGTAGCGGTGTACCCTATCCTCCATATCTGCTACCAATCTTTGGGACATATCTAGCCAAAGAATCAAACTCGACATTGTATTCCACGGTGCGTCCCCTGTCTCGTGACAGAATCTATCGGCTCGTGCCCTCCTCATCTGCGGAGGCAAGAAGTGTGTGAGAAAAGCCTCAAAACTCATCCCATACTGCTGGAGGTGCATGCTCTCCCGAAAGCTCCGTAGATCAAACCAATCATTGCGGTGTCACGCGGCCGTCGAACCGAATGTCACGCCTCGGTCTCGAAGCCACGATCACCGCGTAATCCTCTGCGGTGACGGATGAACTCCTGCGGATCATCCTCGGCCTCGACCGTAAAACTCTGGCGGGCTCTGACTCAAGAAATCTCGCGACCTCAAACTATTCGCCTCGGGTGCACTACGGTGCGGCCGAGCTGAGCCGAACCATCGCATCCGTCTCTCCTCGTATCGGGCCACAACTTAGCCAATAGGGGCCATCTCCTTGTACCCTAACTCCTCCGCCCGGTGTGGGGCGGGAGGTGTGGGTGCTGTGGTCTCTTTGGGGCGGCGGCGTCATAGAGCTCGCCGTCTGGTATAGACGGGCACGAGCCCTCGTGACTCTGGGTGTCACGCTAGCGCCTCCTCGCTGCCTTGCCATACGGGCGGGTTGCCTTACGTGGAGGCATAAGCGTACGGGGAAAGGAATACGTTAGAGGGTCCAACCTATAACACGACTCTAAAGCACGATCTCGTAATGAGAAGAATGGAAACCAATCCTAAATATCCTATAGCCTCCGATTATTGGTGTGGTGCACAACACCGATAATCAAGACTACTAGATACGGTGCGTAGACACTTTCCGAGGATTAATCGCTTCCGATACCACTTTTGTCACGACCCGTTCGGGGGCGTGATCATGCCTACTGGGCACCCAAGTAGTCATACATCGAGTAACGGCGGAATATAAAACAAGACAGAAACATTTATAAAATAAGACACGTTTATCGATGAAAAGCTTGCCTTTCGGCATAATATAAATAACTCAAGTTTTGCGATTCATCCCAACTGCATAATAGTACTACTGCACCTCTAAGGAAGTAAACAACTATGGCGGACAGGGCCCGCCATACCACTGGATCTACAAAACTATCTACAATACAGGAGATCATACCCAAAGTAGAGCCTCGGAGAAGAGGAGCTCGACACCAACGCAAAGATCCTAAGGATGTGGATCTAGCACTGCTTGCCACCTGCGGCATGAACGCAGCCCCGAAAGGAGGTCGATAACAGTACCAAGTATGTGAAACTAAAAGAATCGAAATAAAATCAAAGTATTTAAAACCTTTTCACAAATACAATCGCTCAATTGCACATAGTGCCACATCACAAACAACAACGGAAATGGAAAGATCGTAGTGTCTATTCTAGGCGCGAATGATCGAAGCAAGGCTAATCGCCCATAGTATCGTGCGTGCCTAGTCCGGACTTTCGCGCCCGCATAGGTCACATCGTGACCGCGTGAGGTAGCCCTCGCGCCGGGGCAGCTAACCCCGGCATCCGCCTAGGCTCCGCGGCCGCGTAGCCTCGAAGACCGCGTAGTCTCAGCGGACCGCGTAGGAATCCGCGTCGTGCTAGGCGCCGGAATGATCAATCACGGAGCATACCGCTGCTCGCATAGTCTCACGAACCGCGTAGGCCGTATAGACCCGCGTCGAGGCAAGCCACCGGTATAATAGTCGAGGGTAGGTGATACGATATGATTACAACGGACTTACCGGTTAGCAACGTAAGCCTGGCAAGAATGACCCCCTTACACAGCATTACAAGACACTAACACAGGTAGCATCATGATATGTCTACTTATCAAACAATCTTACTACACTTAACAGAGATCAATACAAGGCTTTTATAAACAAACAAGTAAACAGTTCCTTTTTATCATTCTTAAGTTGTTATACCTAACTTCCCATAAAGCTAGCATAACTCTTAAGCTTTTGTTTTAAAAACCAAATATTTATCTTCTGTTAAAAATGATTCAGTATTCTTTTGAAATGTTTTCAGTTCTTTGTTATTCAGGCTTAAGCCGTGAGGCATTGCCGTAAGTATTATTCAGGCTTAAGCCGTGAGGCATTGCCATAAGTATTATTCAGGCTTAAGCCGTGAGGCATTGCCATAGTTATTATTCAGTTAACACATGTACGTCTACCGTACTATATATTGTAAAATATCATGCTTTAGGAAGAATCACATACCTTCTCAGCGAAAACCACCTGCCAAGTTGAATATGTCGCGCGCAGAGAGTCAGCCTATAATAGTCACAAATATCTATCAAAGACTACTCTGAGGGTCATTCTAAACAGGGGGTTCATAATTCTACGGAAAGTCGGGCAGCACAACCCTACCCGGTGAGCTATGTAAGTCTACTGTGAAAACAGTCCTATGTGAGTACAGTTCAATTATTCTTCTTTTAAACCCTTCTACTGTGATAACAGTTCAATTCTATTCTGTGATATTCTTCTAAGTATCTAATACTTATTCTAATACTACAACAGTAAGTATTCTCTAATTCAAAAGAGGGTTAGGATTAGTTACCTCGGTAAGCCCAATAATATCCTAGATAAAGTCGCGCCTGAGCAAGGTTTAGCTCCTAAGTTGTACGCTCCGGTAGCTCCAAGAAACCTTAGAAGTTCTTCACAACTTCTACTAAGGACTAAGGGATTTGGGCTAGGGTATTTTGGGCATTATAACGATACTAGAAGACAACTTTTCTACCAAGGGAGGGGGGTAGATTTCGGCTAGGCTAGGGGGGGTAGGCCCTCGGCCAAACTCACTCAAGGGGGGGGGGGAGTGTTGGACGAAAGGCTAAGGGAGAGGAGAGGATTTTTAGACTTGGAAGATAACTTTGTGGATGAAGAACTCTTCATCTTTAAGGGGGTATTTATAGGTCAAGAAGTGGCCAACCAATGGCCAAGATTAAGACAAGTGCAAGGCAAGTGTAGGGTGAGGATTAACTATACACAAATATCCTACCAACTCCTTGACTTGTGCACAAGGCACAAAAAACGTGCCAAGGCTCTTCAATTCGTCCAAATGGACGATTCAAGTCCACCAATGGGAGGGTGCCAAGTGTTGCCCTCCCGTTGGTCCAAAATGTTTCGTCTCTCGGAAAAATCCGCAAAAATTAGTAATGGCATAGCCGGAATTTTCCCTACGAAAGCTGTGGAAAGCGTTTGTCGGAAACGATTCTTTAAGCGAGTTGTGTACAAAAAAGCGTCGAGCTAACTTTAAAGCCCAACTTTTTATGCGTATTCCTTACGTACATACTCTGGAAATACGGTATAACAGCTCTCTACTTGGCCTCGCTTTATGACGCAGTGGGGTGCAGTGTTCGGTACATATATTGGTGTTATATTATATCATGGACTGCCGGCAGTGAGGAATGAATTCCACGGGCATGATTGATATTGAGGGTGTGAGACCCGTGGTTATATTTGAGTAATGATGTTTTAGGGCATGCGTCCCTGACTTGACATATCGCTTATATTGTGAAATGGTCTTTTAAAAGATGAGATTGATTTTCATTACTCTTGTTGTTAACCAGGCATTGTGTACTGTATTTTGGTTATCATACATGTCTCATGTGTTATTATAGACTATTATGATTTCATTCTGATCTTTGATTTCACATACTTGGTACTGTTGTCGACCTCCTTGAAGCTGCGTTCATGCCGCAGTAGAGGTACACCGGTTGTTGATCCTCGCCATAGGATCACAATTTTTGCGTTTTGGGAAGCTCCGTTTCTCCGGAGGCTTATTTGTTCGTATGGTTCCCTGTCAGTGTAGGTACTCGTACATTCAGGGGTATGGCGGGGCCCTGTCCCGTCATAGTTGTTATGTCAAACTCTTAGAGGTTTGTAGTCTTGTTGTGAGTTGGGTTTGTAAAAGGATGTAACTGTTCGGGCTTTTGAGATATATTTACATTGTTGAAAGGCGGCCTTATCGGTTAGCCTATTTCTTGTATTACATTATTACCTGTCTATGAGTTTTTATTCCGCTGGTTTTTCTCTGATGTATGATCACTAGGGTGCCTGTAAGACACGATTGCGGGCGAGTGGTCGTGACAAAAGTGGTATCAAAGCAGTTAGTCCTCGGAAAGTGTCTACATACCGTATCTAGTAGAGTTTTTATTATCGGTGTGTTGTGAACCACACCTATAATCAGGAGGCTACAGGATATTTAGGATTGGTTTCCATTCTTCTCACTCTGAGATCGTGCGATAGATTTGTGTATAAGTTGGACTCCCTCTGACGTATTTTTATGTACTAGTTATGCCTCCACGCAAGGCAACCAGGGCCCAGAGGGGCAAGGCAACAGAGGGAGCTGCTAGTAGAAAACAGAGGGCTACGAGGGCACAGGCCCAGTCATTACCTGAGGTAGTGCTTCATACGGCGAGTTCTACGACGCCGCCAACCCCAGCAGAGTTTAGAGCAGCGGCAGCAGCTACAGAGGCCACACTACTTGAACCTCCAGTCCCACGGCCTGGAACAGATGATATGGGTTACAAAGAGATGGCCCAGTTACTAGCTAGGATTGTGGCGAGGCGTGAGGACAGACGGGAGTCGGTGGTTCCGGCAGTACCGGTGGTTCACCCCAAAACCGATAGTTTGAGGCTTCGGGACTTCTTGAGTTGTAATCCCCCAGAGTTCTATGGATTGAAAACTGAGGATGATCCTCAGGAGTTCATCAGACAAATACAGCGGATCATGAAAGTGATTAAGGCCTCAGAGGCCGAGTCAATGGTATTGGGTCTCAATCGGCTACGTGATATTGCAGTCAACTGGTAGGATTCATGGGAACTGTCCCGGGGGGAGGATGCGCTTCCAGCCATTTGGGGCGAGTTCTCAGAGGCATTTCTTAACCACTTCTGTCCTCCACAGATGAGGAGAGCCCGGATGGATAGGTTTATGATGTTGAGACAGAATGGGCGGACGGTTCGGGAGTACAACATAGGGTTAGACTCATTAGCTCGGTTTTCCCCCACTCTAGTGGCAGAAATGGAAGATAGAGTGCACTGATATGTCATGGGACTTGATGATTATCTAGCAGAGGGTTGTACGGGAGTAGCTCTTCAGCCGGGCATGGACATTGCCCGCATACAGGCTTATGCACAGGGGACTGAGGAATGTAGAGGTCGACGAAATGACTAAGATCAGCATAAGAGGGCCAAGACAGCAGGGTCCTTTGGTAACTTTCGAGGCGGGCAGCCTCAGCGGCAGGCTAGTTATGTACCTCAGCCAGTACAGAGTACTCATTCACAGTTTTTAGGACGTTCGGGGTATTCAGGAGCAGGTCAGGGCTCCAAGGTTTTAGGGTTCCAAGGTTTCAGGTTTTCAGGGGAGTAGGGGTGTTAGCCAGATGAGACCACCCCTACCTCAGTGTGGCCGTTGTGGTAAACTCCATTATGGGGAGTGTCGTGCTAGTTTGGGATTTTGTTATACTTGCGGCCGACAGGGCCATTTTGCGAGGGATTGTCCGACCAGAGGTAGCGCAGATGTTAAGACTCAGCCTTCGGGATCGGTGGCTGGTTCATCGCCTTCTATAGCTATGCGCCCTGCAGGGCAGGATTATGATTAGAGCGACTAAGGGGAAAATGAAGCGATAGTTACAGGTATATCTTTAACCCTTTAGAGACTAGTATGCGTTGATAAGATGGTTATATGTTAAGCGTTATGTACGGGTAGTATTGTGTAAATTGTGATTTAGAAAACCTGGTTAGTAGAAAAGGTAAGTTTGGGGACATGGAAATTGTGAGCCTTAGAATATTGATAACCGTTGAGGCCTTTGATGCAAGGCCGTCTTGAGTAAAAGATTTTACGATTGATCTTGGTCGAAGTACATAGTATACGTGGGGTATATTAGTGTGATAATTCCATGGGTTGTGTGGAATGAAAGTGGGTAGTTAATCTAAGAAGACCACAAGGCTTTCATGACTTGAATAGTGAGATTTGTTCCGGACCAGGAATGAGGATTTAGTGCGATAATGGGTCGGGTTGAGGAACAAACGCGGGTCAACCAGCAACCCGGAATGAAGTGGGATCAGTTTGAGGTGGTCCCACTGGGTGATAGGGTCGCGAAGGTGCAAGGCCCAAGTCTGGTTAATCGTTGTACTGGTTCGTGGATGCGTTCCACCAGAACCAGGTCGGGAAGGTCGAGGATGGCCTTAAAGGAAATGGAAGCTAGTATAATGACAAAATTTGAAAGTGGTGACTCCAAGGTTTGAAAACTGAAGCGATGACTGAAATGTGGTGCGTGTACTAGAAAGAGTTCGGGTGTACGAGAAGGGTACGACGAGTAAAAAAAGAAGCGAACATGTGTTAAAAGAATGGAAGTGATTATTTATGTGAAGTGAAGGTACGAAGAGAGTATCTTTTAGACCATGGGTGGGAGCTAATAGTGATGTTACACTTTAGAGGTGATTCCTCGTTGGCTTGGATTTAAGTATTGCGCGTGTGTTATATTATGGTCATATGTGGCATAATTGGTTTTGTGAGTATAGTAGTGAAGACTATATCGGCACATGTGTTATTGGAGACTTAGAAGGAACATTCGGGCGAATGTTTCTAAGGGAGAAGAATGTTACACCGTAGTTCGTGGTATGAATGTGAGGACGTACGTACGAGAATACAACATTAAGTTAGAAAAGGAAGAAAGATTTGTTTTTACGACGGAAAATATTCTGAATCTCGTGAAGGAAAAAGGTTTATTATTGGGAATTGGATTCTCCATTTGTGTATTTGGACTTCTTGGAATATAAGAGAATTATGGATTTTAATTTCCAGAATTGGTCACGTGGGGCCCACGGAAAAATTCTGACTTTGTGGGGCCACACTATTTTAGAGATTTTGGCCAATATGGATGTTTTTGGGAGATGAAAATATTTTGGACGAATAGGAGGGTGACACATGTCACACCATGCGGCCCATTTGGCCGAAATCTTGTGACAAGTGGCAAGCCAAGTGTCCCAAGTCTTGTGTTGGACAAGTGGCTTGTGGGACCCACACACTTGTCCCCAATCACAACCACACATGCTTGCATCCTAGCCCTTGGTTGTCTTATAAATACACACTAGTAGCAAGACTTATCCACACTTAGAATAATTTCCAAGACAAATTATACTCCCTCCCTGATTGAGCTCTCGGCCAAACATCCCTCTTGGGAATAAAATTCTTCAATTGTTGTTGATAAATCCCAACACTTAAACCAAGTGTCCCTTGTAGTGTTCTAAAGATATCCCAACACAAAAATCCGGAAATACTACGTTAATCGATAGTCGCAGTGAAACCCTAAGGTGATCTTCATATTTTTGGATGAAGTGTTAAGAGAAGTTGGTTCTGACTTCTAAGGGTTGCTTGGGTGGATTGGAACGTGAGGAATAGGAGCTAAGATTCCTAAGGATCGACTTATAATCTTGGAAATTTTGGGCTTATTGAGGTAATAATCTTTGTCATTTTAGTGAAGTTGGAAATTATATATGATATTAGTATATGATATGTGGAAGGAAGATAGAAAAGATTTGGACCTTATAAAGTTGTTAAAAATCGAGAATTGGCATGCTAGCCATAAAAGTTGGTAAAACATTACCTATTACTTGTTGACAATTAATAACAAGTTAATATAACTTATATAAATATTGGAATATAAGTTGGAATATTAAAGAAGTAATGAAACAAGTATTTGCATGCTAGCCGAAAAAACTGGACAGTTTTGATTGTAGTAGTTGGCCAAGAACACCAACTAAAGGACTGGACAAATGGATTGTATTTACATTGGACTGTATTTACATTGGACTAATGGACTGTTTTTGTCACAACCCGTTCCGGGGCCCGTGACTGGTGCCTTACCCGGGCACCCAAGTAGTCATACATCAGAGTAATCAGCGGAACATAAGACAAGACAAGAAACATTATGAAAAGAGAAAACAGTTTATCTGATGAAAAGCTTGCCTTTCGGCATATATATATAACTCAAGTTTTGCAGTTACATCCCAACTGTACAATAGGACTACATACCTATAAGGAAGTAAACAACCATGGCGGGACAGGGCCCCGCCATACCCTGAATGTACAAAAACTATCTACAATACAGGGAGATCATACCCAAAAAGTAGAGCCTCCGGAGAAGATGGAGCTCCCGACACCAAAGCAAAGATCCTAAGGATGCGGATCTAGCACCTGCTTGCCACTGCGGCATGAACGCACCCCGAAGGAGGTCGGTCAACAGTACTAAGTATGTGAAATCAGAAAGTACTTAAATGAAATCATATCATTTTAAAACCAATTTTACAAATATGCACGAAACAACCAAGGTAACCGCACATAGTGCCACATCATAAACAAGAGCAACAATAGGTATACTGTAACAGGTCTTTTCTGGGCTGCGAATGATCGAAGCAGGGCCAATCGCCCATAGTATCATTATGCAAGCCAAATCCTGGACTCCCGTAGTCCGCATAGGGCACTCACATAGGCCCGCATAGGGTATAACCCCGCATCGAGGGTAGCTACTCCTCGGCATCGTCCTGGACTCGTAGTCCGCATGGCCACATAGACCGCATGAGGTATAACCCGCACACTAACTCGAACTCTCGTAGCTCGCATAGGTCCCTGGACCCGCATGAGGTATCCTCGCATCATAGTCACATTGCATCGCGAGGTATACCCGCGTCGGAGGCGACAACCCCTGTATTATGTCAAGAGGTGAGTGATATAATACTAACATAACAGCTTATCGTTAAACAACATAAGCACAACAATAATACCCTTTTATACAAACATTACAAGACACTAACACCCATAGTATTATGTCTACTCATCAAACCATCTTTTTATGTTTTCCAGAAAGCAATATAAGTCTTTTGTAAACACACAAGTAAACCGTTCCTTTTATCTTTCTTAAGTTGTTATACCTAGCTTCCCATAAAGCTAGTATAACTCTTAAGCTTTTTGTTTAAAACCCAATTAGTTCTCTTCTGTTAAAAATGATTCAGTATTCTTTTTGAAATGAATCAAGATTCTTATTATTCAGGCTTAAGTCAAAAGACATTGCCGTAATTATTATTCAGGCTTAAGTCAAAAGACATTGCCGTAGTTATTATTCGATTAACACGTATGCGTCACCGTACTATATATATATTTTAAAATATCAAGCTTAGGAAGAATCACATACCTTCTCGGCGAAATCCACCTGCCAAGTCGAATATGTCGCGCGCAGAGAATCAGCCTATAATAGTCAAATACGTCTATCAACGTCTAGACTATTCTGTACACAGTTCTAAATAGAGGGTTCTCTATTCTACGAAAAATTGGGCAGCACTTCCCTACCCGGTGAGCTACCTGTCTCATCAGAAAATTCTATGTAAGTCTGTTTGATTAATCTTCTTTTAAACCCTTCTCTTCGTGATAATATTCAATTCTATTCTTTAATATCCTTCTAAGTATTTATACTCAAGTCTATACTATTCTTATATGTAATATCCAGTTACAATAGAAGGACAAGAGTATTACCTCGGTAAGCCCAAAATTATTCAAGTTAAAAGTCGCTCCTGAGCAAGGTTTAGCTCCTAATTTGTACGCTCCGATAGCTCCAAGAACCCTTAGAAGTTCTCAACAACTTCTACTAAGATACTATAAGGGAATTGGGCTAGGGTATTTGGAAGACAACTATCTACCAAGGGGGTAGTGTTTCGCTAGGGCTTCCTTTAGAGGGTATTCGGCAAGGCCTTCACAAGGGGAGAGGGAGTGTTGGACGAAAAGCTTTGAGAGAGGGGGAGGGATTTTAGACTTGGAAAGTTTGTTTTGTGGATGAAGAACTCTTCATCTTAAGGGGGGTATTTATAGGTCAAGAAATGGCCAACCAATGGCCAAGATGATGCCAAGTGCAAGGAAAGTGTAGGGTGGAGATTTAGGCAAGTGTCCTTATCCATCTACTACACAAATATCCTACCAACTCCTTGACTTTGTGCAAGGCACAAAAAACGTGCCAAACCTTGCCCACTTTGCCGTCCAATGAGGGTGACAAGTGTTACCCTCCCGTTGGTCCAAAATGTTTCGTCTCTCGGAAAAATCCGCAAAAATTATAAATGACATAGCCGGAATTTACCCTACGCGAGTTTAGTAAAACGTTTCGTCGAAAAATGATTCTTTTCGAGTGTTGTGCACAAACTTTTTCGTCCATAGCCTAACTTTAAGACTAAACTTTTGTACGTACGCCCTCTCGTACATACTCTGTAAATACGGGGTATAACAGTTTTTGTATAATTATGGGGCAGAATTTTACACGTCTAGTTAGGCGGGTAATCCCCTTTGAGTTGCTGATTTATTGCGCCTTAAATGTGGCATGTTGGCTATTGATTTCGGGCCTTGAAAAAGGTGTAAAAGTACGTAGATACAGGGGAAGTGCTGCCCAATTTTCCGTAGAATAAGAGACCTTATACTTAGAAATATTCTACGAAGAAAACTAGAAGTTGATAGACGTGTTATGGTTATTATAGGTTGGCACTCTACGCGCGGCATATTCGACTTGGCAAGTGGATTTAGCCGAGGAGGTATGTGATTCTTCCTATCCTCTTGAGCATGATTATTGTGAAATATATAGTACGGTAGACGTACGTGTGTTAAATGAATTTGGTTTCATTTTGATGTCCTTGACTTGACTTCTAAATCTTAAGAGCCTTGAATTATTCTAAAAAGTTGTGAATCATTAATTGGAAAGAAATTGATACTTGGTTTTAAAAGAATAAGTTCTCTTGGTTTTCCAAATGATTGTAGTTGTTTTGAATTGATAAAAAAAATAAGTGTTATAATAGCTTTATGGCAAGTTAGTTATAACGACTTGAGGAGGATAAAAGAACGGTTTACTTACTTGATTTTAAAGGCCTTGTAAAGATTTTCTGAAGGTGTAGTAATTTGGTTTGAAAAGAAAACGTGTTTTGATACTACGGGTATTAGTATCGTGTGGCTTTTACGTAAAAAGAGATCTTTTGAAAGAATTAAAGTATGTAGTACTTTGGGGTTAAAACCCGGATTGTTGGCATAAAATGAAACTACCTTGAGTTTATAAAATGGTGAATCAGTTTACATGTTAATGAAAGTCTAGAAGTATGGTAATTTGCATGTGCTTGCTTGTGATAGCCTTGTTGTGCAAGGGTTATATTCTTATGCTACCGCGTCTCTCGATGGAGGGTCGGTCATCTTGTTATTTACTTGGACATACCGACACTGTTGGGAGGCCCACGGGTATGCTTCCACTATATTGTTTCATGGACATGCCTGCACCAATGAAGAATTCTGGGGGCATGCGGCCATGATGCGGGTTCATTTTCCTGGATGATAGTATTATTCCATGGACTAGCTCCCCATGAGGTTTAGTGACGCAGGCAGTATCTTGTAGTTGGCTTTCGTACTTGCCCCGGTCATTGGCGTGACGCAGGAGGTACCTGGTAGTCGGCCTTCGTACTTGCCGCGGTCAGTTTTATGGCGAAGTTTTGTGATGCTGGCGGTACCTGGTAGTTAGCTTTCGTACTTGCCCCGGTCAGCTACGTGATGTAGGAGGTACCTGGTAGTTAGCTTTCGTACTTTCCCCGGTCAGCTTCCTGACACATGCGGCCATGCTTACACCGATGAGAGATTCCGGGGCCATGCGGCCATGCTTTAGATACTCTCCCTGGTCATTTCTCGTGGCGCGTGCTCGTAGGTTGGCTTAAGATACTTGCCCGCCATATCTCGTGATACGGTGAGGCTCTGGTAGTTAGCTTTGACTTGCCGGTCACCGTGACGCAGTGATATCCGTAGTTGGCTTTCGTGCCCTTGGCGGTCAATTTAATTGTCACGACCGACCGGGCGCGATCGTGCCCTACCCAGGCACCTGCTCGTATACATCGAGAAATAGCAATGAATATACATGAAACTTATAAATAAAACAACGAAAGTAAAACAACAGGTTAGCCGATAGGGCTACCTTCCTGGACGTACATACATAAACGAAGCAGTTGCCTCCTTTCTTTACAAACAGACCCACAATATGTGACTACAGACCTCTAAGAGTTTTAACATAACTGCTGTGGCGGGACAGGGCCCCGCCATACCCCTGAATATACATAGCCATGACAACTCCGGAACCTCGGAGCCATCTAAAATGCTGAACCAGGATCCTAAGCTCGCGGATCCACACTGTGTACCTAAACCTGCGGACATGAACGCAGCGAAGGTCGATAACAAAAATACGAATATGGAACAGAAATAACGTGCAAGAATCAAATCATAACTGTACAAAAGAACGTCCTTTTAACTCCTGAAATCAATCATATATTAACCGTTCCTTTCCTTCTTTCGATAAGATTTAACAACATATTCTTACATACTTACTTAAGAGCTTAATCCAGCCTTTTTCACATAACTTACATATCTTACATAACATAATCCGGCCCATTTGCGGGACACGGTGTACTGATGAATCATGTGACATAATCCGCCCGCTTTGTGGGCTCGGTGCATTGTGGAATCATATAACATAATCCGCCCACCGCTCGGTATCTTGTGGAATCATGTAACATAATCCGGCCCACCTGTGGGGCTCGGTGTACTGTGGAATCATATAACATAATCCGGCCCACCTGTGGGGCTCGGTGTAAGATGACGTAACCGCCCTGTGTAGGCTCGGGGTAATATGGCATAATCCGGCCTATGTGTAGGCTCGGTGTATCTCATAACGTAATCCGGCCTATTTGTAGGCTCGGTGTATTTCATAACGTAATCCGGCCTACGTGTAGGCTCGGTGTGATTTTCCTTACGTAACCTTTTAAAACGTATTTTTACCTCTTCTTAAGTCGTTATAACAACTTCCCATAAAGCTATTATAACAACCTTTCATTTTAGAGAACTCAAGGCACTTTTATTCTTACAACATTAGGGAACCTAGACCTAAAATACCACGTGCATACGTGCATTTAAAAGAATCATAAACTTCTTTCTTTTTAAAACTCAAGTCACATACTCTTATAATCATGTCATCAATACTTTTAGAAATCAAGTCCACAACTTGAAAAATAAAGTTTCATAATCCTTAGAAGACAACCAAAGTTCATAGTCTTAAAACCTTATATCATACATTCTTTAAAATCCACTTACTTATACTTATACAAAACAAATATAAGGTTCCATACACTTCCAAAACCAAGTAACTTATTCTCTTAAAACCATATAACTTTCACTTTTTAAAATCAATCCCCTTTTCACATATAAATTCAAGTCATTTTTGAACGTAAAATCCACTTACTTACTTTAAATAAATCAAGACACATAGTTTTAAATCAAATCTCATATTTTCCTAACCATTCTTACCAACATCTCCCATAAGACTTGGTAAGGACTTAGGACAATTTAACATACTTATAACTTAGGATAACTTAGACATAACCCTTACGTAGAGTAAATCAACATACATACTTCTTAACTTCTAAGAATAGAAAGAATCATGAAATAATACCACATGTATATTCCATACATAGAACCATGTCTAAAGAAGGAAGAGGTTCACATACCTCGCGACGCTTATCGACAAGTAGCAAAATGCTCCAAAGTACTCCAACCTTGATAGCTATTCCACTCTCCAAGTAGGATACGCTATACTTAGTACTTCAACCTATAATGGTCACAATACGTCCATTAACCTCTTACTTTAAACGTAGAATATCCTAAGTGCCAAGTCACTAAATTCTACGGAAAATCGGACAGCACCTCCTTTGTTTCTACTTACTTTGCCACCTTTTCAAGGCCAAATACAATAACCAAACAGCCCCAATTGGCTCACAATCAATATGGAAGGTAGTCAATACAAATGCAAAACTAAATGCCCCAATTGGCTCACAATTTAGAAAGTAGTCCAATACAAATGAATAACAAACTAAAAGTCCAAATTCGGCCACCTTGAGTTCAACCATACCAATTCTTATCAAATTTCCATTTCAATCCAAATTGTTAACATAACATGATATCAAGTCGCATTTGATTAAAACTACCACAATCTTCAAATCAATAACATGCGACGATTCTAATAACGACTAAATTGAAATCCAACTTAACATGACTTACATTACATTCCGGATTTCCAAGGCTACAATCAATCCACAATCCTTATAAACTTCTACATAACAACTTCATGCTAGCAACACGTAAAGCTAACAACACAAAATAAATATATAACCTTGTAACACTTTAAAAGACAAGATTATACCTTAACGATTCTTAATCCAATTCCAAATCCGAAGTCGCTCCTTAGTAGTTTAGAACCTCTCCAAGACACTTCAATCCGCTACTTGAGACCCTTAGAACCACACCAACAATTATCCTTCAACTCTCCAAACAAAACCTAGAAAAGCCACTAGGTTTTCACTTTGCGACTAACCCGAAAACTCTCTATTTACAAGATTTTTCTATTGAGATACACTTACATAACACTCATGAACCTTGGTTTAAAATGTGGAGCTCAAAGAACAAGAAACCAATTTTTTTCCTTTAGAGAGTAAGTGAAGCCGAGAGCTTGCTCTTGCAAGTCTTCAAATTTGTGAAATTTCTCTAAGTGTTGAACTCCCTCTTGCTACTAGTAGTCTTATATAGTGTAATGGAGGGTCATGATATAAACAAATGGGTGATTTGGATGAGCTCTAATTAAATATCAAGCTAAAGTGGACCCATTGACTTAGTCAATATTGTCAAGCTACTACTTGCAAGACTTGTCATCTAATACTATGGTCAATGACCATCTTGGCCATGCCTAAAATCGTCCAAGGCAACTCTAAGGGGGGTGACACGTGTCGCCCTCCCATTCGTCACAATAATACGTCTTCCGAAAAATCCATAATTCCGATAAATTTTTACAAGTCTCAAATCTTAACAATGTGAGTTCTTACGTACGTTCTTAACACATGTCCTGTAAGTACGGGGTGTAACATTCTTCCCCCCTTAGAAACATTCGTCCTCGAATGTTCTTTCGGAGTCAAACTTATAATTAGCGACATAGTTTCCTTTCACAACCCCGACATACCAACAATGCCACACATGGCCCTAATACCTCGTACACGCATATCTGTCCATCATAAGCCCAAAAGAGATTACCTTTTCGTACTTCCAACTCCTTCTAACATACATACATAACTTCCATACCGATTCTGGCCTCAAATCTTTGGAGTCACTCTATAAGACAATATACGACCATTTCCGGCTTTCACGACATGGTTCCGGTGGAACGTGTCCACGAACCCGTAAAACAATTAACTAGACTTGGGCCTTGCGCCCTCGTGACCCCGTCACGTAGCGAAACTACTACCAACTGATCCCACTCCATTCCAGGCCATGGGGAGACCCGTAACAGGTCCTCAACCCGACTCAGCGTCGCACTTAACTCTTTATCCTTGGTCTATACTAAATCTTTCTACCCGAGAAGACCTTATACAACTAAGGTCCTAGCGGTCTTAACATTCTTAGGCTCGCACTTTCCATGCTCCAAGCCTACCTTATCTGTCCCCAAGTAACGGTACAACACCTCTCCTAAAACCAAAACCAAGTTGTCTCCATCACAACAACCATTACTTACTCTATACGGACCTCATCAGACAATTCTCTTAAGCCTACTATGCACTTAATCTATTTACATGACATTCCGTTAAGTTCCTTAACATGGCTTAAGGGTTCACTACCCTATCGGACAGCTCATCCTTCCCAATTATCTCAAAATAAAACACAACCCTTGGCGAAAATTCATTAACTAATCCATACCTTCCCGGTATCTAGTTAATCTTTACCACTCTTGGTAAATCTAAAACCATTCTAGGCAACCCATAAATGACCCTCATACATAACTCCGTATAGATGTATGTTACAATACCAACTATACTATAATCATTACCAACCTAGAATCGCAATCCACATGGTCCTTCCCGGTCATCGCCTTTCGTAATGCAATCAACATAACTCGTTAGGAGAGACGACCTTAACAACACGGCTATCGCACGATCTCGTGAGTGAGAAGAATGGAAACTAATCCTAAATGTCCTGCAGCCTCCTGATTATAGATGTGGTGCACACACCGATAATCAAGACTACTAGACACGCTCGTAGACACTTTCCGAGGACTAATCGCTCGATACCACTTTTGTCACGACCCGACCGGGCGCTGGTGCCCTACCCAGGCACCTGCTTAGGTATACATCGAGAAATAGCAATGAACATACATGAAACTTATAAATAAAACAACGAAGTAAAACAACAAAGTTAGCCGATAGGCTACCTTCGCGGACGTCATACATAAACGAAGCGATTTGCCTCCTTTCTTTACAAACAGACCACAATATGTGACTACGCACCTCAAGAGTTTTAACATGATTTCTGTGGCGGGACAGGCCCCGCCATACCCCGAATATACATAGCCATGACAACTCCGAACCTCTGAGCCATCTAAGATCTTTGAACCAGATCCTAAGCTCGCGGATCCACACGTAATACCTAAACTGCGGACATGAACGCAGCCCCGAAGAAGTCGATAACAAAAGTGCGAATATGGAACAGAAATAACGTGCAAGAATCAAATCATAACTGTACAAAAGAACGTCCTTTTAACTCCTGAAATCAATCATATATTAACCGTTCCTTTCCTTCTTTCGATAAGATTTAACAACATATTCTTACATACTTACTTAAGAGCTTAATCCAGCCTTTTTCACATAACTTACATATCTTACATAACATAATCCGGCCCATTTGCGGGACACGGTGTACTGATGAATCATGTGACATAATCCGGCCCGCCTGTGGGGCTCGGTGTACTGTGGAATCATATAACATAATCCGGCCCACCTGTGGGGCTCGGTGTACTGTGGAATCATGTAGCATAATCCGGCCCACCTGTGGGGCTCGGTGTACTGTGGAATCATATAACATAATCCGGCCCACCTGTGGGGCTCGGTGTAAGATGACGTAACCCGGCCTATGTGTAGGCTCGGGGTAATATGGCATAATCCGGCCTATGTGTAGGCTCGGTGTATCTCATAACGTAATCCGGCCTATTTGTAGGCTCTGTATTTCATAACGCATCCGCCTATTTGTAGGCTCGGTGTATTCATAACGTAATCCGCCTGTGTAGGCTCGGTGTGATTTTCCTTACGTAACCTTTTAAAACGATTGTTACCTCTTCTTAAGTCGTTATAACAACTTCCCATAAAGCTATTATAACAACCTTTCATTTTAGAGAACTCAAGGCACTTTTATTCTTACAACATTAGAAACTAGACCTAAAATACCACGTACATACGTGCTTAAAAGAATCATAAACTTCTTTTTTAAAACTCAAGTCACATACTCTTATAATCATGTCATCAATACTTTTAGAAATCAAGTCCACAACTTGAAAAATAAAGTTTCATAATCCTTAGAAGACAACCAAAGTTCATAGTCTTAAAACCTTATATCATACATTCTTTAAAATCCACTTACTTATACTTATACAAAACAAATATAAGGTTCCATACACTTCCAAAACCAAGTAACTTATTCTCTTAAAACCATATAACTTTCACTTTTTAAAATCAATCCCCTTTTCACATATAAATTCAAGTCATTTTTGAACGTAAAATCCACTTACTTACTTTAAATAAATCAAGACACATAGTTTTAAATCAAATCTCATATTTTCCTAACCATTCTTACCAACATCTCCCATAAGACTTGGTAAGGACTTAGGACAATTTAACATACTTATAACTTAGGATAACTTAGACATAACCCTTACGTAGAGTAAATCAACATACATACTTCTTAACTTCTAAGAATAGAAGGAATCATGAAATAATACCACATGTATATTCCATACATAGAACCATGTCTAAAGAAGGAAGAGGTTCACATACCTCGCGACGCTTATCGACAAGTAGCAAAATGCTCCAAAGTACTCCAACCTTGATAGCTATTCCACTCTCCAAGTAGGATACGCTATACTTAGTACTTCAACCTATAATGGTCACAATACTGTTATACCCCGTAGTTGCAGGGTATGTATGTGAGGACGTACGTACGAGAGTACGGCAGAAAATTTTGAAAAGAAAGAAAGATGTGAGTTTTCGACGGAAAAGTTTCCGGTTGTTTGTGAAGAAAAAGGTTCGTTAATGGGAATTGGATTCCCAGATTTGGTATTTGGACTTCATAGATTATATTAGAATTTTGAGATTTTATTTTCGGAAATGGTCACGTGGGGCCCACGGGAGAAATTTACGGTTTTGTGGGGCCCGCTTTGATTTTGAGATTTCCGGTATTTTGGATATTTTCGGAAGACGAAATATTCTGGGCGAATCGGGGGGCGACACGTGTCACCCCACGTGGCACCCGCGAAATATTTATCATGTCAACACCCGATTAGAGTCGTTTTAGTAAACGTTTTACTAAGCTTACGAAGGAAAATTCGCTATGTCATTTAGTATTTTTGCGAATTTTTCCGAGAGACGGACGTTTTGGACCAACGAGAGGGCAACACTTGGCACCTCGTTGGTGGATGAAGAGGCGGTGGAAATGGATGGGCAAGTGTGGTAGATATTTGTGTAGATATTTGTGAGGATTTGTGGAGTAGGGTTAGGGTGCACTTGGCTTGATCTTGGCCTTACACTTGTGTAGCACTTGGCTTGATCTTGGCCATTGGTTGGCCTTTGGCTTTGCTATAAATACCACTCCTTGTGAAGACTTATTCATTCACTCCTCACTTTGTCTAAGTCTTGAAATCCTCCTCTCCTTGTTGTTGCTCTCGTCCAACTCCCTTCTCCCCTTAGAAAGAGGCCCTTGGCGAGAACACCCCCTCACTTGTGAGGTCTAGCCGTAGGGTACCCACTGCTAGTTGTTTTCGTATAATACCCTTGTTGTGGTATAGAAATACTCCTAGTATTGTTATAATGCCCAAAATACCTTAGCCTTGTACCTTGTAGTATTCCAAAGATACCTCTTTACGTAGAGTCAGGAAATACTACCTTTTGTCCTTTTAGTCTCAAACCGAAACCACAAGGAAATCTTCATCGTTGGTTGAAGTATGTGAGTAGAAGTTGGTTAGAACTTCTAAGGGTTGTTTGGAGTGGTTTGGAGCGCCAGTGGAGCTAAACCTTGCTCAGGAGCGACATTAAACTCGGATAATTTTGGGCTTATCGAGGTAATTATCTTGTCCCTCTATTGTAATTGGAAATTACATGTTTGTTAGGATATATAGTTGAAATATACTATATATGGAACTATACTTAGTATTCGGCAATGTCTTTTGACTTAAGCCTGAAGAATAAAGAACTGAACTGAACTGTATTTACATAGGACTGTATTGCAGTAGACTTGTGTTGTATTACTGAGTAGAATTGTACACGTCCGGTTAGACGTGTAAACCCCCCCCCTGGTTGGCTTGGTAGCCGGCCTCGATAGAGGAGGAGATTTACGCTGTTGCGGGAGAGTCTTTGAATTTTCTATAGAAAGATAGAAACTTGTGTTTTGGGGTTAATAGGCGTTTGTGACCTTTATAGGTGAAAGTACTAAGAGTAGCGTATTCTACTCGAGAGTGGAAAGGGCTAGCGAGGTTGTAGTACTTGGAGCATTTTGCTTATTGTCGATAAATCGTCGCGAGGTATGTGAACCTCTTCCTATCTTTTCTAGCATGATTGTTGTGAACTATGTAGTACGGTAGACGTACATGTGCTAAGTGATTTGGTTGGTTTAAAACATAGGGTGTTATAATAGCTTTATGGGAAGTTAGTTATAACGACCTTATGTAAGTGAAAATGGTTTACTGATGTTAGAAGTTAAGAGACTTGATCTTATAAGATAAGAGACTTAACTTATTTGTTTTAATGTGGATGTTTGTGTGAAACCTCATTCGTGAGTAATGAGTACTTGGTTTTAAAGGGATAATGTTTCTTGATTTGGGAATCGTAATGTGTATCGACAGCACCACTGCAGCGTTAATAAAAGGAAAATGTATTGAATAATGATGTGTTGTATTAAAACCAAGAGAAACCTCCATCCGCATAAGCTAAGATGAGACAAAATGATATTACATTTTCTAGATCATGGTCTTTGTAATAAGATCATTATAAACAAGAATAAACTACTCACGTATATGACATATGTTACTCAATTGTTCTAAAAAGGAATCAAGTGATTAAGTTTGGGAACTATGAAACCATTTGAAAATGAGAAGCTTGAGTAATTGAAACTAGGCAAACTGGAACTTAGGAAAAGAATGTTGTTACTTGATTTTGAAAAGGAAGGTGGGTTTGTCATTCTAATACTACTTGTATCGGGTGACTTTTATAAAAGTTATGGATCTCTTTTAAAAGAACTTAATGTATGTAGTACTTTGGGGTTAAAAACCCGACTTTGGCATAAAATGAAAGTACTTTGAGTTGTGTGAAACTTACTATGCTTGTTGTTGTGAAACTTGCCTATGCTTGTGATGATAGCCTTTATTGTACAAGCGTTGTGTTTCGTGTTACCGCGTCTCGATAGAGGTCGGTTGGTAGTTGAGAACTTACTTGGATGTCTTGCGATGTGGAGAAATTCCGCAGATGCGTTCGCTGATAGTATTATTGTTGTTAATCACTTTGGACATACTGACACGATGCGTAGCGCACGGGTATGCCTCATTTTGGTTAAGGTCTTGTGGTGAATCGCTTTGGATATCTCGACACGATCGTGGCGCATCGGGTATGTTTCCATTTGATTATCGCCTTGTGATTTCCTTTTGGACATCGCGACACGATCGTAGCGCACGGGTATCGTCCATTTGGAATGTTGTCTTATTGTTTCCCTTTGGACATACCGACCACGATCGTAGCGCACGGGTATGCTTCCATCTGGATTCTTTGTCTTGTTGTTGAGGTCACATGGACATGTCTACACCGATCACGATTCCGGGGCATGTGGCCATGTGACATTGGTATTATTGTTGCATCATGGACATGTCTGCCGTCTGAGATTAGGGCATGCGGCCATGATCGAACTGATTGATGTTGTGGGCGTGAGACCCATAGTTATATTGGAGTGATGATCGCTTTATGTTGTGAATCGTAGTTTGGTTATCATACATGTCTCTGCTTTATATAGACTAGTATGATTTCATTTCTGATATTATGATTTCACATACTTGGTACTGTTGTCTTGACCTCGCCGGGTGCGTTAAATCTGCAGTAGAAGTACATCGATCGTAGATCCTCGCTCATAGGATCACGATTCAGCATTTGAAGCTCCGTTTCTCCGAGGCTTATCTTTTAGTAGGTGTTCCCTGAGTTGTAGGTTCTTGTACATTCGGGGTATGGCGGGGCCCTGTCGTCATAGTCATTAATATCTTAGAAGTGCATGTAATCTTGTTGTGGCGGGGTTGTAAAAGGATTAAAGCTGTTCGGGTTTTATGTATATCGAAGGCAACTGTTTTGGTTGCTTTGTTTATTTATTATATCTTTTGTTAAATGACTCATGTTTTATGTTCGCTGATTTTCTCTCGATGTATGTATCACTAGGGTGCCCGGTAAGGCACGATGCGGGCCGGGCGAATCGTTACAAAAGTGGTATCGAAGCGATTAATCCTCGGAAAGTGTCTGAACCGTGTCTAGTAGAGTCTTGATTATCGATGTGTTGTGCACCACATCTATAATCGTGAGGCTGAGACATTTAGGATTAGTTTCCATTCTTCTCATTCGAGATCGTGCCTTAGAGTATGTTGTAAGTTGTACCCCTCGGCGTATCTCGTTTTACCGATTATGCCTCGCGCAAACAACGAGCCGAGAAGGGCAAAGCGGCGAGTGCTGCTAGTGAATCTGAGAGAATGCAGCGCGAGCGAGCGATACGAGGTTGTGCTTGACGCCCGGGTTTCGCGACGCCCAAGACCAGTGAGTTTAGAGCAGCAGCGATGGCTGATGAGACTCTGATGCACGAGCCTCGGTCCCGATGCGGAGGCGGGAGATGGGTCACGAGAGATGGCCCGATTATTGGCGAGTTGTGGCGAATATGAGCAGTGGATCACGGCGATTCGGTTCCGATGCCAGATGGTTCACCCCAGCGAATAGTTTGAGGCTACGGGACTTTCGAGTTGTAGCCTTGAGTTTTTACGGGTCGAGGCACGAGGATGATCGCGAGGAGTTCATCCGGCGATTCTGACGGATCATGCGGGTGATCAAGGCTTGAGACCGAGTCAGTGACCTTTGGTTCGCATCGGTGCGTGATACCGCGATCGATTGGTTTGATTCATGGGAGCTTTCGGGAGAGCATGCACCTCAGCGTATGGGATGAGTTTTGGGGCTTTCCTCACGCACTTCTTGCCTCGCGAGATGAGGAGGCACGGGCGACAGATTTTATTCTTGAGGCGAGAGCGCGCTGTCGGGAGTACAATGTCGAGTTCGATTCTTTGGCTCGATATGTCCACTGCGCTAGTTGCGAGATATGGAGGATAGGGTGCATCGCTCGTCAGGGCTAGATGATTATATGGTCGAGTCTTGTGCGGGTGTTTCTCTTCACCGGCATGGACATTGCCCGCATGCGACTCATGCACTAGGATGTGAGACGCGGAGGGTCGACGGAATGACCAGGTCGGTGAGAAGAGGGCCGGGGCGGCGGGGTCCTTTGGTGGCTTTCGAGGCGGACCGCCTCGGCCAAGCTAGTTATATACCCCCAGTGCAGTGGTCCTCCACCGTCTTGAGGAAGCAGTCGAGCTCAAGGGTTCAGATTTTCGAGCGGGGGTGTTAACCATGAAGCCACCCTACCTCGTTGTGACCATTGTGGTAGACTCCATTTTGGAGAGTGTCGTGCTAGATTGGGAGTTTGTTTTGCATGCGGCCAGCAGGCCATTTGCGAGGCGCCCTACCAAGGGAAGCGCGGATGTTACGACTTCGGCCTTGATTTGTGGCTGGTTCATCACCTCATGGCATCGCCTGCAGTAGTGCCTATGATTAGAGTGGAGCGGTAGCTTCGGTATATCCTTCACCTCTAGAGTTTTGGTATGCTTGTTATGATGATCTCTTTATTGTGTGCTATGCGGATAGCATTGTGATATGTGTGAGTTAGAATACATGGTTAGTTGGAAGGATACGTATGGGCATGGTAAGTGTGAACCTTAGACTATGTCACGGCCCGAGACCTTAGGGGTAAGGTCGTCTTGAGATTAAAGATTCGTTTATGTTTGACTTTTATCGGAGTAGTAGTATCGTGGGATTTATTTGTGTGATAAGTCCGTGGGTAGTGTGAGATGGAAGTGGTAGCTTTCATGATGTGAATTAGTAAGATTGTTTGGATCGGGAACAAGAGTTTACGGTTGGGGGTCGGGTTTAGGAGCATTTGCGGGTCAAACCGTAACCCGGTTTGGGGTGGGGCCAGTTCTGGGTGGTCGCGGCAGGTGGTAGGGTCAGGAGGGTGCTAGGCCCGGGTTTAGATGATCATCGGATGAGTTGGTGGACGCGTTCGACCAGAAGCGGTTCGTAAAGGCCGGGAATGGCCTTAAGGAAGTTTGAGGTTAGTAAGATGACCAAGTTTGGAGGTAGTGACTCGGAGATTTTCGAGAGCGGGTAATGACTGAAGTATGGTACGTCTTGGGAGAGTTCTAGTGTTCGAGAAGGTACAACGAGTAAGGGAGGAAGATAACGTGTGTTATTTCGTGGCGGCGTGGCGTTGACAACTTGTTAGAGGAACTTCTTGATATCCGTCTTGAGAAGGAACATTCGGGACGAATGTTTCTAAGGAGGAGAATGTTATACCCGTAGTTGCGAGGTATGTATGTGAGGGCGTGCGTGCGAAGTACTGTGAAAATTTTGAAAAGAAAGAAAGATGTGAGTTTCGTGGAAAAGTTTCCGGTTGTTTGTGAAGAAAAAGGTTCGTTAATGGGAATTGGATTCCCAGTTTGGTATTTGGACTTCATAGATTATATTAGAATTTTGAGATTTTATTTTGGAAATGGTCACGTGGGCCCACGGGAGAAATTTACTGATTTTGTGAACGCTTTGTTTTTGAGATTTCGTATTTTGGATATTTTTGGAAGGCGAAATATTCAGGCGAATCGGGGCGACACGTGTCACCCCCATGTGGCACCCTTGGCGAAATATTTATTGTACCTGACACCGGATTAGAGTCGTTTTTTAAACGTTTTACTAAGCTACGAAGGGAAAATTAGGCTATGTCATTTAGTATTTTTGCGAATTTTTCCGAGAGACGGGCGTTTTGGACCAACGAGAGGGCAACACTTGGCACCTACCGTTGGTGGACTTGAAAGGCGCTAGGACGAATGGATGGGCAAGTTGTGGTAGATATTTGTGTAGATATTTGTGAGGGATTTGTGGAGTAGGGTTAGGGTGCACTTGGCTTGATCTTGGCCTTACACTTGTGTAGCACTTGGCTAGATCTTGGCCATTGGTTGGCCTTTGGCTTTGCTATAAATACCCCTCCCTTGTGAAGACTTATTCATTCACTCCTCACTTTGTCTAAGTCTTGACATCCCTCCCTCTCCCTTGTTGTTTCTCTAGTCAAACTCCCTACTACACCATAGAAAGAGGCCTTGGCGAGAACACCCCTCACAGTGAGGTCTAGTGGGGTACCACTGCTAGTTGTTTTAGTATAATACCCTTGTTGTGGTATAGAAATACTCCTAGTATTGTTATAATGCCCAAAATACCTTAGCCTTGTACCTTGTAGTATTCCAAAGATACCTCTTTCGTGAGTCGGAAATACTACCTTTTGTCCTTTAGTCTCAAACCGAAACCCTAAGGAAATCTTCATCGTTGGTTGAAGTATGTGAGTAGAAGTTGGTTAGAACTTCTGAGGGTTGTTTGGAGTGGTTTGGAGCGCGAAGTGGAGCTAAACCTTGCTCGGGAAGCGACATTAAACTCGGATAATTTTGGGCTTATCGAGGTAATTATCTTGTCCTCTATTGTAATTGGAAATTACATGTTTGTTAGGATATATAGTTGAAATATACTATATATGGAACTATACTTAGTATTCGCAATGTCTTTTGACTTAAGCTGAAGAATAAAGAATCGAATCGAATCGTATTTACATAGGGTGTGCGATAGACTTGTGTTGTATTCTTGAGTAGAATTGTACACGTCAGGTTAGACGTGTAAACCCACGGTTGGCTTGGTAGCCGGCCTCGATAGAGGAGGAGATTTCTGTTGTTGCGGGGAGAGTCTGCTGAATTTTCTATAGAAAGATAGAAACTTGTGTTTTGGGGTTAATAGGCGTTTGTGACCTTTATAGGTGAAAGTACTAAGAGTAGCGTATTCTACTCGAGGAGTGGAAAGGGCTAGCAAGGTTGTAGTACTTGGAGCATTTTGCTTATTGTCGATAAATCGTCGCGAGGTATGTGAACCTCTTCTATCTTTTCTAGCATGATTGTTGTGAACTATGTAGTGCGGTGAGCGTCATGTGCTAAGTGATTTGGTTGGTTTAAAACATAGGGTGTTATAATAGCTTTATGGGAAGTTAGTTATAACGACCTTATGTAAGTGAAAATGGTTTCTTGATGTTAGAAGTTAAGAGACTTGATCTTATAAGATAAGAGACTTAACTTATTTGTTTTAATGTGGATGTTTGTGTGAAACCTCATTCGTGAGTAATGAGTACTTGGTTTTAAAGGATAATGTTTCTTGATTTGGGAATCGAATGTGTATCGACAGGACCATGCGGCGTTAATAAAAGGAAAATGTATTGAATAATGATGTGTTGTATTAAAACCAGTAGAAACCTCCATCCGCATAGAAGCTAAGATGAGACAAAATGATATTACATTTTCTAGATCATGGTCTTTGTAATAAGATCATTATAAACAAGAATAAACTACTCGTATATGACATATGTTACTCAATTGTTCTAAAAGGAATCAAGTGATTAAGTTTGGGAACTATGAAACCATTTGAAAATGAGAAGCTTGAGTAATTGAAACTAGGCAAACCGAACTTAGGAAAAGAATGTTGTTACTTGATTTTGAAAAGGGAGGTGGGTTTGTCATTCTAATACTACGGTATCGGGTGACTTTATAAAAGTAATGGATCTCTTTTAAAGAACTTAATGTATGTAGTACTTTGGGGTTAAAACCGGACTTTGGCATAAAATGAAAGTACTTTGAGTTGTGTGAAACTTTATGCTTGTTGTTGTGAAACTTGCCTATCTTGTGATGATAGCCTTTATTGTACAAGCGTTGTGTTTTACGTGTTACTGCGTCTCGATAGAGGTCGGTTGGTAGTTGAGAACTTACTTGGATGTCTGGCGTGGCGGAGAAATTCCGCAGATGCGTTCTGTTGATAGTATTATTGTTGTTAATCACTTTGGACATCACGACGCGATCGTGGCACGGGTATGCCTCATTTGGTTAAGGTCTTGTGGTGAATCGCTTTGGATATCTCGACCACGATGCGTAGCGCGCGGGTATGTTTCCATTTGATTATCGCGCTTGTGATTTCCTTTTGGACATACCGACACGATGCGTAGCGCTGCGGGTATCGTCCATTTGGAATGTTGTCTTATTGTTTCCCTTTGGACATACCGACCACGATCGTGGCGCGCGGGTATCGTCCATTTGGAATGTTGTCTTATTGTTTCCCTTTGGACATCTTGACCACGATCGTAGCGCGGGTATGCTTCCATCTGGATTCTTGTCTTGTTGTTGAGGTCACATGGACATGTCTACACGTCGAATTAGGGGCATGTGGCCGTGTGACATTGGTATTATTGTTGCATCATGGACATGTCTACACCGTCTGCTATTCGGGGCATGCGGCCGTGATCACGTTTGATTGATGTTGTGGGCGTGAGACCCGATTATATTGGGTAGGATGTTTTATGTTGTGAATCGTAGTTTGGTTATCATACATGTCTCACGCTTTATATAGACTAGTATGATTTCATTTCTGATATTATGCAGTTTCACATACTTGGTACTGTTATCTCGACCTCCTTGAGGCTGCGTTCATGCTGCGGTAGAAGTCATCGATCGTAGATCCTCGCTCATAGGATCCTGATTCAGCGCATTTGAAGCTCCGTTTCTCGGAGGCTTATCTTTTAGCAGGTGTTCCCTGAGTTGTAGGTTCTTGTACATTGAGGTATGGCGGCCCTGTCCGTCATAGTCATTGTATATCTTAAGTGCAGCCAATCTTGTTGTGGCGGGGTTGTAAAAGGATTAAAGCGTTGAGTTTTATGTATATCGAAGGCAAGCTGTTTGGTTGGCCTGTTTATTTATTATATCTTTTGTTAAATGACTCATGTTTTATGTTCGCTGATTTTTCTCGATGTATGTATCACTAGGGTGCGGGTAAGGCACGATGTGGGCCGAACGGTCGTTACAAAAGTGGTATCGCAGTTAATCCTCGGAAAGTCTACAGACCGTGTCTAGTAGAGTCTTGATTATCGATGTGTTGTGCACCACATCTATAATCAGGAGGCTGCAGGACATTTAGGATTGGTTTCCATTCTTCTCATTCTGAGATCGTGCCTTAGAAAGGCGTGTTGTAAGTTGTACCCTGCGGCGTATCTCGTTTTTACGATTATGCCTCGCGCAAGTATGCAACGAGCCCGAAGGGCAAGGCAGCCGAGTCTTTGCTAGTGAGATCTGAGAGTACGAGCGCGAGCCCGAGCGAGTACGAGGTTGTGCTTGACAGCGGGTTTAGCGCCGCCAAAGACTGCAGAGCTTAGAGCGCAGCGATGGGCGATGAGACTCTGATGCACGAGCCTCGATCCACGATGCAGGCGAGAGATGGGTCGCGAGAGATGGCCCGATTATTGGCGAGAGTTGTGGCGAATATGAGGCAGTGGATGCAGCGATTCGGTTCGATGCACCGATGGTTCACCCCGGCGAGATAGTTTGAGGCTACGGACTTTCTGAGTTGTAGCCGCGAGTTTTCTGGGTGAGGCACGGATGATCGCAGGAGTTCATCCGGCGATTCTGACGATCATCACGGGTGATCAAGGCTTGAGACCGATGCATGACCTTTGGTTCGCGTCGGTGCGTGATACGCGATCGATTGGTTTGATTCATAGGAGCTTTCAGGAGAGCATGCTCGGCCGGTATGGGATGAGTTTTGGGGCTTTCTCACGCACTTCTTGCCTCGCATGGATGAGGAGACGGGCCGACAATTTTTATTCTTGAAGGCAGAGAGGCGCCGTCGGGAGTACAATCTCGAGTTCGATTCTTTGGCTCGATATGTCCCTGCGCTAGTTGCAGATATGGAGGATAGGGTGCATCGCTACGTCACCGGGCTAGATGATTATATGGCTGAGTCTTGTGCGGGTGTTTCTCTTCAGCCGGGCATGGACATTGCCCGCATGCAGGCTCATGCACTAGGATGTGAGGCACGGAGGGGTCGACGGAATGACAAGGATCGGCAGAAGAGTGCCAGGGGCGGCGGTCCTTTGGTGGCTTTCGAGGCGGACCGCCTCGTGAACTAGTTATATACCCCGGTGCAGTGGTCCTCCACCGTCTTGAGAGCGGTCGGGGCTCGAGGTTCAGATTTTGGCGAGCGGGGTGTTAACCGGTGAAGCCACCCTAACTCGTTTTGACCATTTTGGTAGACTCCATTTTGGAGAGTGTCTTGCTAAATGGTGAGTTTGTTTTGCATGCGGCCAGCGGGGCCATTTGCGGCTGTCCTACCAAGGGACGCGCGGATGTTACGACTTCGACCTTCAGTTTGTGGCTGGTTCATCACCTTTCTGACTATACGCCTGCAGTGAGGCCTATGATTAGAGTGGGCGGTAGCCAGGTATATCCTTCACCTCTAGAGTTTTGGTATGCTTGTTATGATGATCTCTTTGTTGTGTGCTATGTACGGATAGCATTGTGATATGTGTGAGTTAAAATACATGGTTAGTTGGAAGGATACGTATGGGGGCATGGTAAGTGTGAACCTTAGACTATGTCACGACTGAGACCTTAGGGGTAGGTCGTCTTGAGATTAAATATTCGTTTTATGTTTGACTTTTATCGAGTAGTAGTATACGTGGGATTTATTTGTGTGATAAGTCCGTGGGTAGTGTGAGATGGAAGTGGTAGCTTTCATGATGTGAATTAGTAAGATTGTTTGGATCGGGAACAAGAGTTTGTACGGTTGAAGTCGGGTTTAGGACCATTTGCAGGTCAAACCGTAACCCGATTTGGGGTGGGGCAGTTCTGGGTGGTCCCGCCAGGTGGTAAGGTCACGAGGGTGCTAGGCCCGAGTTTAGATGATCATCGTATGAGTTCGTGGGCGCGTTCGACCGAAGCGGTTCGTAAAGGCCGAATGGCCTTAAGGAAGTTTGAGGTTAGTAAGATGACCAAGTTTGGAGGTAGTGACTCGAGATTTTCGAGGCGGAGTAATGGTGAAGTATGGTGCGTCTTTGGGAGAGTTCTTGTGTTCGAGAAGGGTTCAACGAGTAAGGGAGGAAGATAACGTGTGTTATTTGCATTGGCGGTATGGCGTTGACAACTTGTTAGAGGAACTTCTTCGATATCCGTCTTGAGAAGGAACATTCGGGACGAATGTTTCTAAGGAGGAGAATGTTATACCCGTAGTTGCGGGGTATGTATGTGAGGGCGTGCGTGCGAAGTGCAGAGAAAATTTTGAAAAGAAAGAAAGATGTGAGTTTCACTAAAAGTTTCGGTTGTTTGTGAAGAAAAGGTTCGTTAATGGGAATTGGATTCCCATTTGGTATTTGGACTTCATAGATTATATTAGAATTTTGAGATTTTATTTTGGAAATGGTCACGTGGGCCCACTGAGAAATTTACTGTTTTTGTAGCAGCTTTGTTTTTGAGATTTCCGGTATTTTGGATATTTTCGGAAGACGAAATATTATGGGCGAATCGGGGCGACACGTGTCACCCCAGTGTGGCACCTTGGCGAAATATTTATTGTGCACAACACGATTAAGTCGTTTTTACTAAGCGTTTACTAAACTTACGAAGGGAAAATTCCGGCTATGTCATTTAGTATTTTGCGAATTTTTCCGAGGCGAACGTTTTGGACCAACGAGAGGGCAACACTTGGCACCTCTCGTTGGTGGACTTGAAAAAGGCGGTAGGGCCGAATGGATGGGCAAGTTGTGGTAGATATTTGTGTAGATATTTGTGAGGATTTGTGGAGTAGGTTAGTGCACTTGGCTTGATCTTGGCCTTACACTTGTGTAGCACTTGGCTTGATCTTGGCCGTTGGTTGGCCTTTGGCTTTGCTATAAATACCCTCCTTGTGAAGACTTATTCATTCACTCCTCACTTTGTCTAAGTCTTGAAATCCTCCTCTCCTTGTTGTTGCTCTCGTCCAACTCCCTTCTCCCCATAGAAAGAGGCCCTTGGCGAGAACACCCTCCTTGTGAGGTCTCAGTGTGGTACCCCTAGCTAGTTGTTTTCGTATAATACCACTTGTTGTGGTATAGAAATACTCCCTAGTATTGTTATAATGCCCAAAATACCTTAGCCTTGTACCTTGTAGTATTCCAAAGATACCTCTTTCGTGAGAGTCAGGAAATACTACCTTTTGTCCTTTTAGTCTCTCAAGAAACCCAAGGAAATCTTCATCGTTGGTTGAAGTATGTGAGTAGAAGTTGGTTAGAACTTCTAAGGGTTGTTTGGAGTGGTTTGGAGCGCGAGTGGAGCTAAACCTTGCTCGGAGGCGACATTAAACTCGGATAATTTTGGGCTTATCGAGGTAATTATCTTGTCCTCTGTTGTAATTGGAAATTACATGTTTGTTAGGATATATAGTTGAAATATACTATATATGGAACTATACTTAGTATTCGGCAATGTCTTTTGACTTAAGCTGAAGAATAAAGAATCCATCGACTGTATTTACATAGGGTGTATTGCGATGAGACTTGTGTTGTATTCTGAGTAGAATTGTACACGTCAGGTTAGGCGTGTAAACCCCCGCAGTTGGCTTGGTAGCCGGCGATAGAGGAGGAGATTTACTGTTGTTGCGGGGAGGTCTTTTGAATTTTCTATAGAAAGATAGAAACTTGTGTTTTGGGGTTAATGAGCGTTTGTGACCTTTATAGGTGAAAGTACTAAGAGTAGCGTATTCTGCTGAGGAGTGGAAAGGGCTAGCAAGGTTGTAGTACTTGGAGCATTTTGCTTATTGTCGATAAATCGTCGAGGTATGTGAACCTCTTCCTATCTTTTCTAGCATGATTATTGTGAACTATGTAGTACGGTGACGTCACGTGTGCTAAGTGATTTGGTTGGTTTAAAACATAGGGTGTTATAATAGCTTTATGGGAAGTTAGTTATAACGACCTTATGTAAGTGAAAATGGTTTCTTGATGTTAGAAGTTAAGAGACTTGATCTTATAAGATAAGAGACTTAACTTATTTGTTTTAATGTGGATGTTTGTGTGAAACCTCATTCGTGAGTAATGAGTACTTGGTTTTTAAAGGGATAATGTTTCTTGATTTGAGAATCGAATGTGTATCGACAGACCAACTGGCGTTAATAAAGGAAAATGTATTGAATAATGATGTGTTGTATTAAAACCAGTAGAAACCTCCATCTGCATAGAAGCTAAGATGAGACAAAATGATATTACATTTTCTAGATCATGGTCTTGTAATAAGATCATTATAAAAAGAATAAACTACTCGCGTATATGACATATGTTACTCGATTGTTCTAAAAGGAATCAAGTGATTAAGTTTGGGAACTATGAAACCATTTGAAAATGAGAAGCTTGAGTAATTGAAACTAGGCAAGCTGGAACTTAGGAAAGAATGTTGTTACTTGATTTTGAAAAGGAAGGTGGGTTTGTCATTCTAATACTACGGGTATCGGGTGACTTTATAAAAGTAATGGATCTCTTTTAAAAGAACTTAATGTATGTAGTACTTTGGGATTAAAAACCCGGACTTTGGCATAAAATGAAAGTACTTTGAGTTGTGTGAAACTTACTATGCTTGTTGTTGTGAAACTTGCCTATGCTTGTGATGATAGCCTTTATTGTACAAGCGTTGTGTTTCTGTGTTCTGCGTCTCGATGAGGGTCGGTTGGTAGTTGAGAACTTACTTGGATGTCGCGTGTGGCGGAGAAATTCCACAGTGCGTTCTGTTGATAGTATTATTGTTGTTAATCACTTTGGACATCTTGACACGATCGTGGCGCACGGGTATGCCTCCATTTTGGTTAAGGTCTTGTGGTGAATCGCTTTGGATATCTTGACACGATCGTGGCGCGCGGTATGTTTCCATTTGATTATCGCGCTTGTGATTTCCTTTTGGACATGCCTTGACACGACACGATCGCATTGGCGCTGCGGGTATCGTCCATTTGGAATGTTGTCTTATTGTTTCCCTTTGGACATACCGACACGATCGTAAGCGCACGGGTATGCTTCCATCTGGATTCTTTGTCTTGTTGTTGAGGTCACGTGGACATGTCTACCGTCGCAGTCGGGCATGTGGCCATGACATCAGGTATTGTTGCATCATGGACATGTATACCGATCACGATATTAGGGGCATGCGGCGTGATGCGAACCTGATTGATGTTGTGGGCGTGAGACCCATAGTTATATGGAGTGATGACTGTTTTATGTTGTGAGCGTAGTTTGGTTATCATACATGTCTCTGCTTTATATAGACTAGTATGATTTCATTCTGATGTTATGCGATTTCACATACTTGGTACTGTTATCTTGACCTCCTTGAGGCTGCGTTCATGCCGCAGTAGAGGTACATGGTCGTAGATCCTCGCTCATGGGATCACGATTACAGCATTTGAAGCTCCGCTTCTCGGAGGCTTATCTTTTAGTAGGTGTTCCCCGAGTTGTAGGTTCTTGTACATTCGGGTATGGCGAGGCCTGTCCGTCATAGTCGTGTATATCTTAAGTGCATGTAATCTTGTTGTAGGCGGTTGTAAAAGGATTAAACTGCTCGAGTTTTATGTATATCTGAAGGCAACCGCTTTGGTTGCTTTGTTTATTTATTATATCTTTTGTTAAATGACTCATGTTTTATGTTCATTGATTTTTCTACGATGTATGTATCACTAGGGTGCGGGTAAGGCACGATGCAGGCCGGGCAGTCGTTACAAAAGTGGTATCGAGCGATTAATCCTCGGAAAGTGTCTACAGACCGTGTCTAGTAGAGTCTTGATTATCGATGTGTTGTGCACCACATCTATAATCGGGGAGGCTGAGACATTTAGGATTGGTTTCATTCTTCTCATTCCGAGATCGTGCCTTAGAGAAGTGTTGTAAGTTGTACCACTCGCGTATCTCGTTTTACCGATTATGCCTCCGCGCGAGCAACCGAGCCCGGAAGGCAAAGGCGGTAGAGTCTTGCTAGTGAGATCTGAGAAGTGCGAGGCGCAGGCCCGACGATACGAGGTTGTGCTTGACGGGCGGGTTTCGCGGCGCGCCAGACCAAGAAGTTTAGAGCGCGGCAGTGGGATGAGACTCTGATGCACGAGCCTCAGTCCACGATGGAAGCGGGAGATGGGTCACAAGAGATGGCGATTATTGGCGTGGTTGTGGCGAGATATGAGGACAGTGGATGCGGCAGATTCGGTTCGATGCAGTGGTTCACCCCGAGCGGATAGTTTGAGGCTACGGGACTTTACGAGTTGTAGCCGCGAGTTTTCTGGTCGAGGCTCGAGGATGATCCGCAGGAGTTCATCCGGCGATTCTATGATCACGGGTGATCAAGCTTCGGAGACCGAGTCCGTGACCTTTGGTTCGCGTCAGTGCGTGATACGCGATCGATTGGTTTGATTCACGAGCTTTCCAGGAGAGCATGCACCTCCGCAGTATGGGATGAGTTTTGGGGCTTTCCTCACGCACTTCTTGCCTCCGCATGAGGAGGCACGCGGCGATTTTATTCTTACCGCGAGAGAGGCGCCGTCGGAGTACAATGTCGAGTTCGATTCTTTGGCTCGATATGTCCTGCGCTAGTTGCGAATATGGAGGATAGGGTGCATCGCTACGTCAGGCTAGATGATTATATGGTGAGTCTTGTGCGGTGTTTCTCTTGTAGGGCATGGACATTGCCCGCATGCGGCTCATGCACTAGGATGCGAGGCACGGAGGGTCGGGAATGACACAGGTCGTGAAGAGGCCGGGACGGCGAGGTCCTTTGGTGGCTTTCGAGGCGGACCGCCTCGGCCAAGAGCTAGTTATATACCCCCACCGTGCAGTGGTCCTCCACCGTCTTGAGCGGTCGGGCTCCAAGGGTTCAGATTTTAGGAGCGGGTGTTAACGGTGAAGCCACCCACTACCTCGTTGTGACCATTGTGGTAGACTCCATTTTGGAGAGTGTCGTGCTAGATTGGGAGTTTGTTTTGCATGCGGCCAGCGGGCCATTTTGCGAGGCTGTCCTACCAAGGAAGCGCGGATGTTCTGACTTCGAGGGATTTGTGGCTGGTTCATCACCTTCTAGCCTGCTATCGCCTGCAGTGTGCCTATGATTAGAGTGGAGCGGTAGCTTCAGGTATATCCTTCACCCTCTAGAGTTTTGGTATGCTTGTTATGATGATCTCTTTATTGTGTGCTATGTACGGATAGCATTGTGATATGTGTGAGTTAGAATACATGGTTAGTTGGAAGGATACGTATGGGGGCATGGTAAGTGTGAACCTTAGACTATGTCACGACTGAGACCTTAGGGGTAAGGTCGTCTTGAGATTAAAGATTCGTTTTATGTTTGACTTTTATCAGAGTAGTAGTATACGTGGGATTTATTTGTGTGATAAGTCCGTGGGTAGTGTGAGATGGAAGTGGTAGCTTTCATGATGTGAATTAGTAAGATTGTTTCGGATCGGGGAACAAGAGTTTGGCACGGTTGGGGGTCGGGTTTAGGACCATTTGCGGGTCAAACCGTAACCCGGTTTGGGGTGGGGCCAGTTCTGGGTGGTCCCGCCAGGTGGTAGGGTCACGAGGGTGCTAGGCCCGAGTTTAGATGATCATCGTATGAGTTCGTGGACGCGTTCGACCAGAAGCGGTTCGTAAAGGCCGGGAATGGCCTTAAGGAAGTTTGAGGTTAGTAAGATGACCAAGTTTGGAGGTAGTGACTCCAGAGATTTTCGGGAACGGAAGTAATGACTGAAGTATGGTACGTACTGGGAGAGTTCTAGTGTTCGAGAAGGGTACAACGAGTAAGGGAGGAAGATAACGTGTGTTATTTCGTGGCTGCCGGCGTTGACAACTTGTTAGAGGAACTTGATATCCGTCTTGAGAAGGAACATTCGGACGAATGTTTCTAAGAGGAGAATGTTATACCCGTAGTTGCAGTGGTATGTATGTGAGGACGTGCGTGCGAGAGTGCGTGAAAATTTTGAAAAGAAAGAAAGATGTGAGTTTTCGACGGAAAAGTTTCCGGTTATTTGTGAAGAAAAAGGTTCGTTAATGGGAATTGGATTCCCAGATTTGGTATTTAGACTTCATAGATTATATTAGTTTTTGAGATTTTATTTTCGGAAATGGTCACGTGGGGCCCACGGGAGAAATTTACGGTTTTGTGGGGCCCGCTTTGTTTTTGAGATTTCCGGTATTGTGGATATTTTGGAAGACGAAATATTCTGGTAATCGAGGCGACACGTGTCACCCCATGTGGCACCCTTGGCCGAAATATTTATTATGCTGGCGCTTGGATTAAGTCGTTTTTTGGCGAAGCGTTTTACTAAGCTTACGAAGGGAAAATTCGGCTATGTCATTTAGTATTTTTGCGAATTTTTAGAGGCGAACGTTTGGACCAACGAGAGGGCAACACTTGGCACCCTCGTTGGTGGACAGAAAGTGGCGGAAGTAGAATGGATGGGCAAGTTGTGGTAGATATTTGTGTAGATATTTGTGAGGATTTGTGGAGTAGGGTTAGGGTGCACTTGGCTTGATCTTGCCTTACACTTGTGTAGCACTTGGCTTGATCTTGGCCGTTGGTTGGCCTTTGGCTTTGCTATAAATACCACTCATGTGAAGACTTATTCATTCACTCCTCACTTTGTCTAAGTCTTGAAATCCCTCCTCTCCATTGTTGTTGCTCTCGTCCAACTCCCTTCTCCCCATGAAAAGAGGCCCTTGGCGAGAACACCCTCCTCATGAGGTCTAAGCCGTAGGGTACCCCAGCCTAGTTGTTTCGTATAATACCCTTGTTGTGGTATAGAAATACTCCCTAGTATTGTTATAATGCCCAAAATACCTTAGCCTTGTGCCTTGTAGTATTCCAAAGATACCTCTTTACGTGAGTCGGAAATACTACCTTTTGTCCTTTTAGTCTCAAACCAAAACCAGGAAATCTTAATAGTTGGTTGAAGTATGTGAGTAAGTTGGTTAGAACTTCTAAGGGTTGTTTGGAGTGGTTTGAGCGCACGGAGTGAGCTAAACCTTACTCGGGAAGCGACATTAAACTCGGATAATTTTGGGCTTATCGAGGTAATTATCTTGTCCTCTATTGTAATTGGAAATTACATGTTTGTTAGGATATATAGTTGAAATATACTATATATGGAACTATACTTAGTATTCGGCAATGTCTTTTGACTTAAGCTGAAGAATAAAGCGATGAATTGTATTTACATAGGGCTGCAGCGAGACTTGTGTTATTCATCGAGTAGAATTGTACACGTCCCGGTTAGGCGTGTAAACCCCACTGGTTGGCTTGTGGCCGCCTCGATAGAGGAGAGATTTGTTGTTGGGGAAGTCTTCTGAATTTTCTATAGAAAGATAGAAACTTGTGTTTTGGGGTTAATAGACGTTTGTGACCTTTATAGGTGAAAGTACTAGAGTAGCGTATTCTACTCGAGAGTGGAAAGGGCTAGCAAGGTTGTAGTACTTGGAGCATTTTGCTTATTGTCGATAAATCGTCGCGAGGTATGCGAACCTCTTCCTATCTTTTCTAGCATGATTGTTGTGAACTATGTAGTACGGTGAGCGTATACGTGCTAAGTGATTTGGTTGGTTTAAAACATAGGGTGTTATAATAGCTTTATGGGAAGTTAGTTATAACGACCTTATGTAAGTGAAAATGGTTTCACGATGTTAGAAGTTAAGAGACTTGATCTTATAAGATAAGAGACTTAACTTATTTGTTTTAATGTGGATGTTTGTGAAACCTCATTCGTGAGTAATGAGTACTTGGTTTTAAAGGGATAATGTTTTACTGATTTGGGAATCAGAATGTGTATCGGCTGGACCCTGCAGCGTTAATAAAGGAAAATGTATTGAATAATGATGTATTGTATTAAAACCGCAGAAACCTCCATCTGCATAGAAGCTAAGATGAGACAAAATGATATTACATTTTCTAGATCATGGTCTTTGTAATAAGATCATTATAAACAAGAATAAACTACTCGCGTATATGACATATGTTACTCGATTGTTCTAAAAAGGAATCAGTGATTAAGTTTGGGAACTATGAAACCATTTGAAAATGAAGCTTGAGTAATTGAAACTAGGCAAACCGAACTTAGGAAAGAATGTTGTTACTTGATTTTGAAAAGGAGGTGGGTTTGTCATTCTAATACTACGAATTATCGGGTGACTTTTATAAAAGTAATGGATCTCTTTTAAAAGAACTTAATGTATGTAGTACTTGGGGTTAAAACCAGGACTTTGGCATAAAATGAAAGTACTTTGAGTTGTGTGAAACTTGCCTATGCTTGTTGTTGTGAAACTTGCCTATGCTTGTGATGATAGCCTTTATTGTACAAGCGTTGTGTTTCGTGTTACCGCGTCTCGATAGGTCGGTTGGTAGTTGAGAACTTACTTGGATGTCGTGCGGCGGAGAAATTCCACAGTGCGTTCACGCTGATAGTATTATTGTTGTTAATCACTTTGGACATACCGACACGATCGTGGCGCGCGTATGCCTCCATTTTGGTTAAGGTCTTGTGGTGAATCGCTTTGGATATCTTGACACGATCGTAGCGCGGGTATGTTTCCATTTTGATTATCGCCAGGATTTCCTTTTGGACATACCGACACGATCGTGGCGCTGCGGGTATCGTCCATTTGGAATGTTGTCTTATTGTTTCCCTTTGGACATCTTACCGACACGATCGTAAGCGCACGGGTATGCTTCCATCTGGATTGTCTTGTTGTTGAGTCACATGGACATGTCTACACCGATGCAGAATTCGGGGCATGTAGCCATGTGACATTGGTATTATTGTTGCATCATGGACATGTCTACACCGTCACGATTCCGGCATGCGCCGTGATGCGAACTGATTGATGTTGTGGGCGTGAGACCCATAGTTATATCGAGTGATGATCGTTTTATGTTGTGAATCGTAGTTTGGTTATCATCATGTCTCCTGCTTTATATAGACTAGTATGATTTCATTTACTGATTATGCAGTTTCACATACTTGGTACTGTTATCGACCTCCGAGGCTGCGTCATGCGCGCAGTAGAGGTACATCGGTCGTAGATCCTCGCTCATAGGATCACTGGTACGCGCATTTGAAGCTCCGCTTTCTGAGGCTTATCTTTTGCAGTGTTCCCTGAGTTGTAGGTTCTTGTACATTCGTGGTATGGCGGCCCTGTCCGTCATAGTCATCAGATATCTTAAGTGTACCGCTGTGTGGCGGGGTTGTAAAAGGATTAAACTGCTCGAGTTTTATGTATATCAAGGCAACGCTTTTGGTTAACTGTTTATTTATTATATCTTTTGTTAAATGACTCATGTTTTATGTTCCGCTGATTTTTCTCTGATGTATGTATCACTAGGGTGCCCGGGGTAAGGCACCAGTAACGGGCCCCGGAACGGGTCGTTACAAATACGTCCATTAACCTCTTACTTTAAACGTAGAATATCCTAAGTGCCAAGTCACTAAATTCTACGGAAAATCGGACAGCACCTCCTTTGTTTCTACTTACTTTGCCACCTTTTTCAAGGCCGAAATACAATAACCAAACAGCCCCAATTGTCTCACAATCAATATGGAAGGTAGTCCAATACAAATGCAAAACTAAACAGCCCCAATTGGCTCACAATTTAGAAAGTAGTCCAATACAAATGAATAACAAACTAAAAGTCCAAATTCGGCCACCTTGAGTTCAACCATACCAATTCTTATCAAATTTCCATTTCAATCCAAATTGTTAACATAACATGATATCAAGTCGCATTTGATTAAAACTACCACAATCTTCAAATCAATAACATGCGACGATTCTAATAACGACTAAATTGAAATCCAACTTAACATGACTTACATTACATTCCGGATTTCCAAGGCTACAATCAATCCACAATCCTTATAAACTTCTACATAACAACTTCATGCTAGCAACACGTAAAGCTAACAACACAAAATAAATATATAACCTTGTAACACTTTAAAAGACAAGATTATACCTTAACGATTCTTAATCCAATTCCAAATCCAAGTCGCTCCTTAGTAGTTTAGAACATCTCCAAGACACTTCAATCCGCTACTGAGACCCTTAGAACCACACCAACAATTATCCTTCAACTCTCCAAACAAAACCTAGAAAAGCCACTAGGTTTTCACTTTGACTAACCCAAAACTATCTTTTCCAAGATTTTTCTATTGAGATACACTTACATAACACTCATGAACCTTGGTTTAAAATGTGGAGCTCAAGAACAAGAAACAAATTTTTTCCTTTAGAGAGTAAGTGAAGCCGAGAGCTTGCTCTTGCAAGTCTTCAAATTTGTGAAATTTCTCTAAGTGTTGAACTCCTCTGCTACTAGTAGTCTTATATAGTGTAATGGAGGGTCATGATATAAACAAATGGGTGATTTGGATGAGCTCTAATTAAATATCAAGCTAAAGTGGACCCATTGACTTAGTCAATATTGTCAAGCTACTACTTGCAAGACTTGTCATCTAATACTATGGTCAATGACCATCTTGGCCATGCCTAAAATCGTCCAAGGCAACTCTAAGGGGGGGTGACACGTGTCGCCCTCCCATTCGTCACAATAATACGTCTTCCGAAAAAATCCATAATTCCGATAAATTTTTACAAGTCTCAAATCTTAACAATGTGAGTTCTTACGTACGTTCTTAACACATGTCCTGTAAGTACGGGGTGTAACATTAATGATGCAGGCGTGATCTGGTAGTTGGCTCTCCTACTCGCCCGTCGGTTTATGGCCACGCAGTGCGGTGTTCGTACATATTGGTGTTATATTATATCATGGACTGCTGACAGTGAGGAAGGAATTCCACGGGCATGATTGATATTGAAGACGTGAGACCCGTGGTTATATTTGAGTAATGATGTTTGAGGGCATGCGTCCCTGACTTGACATGACTGCTTATATTGTGAAATGGTCTTTTAAAAGATGAGATTGATTTTCATTACTCTTGTTATTAACCAGGCATTGTGTACTGTATTTTGGTTATCATACATGTCTCATGTGTTATTATAGACTATTATGATTTCATTACAATACTTTCAGTTTCACATACTTGGTATATGTTGTACTGACCTCCTTCGGGGGGCTGCGTTCATGCCGCAGGTAGAGGTACACCGGTTGTTGATCCTCGCTCATAGGATCACAGTTTTGCGTTTTGGGAAGCTCCGTTTCTCCGGAGGCTTATCTTTTGGTATGGTTCCCTGTCAGTGTAGGTACAGGTACATTCAGGGGTATGGCGGGGCCCTGTCCCGTCCTATTTGTTATGTCAAACTCTTAGAGGTCTGTAGTCTTGTTGTGAGTTAGGTTTTTAAAAGGATGTAATTGTTCGGGCTTTTGAGATATATTTACATTGTTGAAAGGCGACCTTATCGGTTAGCCTGTTTTTGTATTATATTATTACATGTCTATGAATTTTTATTCAGCTGGTTTTTCTCTGATGTATGATCACTAGGGTGCCCGGGGTAAGGCACCAGTTACGGGCCCGAGGTCGGGTCGTGACAACATTAATAGATCTTCATTCTATATATCACATGATCATTTCTAACTTATCATAACATGACATCTTCAATTACAATAGTAAGACGAAGATTTTTACCTCAATAAGCCCAAATCTAATCCAAGATTCAAAGTCGATCCTTAGCAACTTTAGTTCCTCTTCTTGGCGTTCCAATCCACTCCAAGCAACCCTTAGAAGGTTATGAAGAACTCCTCTTCAAGTCTAACTCAACTATGAAAAAACCCTTAGGTTTTCATGTTGCGACTAACGTAAAAACGTAGTTTTTCCGGGATTTTTGTGTTGAGATATCCTTAGAATACCTTTAGGGATCTTAGGTTTGAATATTGGGATTTATGAACAACAATTGAAGAATTTTTTTTCTTCCTTTGAGGGCTTAACCGAGAGCTCCCTTTGGAGCACAAGAGTTTGATAAATTTTTCTAAGTGTGGGAAATGATCTAGTCTTGCACTACTAGTATAGATATATACTACATTCAAGGCTTGGATCAAGGCAAATGTGTGGCTAGGATGATGTCAATTATGTCAAGCTAAATTGACCCTTTGACTTGGTCCATTTTATCAAAGCCAATATGGCTATTCTTTTTTTCATCTTTTTCGCCCAAGATGACCATGTGGAGGGTGACACGTGTCGCCCTCTCATTGGTCCATAACATTTCGTTTCCTGAAATTTCCATAGTTGGTCAAAATATCGAAAACCTTGTGGGCCCCACAAAAACGTAAAATTTCTCGGGTGGGCCCCACGTATCCAACTCTGTAAATAAACTTTCATAATTCCGATAAATTCTAAATGTCTCAAATAACAAATTTGAGAACCCAATTCTCATTAACGAACATTTTTAAGTCTTGTGTTCTCCCGTCTATTCTCATATACATGTCCTGGAATTTCAGGGTGTAACATTCTTCCCTCCTTAGAAACATTCGTCCCCGAATGTTCTTTCGAGGTTCCATCTAAACAGCTATTGGCATAGTCCCTCGACTATACCCAACATAATCACACTTGCCACACCTGGCCACATAACAATACTTATGCTAACACGTCAATAAAAATCGACAAGTAGGAAACAAGTGAGAGTACTTCTTTATCATGTCCTCCTCTGCTTCCCACGTCATTTACTCTCTATTTAATTTCCGCCACAAGACTTTGATGGAAACCATGTCCTTAGTCCGTAGTCTCATGACCTGGCGATCAAGTACCGATCTGGGACTCTCCTCATACACTTTCCCCTCTGTCACCTGGGTATTACTAACTGGGAAAACTCTGGATGGATCTCTAATATACTTCCGTAACCTAAAAACATGGACGACCGGATATAATGCCTCCAAACCGGACGGCAGATCTAACTCATAGGCAACCTTGCCTACTCTACTGACAATCTGATAAGTCCCAATGTACCTTTCCTGGATAAGCTTTACCTTATCCACAGCCTGCTGAATCAAAACTGGGCCAACTAATTGAACCTGGCCAATAACAAACCAACCAACTGGCGACTTACACTTCTTTCCATACAAAGCCATACAGGGTCATCTGGATACTGGAAGGGTATCTGTTATCGTACGTAACTCAACAAGAGGCAAATAATCCTACCAGCCATCCCTGAACATATCCTCAAGTGTCTGGATAGTACGCTCTACCTGTCCGTCGGTCTAAGGGTGAAATGCAACACTGAGACTCACTTGTGTCCCCAATCCCTTCTGGAAAGACCTCCAGAAGTTAGCCGTAAACTGGGCTCATCTGTCTGACATCATAAATGTAGGAATCCCCGTGCAGTCTCACAATCTTCCTGCTATATAATCTAGCATAATCCTCAGCCGAGTAGGTAGGGCACCAGTCGAGGCCCCGGGGTCGGGTCGTGACAAAAGTGGTATCAGAGCAGTTAGTCCTCGGAAAGTGTCTACAGACCGTGTCTAGTAGTGTCTTGATTATCGGTGTGTTGTGCACCACATCTATAATCAGGAGACTGCGGGACATTTAGGATTTATTTCCATTCTTCTCTCTCTAAGATCGTGCAATAGAGTTGTCACGACCGGACCCCGGGCCGCGACTGGTGCCCTACCTGGGCACCCTTCTATTCATACAACATAATAAACTGCGGAAGATAAATTAACACTTTTTTTTTCTTTTAAACCAAGGCCAAGCCGATAAGGCTGCCATTACATAAAAATTACCCGAAAGGGTATACACTGTTTAACAATGTTAAAAACAACTCTAGCTATCCAAATACGATGAATACAGCACCTAAGATTTGAACAAATACTATGACGGGACAAGGCCCCGCCGTACCCCTGAATATACATAGCCATGACAACTCCGGAACATTGGAGCCATCTCAAAATGCTGAACCAGGATCCTAAGCTCGCGGATCCAAAACTGTGTACCTAAACCTGCGGACATGAACGCAGCCGAAGCGGGTCGATAACAGTACCAATATGGAACGGAAAATAAGGTCATAACAAATCATAACTGTACTAAAGAATGACAGGGAAAGTATAAAGAAAGGGTAAATACCAGATCCTACCGTGTCATTTCCATCTCGTGAACTTAATCGCACCTTATTATCTTTTCCCATTTTTCCATAAGAGTATAGTCAAATTCTTACGCATACAACTTAAGAAAACTCATCAAGTTCATAAACTAACTACGTATCTTGCATAACTTAATCCGTCCCTTTATGGAGGAACGCCTATATCGTTTACCAACTGGGACGCGATAAGTCACATAAGTCCGCCCATAAAGGTATACCGCCCGCCCAACTGGGACGCGATAAAATCACATAAGTCCGCCCATAAAGGTATAACTGCATAAAAATAGGAGGCTCATGATAAAAACAGGTCCTCGCGTAGTATCGATAAGCAATCCTACTCCCGGGACTATTTCACCCGTGATAGTCCCGTGGACCCGCATGAGGTATTCCTCGCATAGGTTGTACCGCCGCACGGGACTATTTCACCCGCATAAGCCCATAAGGACTCGCATGAGGTATTCCTCGTGATCATGGGTAGCAAATCCACGAGCAAGGTGGTATAACGTCTTGGGGGTTTACCCCTCATTTATACTCTTACCCTGAAGCAAGTGGTATAACGTTTTGGGGGTTTACCCCTCATTTATACTCTTACCCTGGAGAAGGTGGTATAACGTCTTGGAGGTTTACCCCTCATTTATACTCTTACCCTAACTCAATCGGCCATCATACCTAACATAAGCCTTACCGGCTTATCATACATAACATAAGAACTACCGACTTATCATACATAACATAAGCACTACTGACTTATCATACATAACATAAGCACCACCGGCTTATCATACATTACATAAGCAAGTTAAGAAATCCCCTAACTTCTTATTAGCTTGTTCATATACACTCTCATTTTTGTTTACTTAAGGCACTAATATGTCATTATAAAATCCGGGAATTTTAACCCAACGTACTACGTGCCTCTACTCCTTTAAAATGATTCTCTTTCAAATAAAACTTCCAAGATACTAATAACCGTAGTATCAAGTCATATCTACTTTTCAAGACAAGTCACAATACCTTTTAGAAATACATTTATAGGCTTCTAAATCAAGTGACTTCTTTCTTTAAAACCTTAAGCAATTGGTACCTTTAAAACAATTTGCCCTTCTTTATTTCAAATCATTTCTTTGCTTACATTACTGAAGAAAACCATTCTTTTAATCTTCCATAAAGTTGTTATAACCAACTTCCCATAAAGCCGTTATAACTCTTTATGTCTTAGACAAATTCATTCCTTTTATTACCAAGAGACTTATACTTTCAATTCAAATCACATAGCTTTCAAAATACTCCAAGTCTCTTAACTTTTAAGAAAACAAGTTTCTTAACTTTAGAATGACAAGAAATCAACACTTTCCAAATCAAGTATTCTATGCTTTTAAATCAATTCATTTCTTCCTTTAAGAATCAAGTCCCATAACTTGAAAAATAAAGTCCCTTAACCTTTTAAAAATTTGAGGTTCATAGTCTTAAAACTTCATACGTAAATTTTTATAAATTAAGTAACATATACCTTGGTGCGTTGTGAATAAGTTATACTTATTTATAACGATCTTAATCGAGTAGCCATGATCTAGAAAATGTAATACAATTTTGTCTTATCTTAGCTTCTATGCAGATGGACAATTCTATTCATTTTAACTTAATTGATTGTCATTACATTTTCCTTTATTAACGCTGCAGTGACTTGTTCGATTCTTATTCTCATTTGTGTCGTAACTTAGCCAAGTCAACTTGGTTCCAAATACCTCCTAACGACTCTTACCAACATCCCCCATAAGACTTGGTAAGAACTTAGGATAACTTAGACATAACCTTTACGTAGAGTAAATCAACATACATACCGCTTAACTTCTAAGAGTGGAAGGAATCATGAAATAGTACTACATGTATATTCCATACATAGAATCATGTCAAAAGAAGGAAGAGGTTCACATACCTCGCGAAGATTATCGACAAATAGCAAAATGCTCCAAAGTACTTCAACCTATAATGGCCATAATACATCCATTAACCTCTAGCTTCAAACGTAGAATATTCTAAGTGCAAAGTCACTAAATTCTACGGAAAATCGGACAGCACTTCCTTTGTTTCTACATACTTTCCACCTTTTTCAAGGCCGAATTCAATAATCAAACACGCCACATTTAAGGCTCAATACAACAACCAATCAAAGGGGATTACACGCCTTACAATACGTGTAAAATTCCGCCCCACAATTAATACCAACTAAGTCCTTAATCAAGGCCATTCTCGGCTAACTTATTCCATAACACAAAGTCCTTTCCAATTCTTTTTCAATCCAACTTCTTAGGTCTAACATGTTATATAGTCATAAACAACTTAGCAATTATAACCACCTTAATCAATTCTTTAGATAACATGCGACGACTAAACTAGTAACTAAATTGAATTACAATCTTAAAGGCTAAATCATGCAACTTTTCGGATTCCATCCAAATATTCCATAACACGTATCATTCTTCATAATATAATCCACATGATCATTTCTAACTACTACAACATGAAATCTTGAGTTTTTAATAGCAAGACGGAGATTATTACCTCCTTAAGCTCAAAATGATCCAAAACCCTAAGTCGATCCTTAGCAACTCCAACTCCTTTTCTTGACGTTCCAATCCGCTATTTGCAACCGTTAGAAGCTTGTGAAAAAATCCTCTTCTATTTCCAACTTCAAAGTTAAAGAACACCTTGGGTTTCCGCCTTGCGACTAACGTAAAAATGCGGTTTTTCCGGGATCTTTCTATTGAGATATCCTTACAATACCCTTATGGGCCTTGGGTTAAAGTCTTGTGAATAATGGACAACAATTGAAAAAATTTTGTGTGGGAGATGCCTCAAAGCCGAGAGCTTCCTAAAAGAACACACAAGTTCTTGGCTAATTTTTCTAAGTGTGGGATGTCTTGCTACTAGTAGTAGTAGTAGTAGTATATATAAATAAATCAAAGGCTAGGATAAATCCAAATGGAAGGCTAGGATGTGGTCAATATTATCAAGATCTCTTGACTTTGACTTAGTCAATAAAATCAAGCCAAAGTCTAGCAAGACTTGCTCATCTACACAATGGTCAAATGACCATTCTATCCTTGAAATTTTCGTCCAAGACCATTGTGGGGTGCCACGTGTCGCCTTCCATTTGTCCATAAAATTCAGTAACCTCGCGTCCAACAAAACGTAAAATTCTTCGGGTGGGCCCCACGTGACCAATCCGTAAAAATAAATTTCCATAATGTTAATAAGTTTCATACTCTTCAAATAATGCATTTTGAGAATCTAATTCTCACCAACGAACATTTCTCCTTTCCGACGTTCGGAAGATTTTCCGTCGAAAAAATAATTCTTCCTTTCGTACCAATTTCAAGTCTTGTGTTCCTTACTTACATTCTCTTAAACATGTCCTTGAATTACGGGGTGTAACAAGAGTTGTCTTATTAGGTTGAATCCTCTCTAACCTATTCTTATGTATCAGTTATGCCTCCACGGAAGGCGCCAGGGCCCAGAAGGGCAAGGCAGCAGCAGGAGCTACTAGCGGTACGCAGAGGATTACTAGGACTCAGGCACATACTATGCCTGAGGTTGTAGGCGGGTCGGCGAGTTCAGCCACGCCGGCAGTATTAGAGGAGCCGAGAGCGGCAGTAGCTCCAGAGGTTCCGGTACCTGAGCCTCCAGTTCCGCAGCCACAAGCTGAGTATAGAGATTATGGAGAGCAGATCCGGTTATTGACTAGCATAGTAGCAGGGCAGCGCCGACAGGAGCAGGTAGCTAACCCTAGAGCCGACCGTTTGCGGATTCAGATTTGCTGGGTTGTCATCCACCCGAGTTCTATGGTTCGAGGTCTGAGGAGGATCCTCAGGAGTTTATTCGGAAGTTACAGCGGACTTTGCAGGTGCTTAGGGCCTCGGAGACAGAGTCAGTTATGCTAGCCTCTTACCGGTTACGCGATATTGCGTTGAACTGGTTTGAGTCACGGAGTCGTCTAGAGGTGAGGTGCTCTTCCAAATTGTTTGGGAGGAGATCACAGAGGCCTTCCTGGATCACTTTTTGCCTCCTGAGATGAGTGTTATACCCTGTAGTTCTGGCCATGCGTATGAGAGCGCACGAAAGGGATTAAGACTTAAAATTTTAGAAGGATAGGTTGACGGATTGTTTCGGACGGGTTTTAAGTCAACTTTGAGGCAGGTTATGACCCATTACATTGAGAGTTCCAAGGTGTTTCAAAGGCCTAGTATGTAGTTCGTTGAGTCTAGTTTCCAACGCAACCAACCGTTCGTCGATAGGACATCAGAGTAGAAAGTTATGGGAGTTACAAGTTCAGTGCGCAGTCGGAACATAAAAGTGTTTCGGTCAGGGGCCACAGGGCCTCGGCGTCGGATGCAGGGCCGCGGCGCCAGATGATCTGAGTGTTTGCTGAAGTTGCAGCGCCGGGGCGCCGGAAGCGAGGGCAGCGCGGAAATTTCGAGAGTCGGCAGAGGTTTGATGCAAGGCGCCGAGGCGGGTTCTGCGAGGGTGAGTGGAAAAATCTGAACTGTTTTGTTTTAAAAAAGGCCATGGGAAGGTGACAAGTGTCCCCCCCCCCCATCTGATTTTTGCATGCATTATTTATTGACCATGTCTTCAAAGACTTGGTCATTCTTCAAGCTCTCATCTCCCTCTAAGAATAAAAGTTCTTCCTTCTCTCTAGAAAATCAAGAAAGCAAGGATCGAGAAACATCCGAAAAGTGTAGCAAGAAGGAAACTTGTTGGCAAGCTTGTGGGAGTTATTGTGGTGGTGTTTGTGGAGAGGGCTAGAAAATTTTGTTGGATTAATTTGGCTAAATCTCTAAGGTAACAATTCTTCTCGTAGCTAGTTTTTGGTGTCAGTGTGAAGAAGAAAGAACTTATAGTGGTAAATATTACTCTTAGATACATCAGATGCAAGAAATATGGTTTGGAATGAAAGGATTGGATAAGAATGATATGTAAGCTTGTTGTAGCTTAAATACTACCTTAAACTTGTTAAGTTAGTTGTTATACATTGGGCAGAATTTTACACATCCAAGATTAGGTGTGTAATCCCTTTGAAATGTTTGGATTGTTGGGCCTTAAAAGTGGCGTTTGGATGTTGAATTCGGCCTTGAAAAAGGTGGCAAAGTATGTAGAAACAAAGGAAATACTGCCCGATTTTCCATAGAATTTAGTGACCTTGAATTTGGAATATTCTACGTTGAAACTAGAGGTTAATAAACGACATGGTCATTATAGGTTGACATACTACGTGCGGTATTTGGACTTAGCAAGTGGATTGACCGAAGAGGTATGTGGAACTTTCCTATCTCTTGAGCATGAATGGTTTTACCTATGTAGTACGATAGACGTACAAGGTTGATATCCCTTACTTGTTTTAAGGATGGTCAAGTTTTGTGAGTAAGGGGGGATTAACTCATTTCTTTAAAAGTACTAAGGATGTCTTGAGTTTTCAAAGTTAAGGGACTTGATGTGTTCAAGTATATGATTCTTATTTTTTTTTTCAAAGTGTAAGTCCCTTGGGCTCTAGGAAAATGTATTTGACTAAGGTATAACGTTAATATAATGACTTTATGGGAAGTTGATTATATTAGCTTTATGGAAAGTTAATAAAGGAAGATTTACTCTAAGTAAAATGAGTACGGATAAATGATTTGAAGTTGTGAAAGGCAAATTGTTTTTTTAAGGCATTAATTGGCTAAGGTTTTAAAAGAGTAGAAGTATATAGTATAGTACTTTGGGTTAAATTCCCGGATTTCATAAAGACATGTTAGTGCCTTAAGTAAACTAAAATGAGAAGGTGTATGAACAAGATTAATAAAGTTAAGGGTTTCTTAACTTGCTTGTATTATGTGTGATAGCCGGTTTGTGCTAATGATATAATATTATTATTTATTACGGGGTCATTCCCCGGGTTGTGGCATTTGCATATTCCGTGGATTTGCTACCCACGATGCGAGGAATACCTCACGCGAGTCCGTAGGCTCATGCGGTGAAATAGTCCCACGCGGGTGAGTACAACCTATGCGAGGAATACCTCACGCGGTCCACACGACCCATGCGGGTGAAATAGTCCCGAGTAGGAGTGCTTAATGATACATCGGGAGGACGACCTTGCTTTACGAGCTTCCTATTTTCACGCAAAGATAGTATTGGCTTGATATTCTCATTGTTAGTAAGGCACAGTGTTCTGTAAACTGATTTTTATACATGTCTCCAGTTATTTTAGACTTATGAGGTATTTTCAGTATTTTCCAGTTTCGCATACTTAGTACATATCAGGTAATCGACTTCCTCTGGGCCGCTCATGCCGCAGTAGGGTAAGCAGTGGTGGATCCTCATTCTTACGATCAATGTTCCGTGTCGAAGCTTCCTCCGGAGGCTTGTTTTGTTGCACGGTTTTTCCCACGATCCGTAGGTATTTTGTACATTCAGGTACGGCGGGCCCGTCCCGCCACGCTTGTTATTCCTGAGGTCCGTAGTCACGTTTGTGGTTTGGGTAAGAACAAGTTGTATCGTTATACTTTTGATTAAGTATACTTTTATGGAAGGCACTTTTTGGCCGCAGCTGATGTTTACTTTATACGTACTTATGTGTTATGTATTTTCCACGCTATTCTCTCGATGTATACTGACGGTGCCCCTAGGGCACCGCCGCCGGTTGGGTCGTGACAAAAGTGGTATCGAGCGCTAGTCCTCGAAAGTGTCTATGCATCGTTCAGTAGAGTCTTGATTATCGGTGTGTTGTGCACCACATCTATAATCGTGAGGTCGCAGGATATTTAGGATTGGTTTCCATTATTTCACTCTAAGATCGTGCAATAGAGTTGTGTTATAGGTTGAACCTCCTCTGATATTTTCCTTTATGTATCAGTTATGCCTCCACGCAAGGCAACCGCGCCGTATGGCAAGGCACCGGAGGAGCCGCTAGTAGGACGCGAGGTCACGAGGACACAGCCCGCCTTACCAGATGATGTTTCGGCGGCGAAGTTCTACGACGCCGCCACCAATGGAGTTCGAGGCAGCAAGAACGGCCATCGAGACGCGCAGACGAGCCTCCATCCCACACCGCGGCCGAGTATAGAGATTACGGCGAGCAGATCCGGTTATTGACCAGCATAGTGGCAGGGCATTGCCGACAAGAGCAGTACCAACCCTAGAGCCGATGGGCTTACGATTCGGATTTCGGTTGTCATCCACCCGAAGTTCTATGGTTCGAGATCCGGCGAGGATCCTCGGAGTTTGTTCGCAGCCACAACGGACTATGCAGTGCTTAGGGCCTCGGAGGTCGAGTCCGTCATGCTAGCCTTCACCGACACGCGATATTGCGTTGAACTGTTTGAGTCATGGGAGTTGTCTAGAGGTGAGGATGCTCTTCCATTGTTTGGGAGGAGTTCACGAGGCTTTCTGGATCACTTCTTGCCTCCCGAGATGGCGAGAGCCCGCGTAGATAGATTTTTGACCTCGAGGCGTAACGGGATGACTATCGAGAGTACACCGAGTTTGACTCCTTGGCCGGTATGCGACACCATCGTGGGCCGACATGGCGCATGTGGTTCATCGATATGTGATGGGCTAGACCATCATGATTCTGACGCACAGGGTGGCTCTTCACCGTATGGATATTGCCAGACGCAGCGTATGCGCAGGGATCGGCGAGAGAGAGTGAGGATCGCCTAGACTTAGGCCACCAAGAGGCCGAAGCAGGTCTCGTGGCGCTGAGGCGACAAATTTCGGCAGACTAGTCCACATTCCGGCCAAAGAGTGCTCCTTCTCGATTTTCTCGCGGAGGTCCGATCACCGGTCATTCGTGAGCGGTCGTGGCTCCAGACTTCTGGTTTCAGGAAGCGATCGCTATCGATCGAGACCACCCCATATCGGTGTGCTCGATGCGCAGTCTCACCCAGGCGAGTGTCGTGTTCCTTCAGGAGCTTGTTACTCTTGTGGCCAGCAGGGTCATTTGAAGAGAGATTGTCCGACCAGAGGTGGCGGGAGTGTTATGGTTCAGCCGACAGGTCGATTCTTTGGATCTTCATCTTCGACGGCATGCGCCGAGGCGGGTGTTCACTGCCAGCGGCCGCGACAGAGGTCGTGGGGTCCCAGCTCCAGCGGTCCTCAGAACCGCATTTATGCTATGTCCAGCCGCCAGGACCAGAAGGCGTCACCAGATGTCGTCACAGGTACATTATTGGTTTCTTCTTTGTGATGTATATGTTTTGATAGATCCGAGTTCTACCTTGTCCTATATATCTCCTCATATCTTTGGTAGAATAGGGATGAGCCCGAGTCCATAAAACCTTTTGAGGTGGCTCGCCAGAGGTAATTCGGTGGTAGCCGAGGGTATATAAGGCTTGCCCTGACTATATATACGGTCGTCAGACTCTAGCCGACTTGATAGAGTTGGATATGACGGACTTTGATGTGATTATGGGTATGGATTGGCTAGCATCTTGCTATGCTAATGTGAACTGTAGAGAGAGATTGTTACGGTTCCAGTTTCCTGGTGAGCCGGTTATCGAGTGGAAGGGAATATCGCGCCGGCGGTAGGTTTATTTCTTACCTCAAGGCTGGGAAGATGGTGAGTAAGGGTATATCTACCATATGGTTCGTATTCGACATCGAGGTGAGATACCTGACCTTCACGCCCGGTCGTTAGAGAGTTTCCAGACGTGTTCCTAGACGAGCTTCCGGGTATCCCTCATGAGAGGGAGATTGAGTTTTGCATTGACATGGCGCCAGACACTCGACCGATATCTATTCCGCCATACAGGATGGCGCCTGCTGAGTTTAAGGAGTTGAAAGACCACCGAAAGATTTCGGAAAAAGGCTTTATCAGCCAAGTGTTTCTCCCCGGGAGCGCCGAGGTTATTTGTAAAGAAGAAGGATGTGACGCGTATGCGTGTTGATTACAGCACCGAATAAGGTAACTATCAAGAATAGATACCCTTCCCGTGATTGATGACTTGTTTGACCAACAGGTGCGAGGTGTTTTTCAAGATAGACTGCGGTCCGTTATCATCAGCGCGAGTTAGAGAGGCGTATATCCCAAAGACCGCATTCAGACCGTATGGGAACTATGAGTTCGGGTGATATCTTTCGTTGACCAACGCCCAACGGATTCATGGATTTAATGAACCGTGTTCGCCATTCTTGGATATGTTCGTTATAGTATTCATTGATGATATCCTGGTTTATTCGCGCACGAGCAGAACACGCGGATCATTTGAGGCGGTATCGAGTCCTCCCAACCGATTGTATGCCAAGTTCTAAATGCGAGTTTTGGCTTCAACGGCTTTCTTAGGGCATGTTATCGGCCGATGGTATTCGTTGATACAAAGAAAGATTGAGTGTTATACCCCATATTTCGCAGTATGTGCGTGAGGACGACGCACAAAGTTTAAGCCTTAAGATAGGCGTGGTCGAAATTTGTGCACAACCCCGAAAAGAATTGTTTTCCGAAACGTTTTCCAAAATTTGCAAGGGAAAATTACGGTTATGACTTTAATAATTTTTGCGGATTTTTCCGAGAGATGAAATATTTTGGACCAACGAGAGGCGACACTTGTCACCTCAGTGGGCGGTCTTAGGCCGATTGCACGATTCTTGGCTTGTTTTGTGGCCTAAAACATGGGTCAATGTTTGAGTGAATTGTGGAGTAGATGGCTAGGTGCACATGTACAAATCCTCACCCTCCACTTGCCCACCACTTGTCTTGATCTTGGCCATTGAAGGCCCTATAAATACCCCTTTGTCAAGACTTCTTCATCCACAACACAACTTTATTAGTCTTGAAAATCCTTCCCTCTTAGTAGAAGCTCTCGCCCAAGAGCTCCCTCCCTCGGTAGGCCCTTGCCAAACATCCCCTCTCGAGAGTTGTTCTCGTAAAATACCCCCTTGGTAGAATAGTATTCTCCAAGTATTGTTACTATTCCAAAATATCTTGGCCCAAATACCTTGTAGTATTCCAAGGTTACCCCTATACTAAAAGCCCAGAAATACTACCTTATGTCCTTTTAGTCTCAAAACGAAACCCTAAGGAAAATCTTCATAGTTGGTTGAATTGCTAAGTAGAAGTTGTTTAGAAACTTCTAAGGGTTGTTTGGAGCGGGTTTGAGCACCCAGAGTAGGAGCTAAACGTTGCTCAGGATCGACATTTAAACTTGGATAATTTTGGGCTTATCGAGGTAAAAACTCTTGTCCTTCTATTGTAATTGGAAATTACATACTGTAGTTGTATAAAAATGAGTATAAGATTTATATAGAAGGATGGTATAAGAGAAGAGAATTGAATTGAAATCACATCAGAAGAATATTAAAGAAGAAGATTGAATCAGATTTACATAGGACCGTATTTACTGAGACTTGTGTAGTTTAACTGCAGGGAAGTCTTGCCCAATTTTCCGTAGAATAGAGAAGCCTCTGCTTAGAATATTCTACAGAGTAGTCTAGACATTGATAGACGTATATGGCCTTTATAGGTTGAAAGTTCGGCGAGTAGCATGTTCTACTTGGAAGGTGGATAAGGCTAGCCGGGTTATAGCCGTGGAGCGTTTTGCTAATTGTCGATAATCGTCGCGAGGTATGTGATTCTTCCTATCCTCTTGAGCATGATATTTTGAAAAAAATATATATAGTACGATAGACGACGTGTGTTAATCGAATGTGGTTTTACTGATGTCTTTTGACTTGAGTCTAAATAATAAGAATCAAGTATTTCAAAAGAATTAAGAATCGTTTTGAAAGAAGAGTAATACTTGGTTTTAAAAGCTAAGAGTTATACTAGCTTTATGGGAAGTTAGGTATAACGACTTAAGAGTGATAAAAGGAAAGGTTTAATTAATTGTTTTATGAAATACTTGTATGGATTTCGGAAATGAGAATAAGTATCGAACAAACCATCGCAGCTAATAAAGTGGAAATGTATTAACTAATTAAGTATTATGAAAACCAGAAACCTCCATCCGCATAGAAGCTAAGATGAGACAAAATGATATTACATTTCCTAGATCATGGTCGCTTTAATAAGATTGTTATGAACAAGAATAACCTACTCACACATAAGGCATATGTTTCTCAAATTGTTTTAAAGAGAATTATATTATTAAGTGATTAAGACTATGAACTACGAAACCTTTCGAAAATAAGAAACTTGAGCATTTGAAATTAGGCAAACTTGAACGTTTGGAAAAGAATGTTGTTACTTGATTTTACAAAAAGAAGTGTTTTGGTTTACTTAAAAGATAGTCACTCTATTTTTATACTACGTATCAGTGTGACTTTCGTGAAAGAAATGGATCTTTTAAAGAGTTAACGTAGGAAGTACTTTGGGGATAAAAACCCGAACTTGTTGACATAAAGTAGAAAGTACCTTGTGTGAATAACTTGATTGTGTTGGTTTGTCATAGCCTTGTAATACTTTCTTGTTGATTTGATAAGTAAACATGTTTAGGATGCTACGTGTGTTAGTATCTTGTGATGTTTGTGTAAAGGGTTTCTGATTGTGCTTATGTTGTTTAACGATAAGCCGTTATGATAGTATTGTACCACTCACCTCTTGACATGATACCGGGGTTAAGCGCCTCCGACGCGGTATACCTCGTGCATGGGACTATGATTCGAGAATACCTACGCGGGTCCAGGACCTACGCGAGCTACGAGAGTTCCGTGTTAGTGTGCGGTCTTTATGGCCACGCGGTCTACGTGGCCATGCGGACCACGGTCCAGACGATGTCGGGAGTAGCTACCCTCGACGCGGAATACCTCACGCGCCTATGTGTGTGGCCTATGCGAGTCTGCGGAAGTTCCAGGATTTGACGCGCACATTGATACCGAGGCGAGTGGCCCGCTTCGATCATATGGCGCGCCTAGAAAGACCTCGTGATACGCTTTATGGCATTGTTGGTACCGTGGGTTTTAGTAGTCGGCCATGCCTTCATACTTACCCCGCACGGTTTTATTATGACACGTGGGACCGTGTTCATGTGTATTCCTTGGTGCTTTTATATCATAGAGTGCCGGTGATAAGGTATTCCACGCATGATTGATGTTTTGGGCGTGAGACCCATAGTTATATTTGAGTGATGACTTTGAGGCGTGAGTCCCCGACTTGACATGATCGCTTATTTATCAGGAATCATAGTTTGGTTATCATACATGTCTCGCTTTATATAGACTACTATGATTTCATTTACTGATTTTCGATTTCACATACTGTACTGTTAGATCGACCTCCTTCGGCTGCGTTCATGCCGCAGGTAGAGGTACACCAGTCGTTGATCCTCGCTCTTAGGGTCACAGTTCAGCGTTTGGGAAGCTCCGTTTTCTCCGGAGGCTTATCAGTGGCGTAGTCCCATGTCGTTGTAGGTACTTACATTCAGGGGTATGGCGGGGCCCTGTCCCGCCATTGTTGTTATAACATTCTTAGAGGTCTGTAGTACTGTTGTGGGCAGAGTTTGTAAAAGAGATGTAACTGTTCGGGTTCAAGTTTTATATATATATGCCGAAAGGCAACTTTTCTCAGATAAACTGTTTCACACTTCAAATTATTTCATGTCTTGTTTTATATTCCGCTGATTACTCTGATGTATGTCTACTTGGGTGCCCGGGGTAAGGCACCAGTCATGGGCCCGGGTTCGGGTCGTGACATTGAGGCAGTCAAGACTTGGCCTAGACCCACTACGCCGACGGAGGTGCGCATCTTTTTGGGCCTTGCAGGTTATTATCGGAGATTTGTGGAGAAGTTTGCTTCCATCTCAGCACCTTTGACTAGGCTGACTTAGAAAGCAGCTATGTTCCGGTGGACGGATGCTTGTGAGGAGAGTTTCCACCATCAAGGAGAAATTGACGATCGCCTATCCTTACTCTTAGGAGGTTTAGTGGGATATGTGGTTTATTGTGATGCGTCGGGTGTCGGGCTTGGGTGCGTGCTGATGCAGCACGGCAAAGTTATAGCTTACGCATCTCGACAACTCAGGAAACATGAGAAGAACTATCCCACACATGACTTAGAGTTGGCAGCAGTGATTCATGCCTTGAAGATCTAGAGACATTATTTGTATGGAGTTCATGTGGATATTTACACAGACCACAAAAGCCTCCAGTATATCTTCAGCCAGAGGGAGCTGAACTTACGGCAGAGACGGTGGTTGGAGCTACTTAAGGATTATGATGTCGACATTCTATACCACCCAGGGAAGGAAAATGTAGTTGCAGATGCCCTTAGTCGTAGATCGATGGGTAGTCTGTCTGATGTACAGCCAGAGAGAAGAAATATGGTCCGCGAGTTACATCAGCTAGCGAGCCTTGGGGTTCGTTTGGTTGATTCTGATAGTGATGGGGTTCGGGTTCGAGAGGTTGCCGAGTCTTCCATCGTCGAGGAGGTGAAGAGGGTCGACAGTATGAGGATCCGATTATGGTACGGTATCGCGATACAACTCTTCAGAAGGAGAAGAGTCTATTTGAGGTAGCGCCTGATGGGGTGCTAAGGTTTGAGGGCCGACTGTGTGTTCCCGATGTGACAGGACTTCGTCAGCAGATTCTGGGGGAGGCACACAGCGCTCGTTATTCTATTCACCCGGGGTCTACTAAGACGTACCATGACCTCAGATGTATCTATTGGTGGGATGTCCTGAACAGGGACGTTGCGGAGTTTGTGGCGCAGCGGTGTCACTCGAGTCGGCGTAAGTCGACGCAGATCACTTCGGTCGACATTTTGGAGTTTGAGGTAGATGATTGGGTCTTCCTGAAGGTATCACCCATGAAGAGCGTGATGAGATTTGGGAAGAAAGGGAAACTTAGCCCAAGGTACATTGGGCCTTATCAGATTGTCCATAGGGTAGGCAAGGTTGCCTATGAGTTGGATCTGCCGTCCGATTTGGAGGCAGTACACCCCGTTTTTCATGTATCTATGTTGCGGAACTGTATTGGAGATCCATCTAGAGTGCACCCGATTCATGATGTCCAGGTGGCAGAGAGGTTATCGTATGAGGAGAGTCCCATAGCGATACTCGATCGTCAGGTTAGGCGACTTCGGACAAAAGATGTGGCTTCCGTCAAGGTCTTATGGCGGAACGAGAACAGGGAGGAAATGACATGGGAAGCGGAAGAGGACATGATGAAGAAGTATCCTCACTTGTTCCCTACACCTCCAGGTAACCCACTTTCCTGTTTATTAGTTTTATTTAGCATTTATGCTTGAGTAATGTTGTGGCTATGTGGAGCGTTTTATTTGCAACAGAAATAGTTAAGAGGGTCTATGTCGATATTGGGATTTGAGTAAGCCTAAAAGGAAAATTCGGGACGAATGTTTCTAAGGGGGGGAGAATGTTATACCCCGTAGTTTTGGCCATGCGTATGAAAGTGCACGAAAGGGATTAAGACTTAAAATTTTAGAAGGATAGGTTGACGGATTGTTTCGGATGGGTTTTTAGTCAACTTTGAGGCAAGTTATGACCCTTTAAATTGAGAGTTCCAAGGTGTTTCAAAGGCCTAGTACGTAGTTCGTTGAGTCTAGTTTTCAACGCAACCAACCGTTCATCGATAGGACATCGAAGAAAGTTATGAGTTACAGTTGTTCAAGGCGCAACAGACGTAAAACTGGCTGTGGCTGTGGGCAGCCGCGCGCGCAGGTCAGCGCGATGATCCGAGTGTACGCCGAAGTTGCAGCGCGCGCCGCAGCGTGGTTGCGCGCCGAAAGTTCTAAGACGCCGAGGTTTCAGCTGGCCGCGCGGCTGGCCGCAGGCCGAGGCGGGTTCTCGAGGTGAGTGGAAAAATCTGAACTGTTTTGTTTTAAAAAAGGCCATGGGAGGGTGACAAGTGTCCCCCCCCCCATCTGATTTTTGCATGCACTATTTATTGACCAAGTCTTCATTCTTCAAGCTCTAATCTCTCTCTAAGAATAAAAGCTCTTCCTTCTCTCTAGAAAATCAAGAAGAAAGCAAGGATTGAGAAAAATCTGAAAAATGTGGAAAGAAGGAAACTTGTTGGCAAGCTTGTGGGAGTTATTGTGGTGGTGTTTGTGGAGAAGAGGCTAGCAAATTTTGTTGGATTAATTTGGCTAAAGCTCTAAGGTAACAATTCTTCTCTTGTAGCTAGTTTTTGGTGTTGCATGTGAAGAAGAAAGAACTTGTAGTGGTAAATATTGCTCTTAGATACATTGCATGCAAGAAATATGGTTTGGATATGAAAGGATTGGATAAGAATGATATGTAAGCTTGTTGTAGCTTAAATACTACCTTAAAATTGTTAAGTTAGTTGTTATACATTGTGGGGCAGAATTTTACACATCCAAGATTAGGTGTGTAATCCCCTTTGAAATGTTTGGATTGTTGGGCCTTAAAAGTGGCGTTTGGATGTTGAATTCGGCCTTGAAAAAGGTGGAAAAGTATGTAGAAACAAAGGAAATGCTGCCCGATTTTCCATAGAATTTAGTGACCTTGAATTTGGAATATTCTACGTTGAAACTAGAGGTTAATAAACGTATTATGGTCATTATAGGTTGACATACTACGTGCGGTATTTTGGACTTAGCAAGTGCATTGACCGAAGAGGTATGTGGAACTTTCCTATCTCTTGAGCATGAATGGTTTTACCTATGTAGTACGATAGACGTACAAGGTTGATATCCCTTACTTGTTTTAAGGATGGTCAAGTTTTGTGAGTAAGGGGGGATTAACTCATTTCTTTAAAAGTACTAAGGATGTCTTGAGTTTTCAAAGTTAAGGGACTTGATGTGTTCAAGTATATGATTCTTGTTTTTTTTTCAAAGTGTATGTCCCTTGGGTTCTAGGAAAATGTATTTGACTAAGGTATAACGTTAATATAATGACTTTATGGGAAGTTGATTATATTAGCTTTATGGAAAGTTAATAAAGGAAGATTTACTCTAAGTAAAATGAGTACGGATAAATGATTTGAAGTTGTGAAAGGCAAATTGTTTTATTAAGGCATTAACTGCCTAAGGTTTTAAAAGAGTAGAAGTATATAGTATAGTACTTTGGGTTAAATTCCCGGATTTCATAAAGACATGTTAGTGCCTTAAGTAAACTAAAATGAGAAGGTGTATGAACAAGATTAATAAGAAGTTAAGGGGTTTCTTAACTTTCTTGTATTATGTGTGATAGCCGGTTTGTGCTAATGATATATTATTATTATTATTTATTACGGGGTCATTCCCCGGGTTGTGGCATTTGCATATTCCGTGGATTTGCTACCCATGATGCGAGGAATACCTCATGCGAGTCCGTAGGGCTCATGCAGGTGAAATAGTCTCATGCGGGTTAGTACAGCCTATGCGAGGAATACCTCATGCGGGTCCACATGACCCATGCGGGTGAAATAGTTCCAGGAGTAGGAGTGCTTAATGATACTGCGGGGCGGATGACCTTGCTTTGATCATGAGCTTCCTATTTTCATGCAGTATAGTATTGGCTTGATATTCTCATTGTTAGTAAGGCACGGTGTTCTGTAAACTGATTTTTATACATGTCTCCAGTTATTTTAGACTTATGAGGTATTTTCAGTATTTTCCAATTTCGCATACTTAGTACATATCAGGTAATCGACCCTTTCCTCGGGGGCTGCGTTCATGCCGCAGGTAGGGGTAAGCAGGTGGTGGATCCTCATTCTTAGGATCACTGTTCTGGTGTCAGAAGCTCCATTCCTTCGGAGGCTTGTTTTATTGGTACGGTTTTTCCCTGATGTTGTAGGTATTTTGTACATTCAGGGGTATGGCGGGGCCCTGTCCCGCCACAGTTGTTATTCCTAGAGGTCTGTAGTCACGTTTGTGTTTTGGGCTATAAGAACAAGTTGTACTGTTATACTTTTGATTAAGTATACTTTTATGGAAGGCAGCCTTGTCGGCTTACCAGTGATGTTTACTTTATAGAGACTTATGTGTTATGTATGTTCCGCTGCTATTCTCTGATGTATACCTGACGGGGTGCCCCGGTAAGGCACCAGTCGCGGCCCCGGGGTCGGGTCGTGACAATGAGGAGAGCCCGCGTGGATAGATTCTTGACATTGAGATAGAATGGGAGGACTATCAGAGAGTACAGCCTGGAGTTTGACTCGTTGGCCAGGTATCGCCACCATTGCGTCGATACGGCGCATGCAGTTCATCGTTATGTGACGGGCTAGACTGGCCATATGATTACGTGATTCTGGGTGGACCTTCACCGTGTATGGATATTGCGGAGATGCAGCTTATGCGCAGGGATAGAGGCGAGAGAGAGAGATCGGCTAGACTGAGCCACCCAAGAGAGGCCGTGACAAACAGTGGTCTCAGGCAATTTTCGAGGCGACAAATTCACAGATGAGACTAGGTCCACATTTCAGCCGCACGCAGCGCCTTCGATTTTTGGCGGAGGTTGATCAACCGGTCATCGGTGAGCAGTCGTGGCTCTAGACTTCGGTTTCAGGGCGAGATCGTCACCGATCGAGACCACCCGCATCTCGGTGTGTTCGATGCGGTAGATCTCACCCGGGCGAATGCCGTATGGCTTCGGGAGCTTATTTCTCTTGTGGCCAGCAGGGCCATATGAAGAGGGATTGTCCGAACAGAGGCTGCGGGAGTGTTATGGTTCAGCCGACATGGTCAGTTGCTGGATCTTCTTCTTATGTGGTTATGCGCCCCGAAGGGCAGGGTGTTCACGGACCGGCAGGGGTCGTGGTGGGGGTCCCAGTTCTAGCGGTCCACAGAACCGCATATATTCCTTAGCCAGCCTCCGTGATCGTGAGGCTTCCCGCACGTCCGGTACATTATTGATTTCATGCTGTGACATTTATGCTTTGATAGATCCAGGTTCTACCTTGTCCTATGTGTCCCCTCTTGTTGCTGGTAGAATCGGGATAGAGCCGGTGTCGATAGAGCCTTTTGAGGTAGCTACGCCAGTGGGTGATTCGGTGTTAGCTGAGCGGGTGTACAAAGGTTGCCCGGTGTTTATTTACAGTCGTCAAACCCTAGCAGACTTGATAGAGTTGGAGATGACAGATTTTGACATCATTATGGGTATGGACTGGGTGGCTTCTTGTTATGCCAACGCGTTGGTAGGGCGAGTTGGTCTGATTCCACTTCGCAGTGAGCGCTTATCGAGTGGAAGGGCAACACAGCGTCACCGAGAGGTAGGTTTATTTCTTACCTCAAGGCTAGGAAGATGGTGCAGAAAGGGTACATCTATCATCTGGTTTGGGTTTTCGATACAGAGACTGAGGTGTCAGCCATTCAGTCAATTCCGGTGGTTAGGGAGTTTCCAGATGTATTCCCAGATGATCTCTCGGGTATCCCTCTTGAGAGGGAGATTGAGTTTTGTATTGATATGTTGCCAGACACTCGGCCTATATCTATTCTGCCGTACAGGATGGCACCTGCCGAGTTGAGGGAGTTGAAGGACCAGCTGAAAGATTTGCTGGATAAAGGCTTTATCAGGCCTAGTGTTTCTCCCTGGGGAGCGCCGATTTTGTTTGTGAAGAAGAAGGATGGGACGCTGCGTATGTGTTGATTCTGACGGTGAATAAGGTAACCATTAAGAACGATACCCTTCCCGTGATTGATGATTTGTTTGACCAGCGAGTGCGAGTGTTTCTCAAGATAGACTGCGATGCAGTTATCATCAGGTGGAGACAGATATCCCAAAGACTGCATTCAGGACCCGATATGGGCTCTATGAGTTCAGGGTGATATCTTTCGGTTTGACCAACGCTCCATCGGTATTTATGGATTCGATTAACCGGGTGTTCAAGCCATTTTTGGATACATTTGTTATAGTATTCATTGATGACATCCTGGTTTATTCGCGCACAGAGCAGGAGCATGCAGATCACTTGAGGACGGTACTTGGGGTCCTCCGGAGCCGGCAGTTGTTCGCCAAGTGTGAGTTTTGGGTGGCCTCAGTGGCATTCTTGGGGCATATTATTGGGGCTGATGGTGTTCAGGTGGATACGACAAAGATTGAGGCGGTCAAGTCTTGGCCGAGACCTACTACTCCGACGGAGGTGCGCAGTTTCTTAGGGCTGGCAGGTTATTATCGTAGGTTTGTGGAGCGGTTGCTTCGATATCGGCCAGATTGACTAGGTGACTCGAGCGGCTAAGTTCCAGTGGACAGAAGCTTGTGAGAAGGGCTTCCAGTTACTGAAGGAAAAGTTGACGACGGCTCCAGTTCTTACTCTTCCTGAGGGATTAGAGGGATTAGAGGGATACGTGATTTATTGTGATGCCTCGGATATCGGGCTAGGGTGCGTATTGATGCAGCATGGCAAGGTAATAGCCTATGCTTCCCGACAGCTACGGAAGCATGAGAGGAATTACCCTACTCACGACTTAGAGTTGGCCGCAGTTATTCATGCCTTGAAGATTTGGAGACATTATTTATATAGGGTTCATGTGGATATTTATACAGACCACAAGAGCCTCCAGTACATCTTCAGGCAGAGGGAGCTGAACTTGCGGCATTGGCGGTGGTTAGAGTTGTTGAAGGATTATGATGTTGATATTCTATACCATTCGGGGAAAGCCAACGTGGTTGCAGATGCTTTTAGTCGTAGATCGATGGGGAGTCTGTCAGAGGTACAGCCAGAGAGTCAGTAAATGGTCCGTCAGATCCATCAGTTAGCGAGCCTTGGGGTTCGATTGATCGATACCGATGATAATGGGGTGCGGGTTCGTGAGTTTGCCGAGTCTTCCATCGTTGATAAGGTGAGGAGGCGACAGTATGAGGACCCAGTTATGATACGGTATCGAGATACGGCTCTTCGAGAGGAGAAGAGTCTATTTGAGGTAGCGTCGGATGGGGTGCTAAGGTTCGAGGGCAGATTGTGTGTTCCCTATGCTGCAGGACTTCATCAGCAGATTCCGGGTCGACTAAGATGTACCATGACCTCAGATGTATGTATTGGTGGGATGGCCTGAAGAGGGACGTGGCAGGTTTTGTTGCGCAGTGTCCTAATTGTCAGCAGGTCAAGGTTGAGCACCAGAAGCCCGGTGGGCTTTTGCAGGCTATTGATATTCCGACATAGAAGTGGGAGGTGATCAACATGGACTATGTTACAAGGGTTACCTCGTACTCAGAGGAAGTATGATTCCATCTGGGTTATTGTTGATAGGCTGACGAAATCAGCCCACTTTTTTCCAGTCAGGACTACGTATTCGGCTGAGGATTATGCGGTGTATATCGTGAGATTGTGAGACTGCACGGAGTCCCTATATCGATTATATTAGACAGAGGAGCCCATTTTACGGCTAACTTCTGGAGGTCTTTCCAGAAGGGACTAGGGACACAAGTGAGTCTCGATCGCTGCGTTTCATCCTCGGTGATCGACGGCAGTGCGGTCGCACTATCCGGACACTCGAGGATATGTGCGAGCTGTGATTGATTTCGTGGTAGGGAGGATCATTTGCCTCTTGTGGAGTTTGCTTATAACAACGACTACCATTCTAGTATACGATGGCGCCATACGAGGCTTTGTATGGCGGAAATATAGTCGTTGATTGGTTGGTTCGACGTGGGCGAGTGCGATTAGTTGGCGCACTTGATTCACAGCGTGGATAAGGTGAAGCTTATCCAGGAGAGATTGTTAGCAGCTCAGAGTCAGCAGAAGTCTTATGCAGATAATCGGCGTCGACATTTGGAGTTTCAAGTAGACGATTAGGTTTTCTTGAAGGTATCTGTTACACCCCGTAGTTCAGGTCATGCTTTTGAGAACATACGAAAGGAATTGAGACTTAAATTTTAGAATGATGGGTTGACGGAATGTTTCGGACGGGTTGTTAGTCAACTTTGAGGCGGTTTATGTCCCGTTACATTGAGAGTTCCTAGGTGTTTCAATGTCCTAGTACGTAGTTCGTTGAGTCTAGTTTCCAACGCAACCAACCGTTCGTCGATAGGACATCGGAGTAGAAAGTTAAGGGAGTTACAAGTTCGGCTGTGATCGAGCAAAAGCAACATCGGTCGAGAGGCCAGTACGCGGCCGGATCGCAGGCCGCGACACCGGATATTCTGGAAAATCGCTGAGGTTGCAGCGCCGCGGCGCCGGAAAGCAGGGTCGCGGCGCCGGAAGTGCCGAGAGGTTGCAGTGGTTTCAGCGCCGCGGCGCCGACTGTAGGGTCGCGGCGCCGGCTGTAGGGTCGTGGCGCCGAGGCGGGTTTCTGCGAATCTGAGGAAAAATCAGAACTGTTTTTTTTAAAAGTGGCCATGGGAGGGTGACACGGGTCCCCCCCCCCCCCCCAATCTGATTTTGTGCATGTCTTATTTATTGACCAAGTCTTGAAGACTTGGTCATTCTTGAAAAACCTTCCTTTCTTTAAACACCTCTTCCTTCTCTCTAAAATTCCTCTCCCTTCTCTCTAGAAATTCAAGAAGAAACCAAAGCCTAGAGAAATTTCAGAAAAGGGTGGCAAGAAGGAAACATGTTGACAAGCTTGTAGGAGGTTTGTGGAGGTGATTGTGGAAAGAAGACAAGTAAAATTTGTTGGACTAATTTGGGTAAGCTCTAAGGTAACAATCATTTCTCTTTTGCTAGTATATTGTGTTGCATGTGTGGAAGAATGGACTTGTAGTTGTCAATATTTCCTTTAGATATATTGCATGTAGAATTTGGATTATAAATAAATTGGATAAGAATTTGGATTATAAAGAAATTGGATAAGAATTTGGATTAAAAAGGAATTGGATAAGAATTTATGTTGTTATACCTCAAAGTTGCCGAATTGGACCTTGTAGTTGGTACTAGTTTGATATCAATTGTGGGGCGGAATTTTACACGTCTAGTAGGCGTGTAATCCCCTATTTGTTAACTGCATTGTTGAGCCTTAAATATGGCATGTTTGGTTATTGAATTCGGCCTTGAAAAAGGTGGCAAAGTATGTAGAAACAAAGGAAGTGCTGTCCAATTTTCCGTAGAATAAGGGACTTTCAATTAGAATGTTCTACGTTGAAGCTAGAAGCTAATGAACGTATTATGGTCATTATAGGTTAAACATACTACGTACGGTATATTGGACTTGCAAGTGGATTGACCCGAAGAGGTATGTGGAACTTTCCTATCTCTTGAGCATGAATAATTGCACTTATATAGTATGGTAGACGTACAAGACTTTGATGTCCCTTACTTGTTTTAAAAATGGCCAAGCTTGGTGAGTAAGGGGATTAACTCACTTCTTTAAAAAGTATTAAGGATGTCTTAAGTTTTTCAAAGCTAAGGGACTTGAAGTGGTTTAAGTATATGATACTTGTTTCGTTTTAAAAGTATAAGTCCCTTGGATATAGGGAAATGTATTTGACTAAGGTATAACGTTAATATAACGACTTTATGGGAAGTTGGTTATATTAGCTTTATGGAAGGTTAACAAGAAAGATTTGCTCTAAGTAAAATAAGTACGGATGAATGATTTGAATTGATGAAAGGCAAATTGATTTTAAGGCATCAATTGCCTAAGGTTTTAAAAGAAATGAAGTCACTTGATTTAGAAGCTTATTATATTTTTAAAAGGAAATGTGACTTGTCTTGAAAAAGAGTCCTAGCTTGATACTACGGTTATTAGTATCTTGGAAGTTTTACATAAAAAGGAGTCATTCTCAAAAGGTTAGGAGTACGTGGTACTTGGGTGGAATTCCCGGATTTTCTCTTAAATGACATGTTAGTGCCTTAAGTAAACTAAAATGAGAGGATATATTAATAATGTTAATAAGAAGTTAGGGGATTTTCTTAACTTGCTTATGTTATGATAAGCCGGTAGCGCTTATGTTATGTATGATAGCCGGTTGTGCTAGGTTACGTATTATTATTATTATTACGGGGTAGACCCCGGGTTACTACTTATTCCATGGATTTGCTACCCATGATGCGAGTGTGGCGCTTGTACTCATGCGGGTCCACAGGATCCATGCGGGTGAAATAGTCTCATGTGGGTGAAATAGTCTCATGCGAGGCGGATGACCTTATGCGGGTCCACAGGACCTATGTGGGTGAAATAGTCCCAGAAGTAGGATTTCTTAATGATACTACGGGCGAGGGACCCTGTTTTGATCATGAGCCTCCTATTTTTATGCAGTAAAGTTTATACTTGTTACTCTCATTGTTAGTAAGGCACAGTGCAATGTAATTTGACTTTCATCCATGACTCCGGCTTATTTTAGACTTATGATATTATTACAATATTTTCCAGTTTTACATACTTGGTACATATCAGGTAATCGACTTCCTGGGCTGCATTCATGCCGCATGTAGGGGTAAGCAGGTGGTGGATCCTCATTCTTAGGATCTTTGCTCAGGTGTCAGAAGCTCCATTTCTCCGGAGGCTTGACTTTTGGTACGGTTCTCCCTGATGCTGTAGATATTATGTACATTCAGGTATGACGGCCCCGTCCACATAGTGGTTACACATTCTTAGAGGCCTGTAGTCCTGTTATAAATCGGGATGAATCGTCGCTTTTGTTATATTTATGTTTACGAAAAGGTAACCATTTTGGGTTAGCTTTGTTTCATATTTTATATGGTTTCTTGTTATGAGTTTACTCACGTTTTCTCTCGATGTTGTATCACACGCGGTGCCCGGTAAGGCACGATCACGTCCAAGGTCGGGTCGTGACAAAAGTGGTATCGAGCGATTAATCCTGGAAAGGGTCTACAGGCCGTATCTAGTAGAATCTTGATTATCGGTGTGTTGTGCACCACATCTATAATCAGGAGGCTACAGGATATTTAGGATTGGTTTCCATTCTTTCACTCTAAGATCGTGCAATAGAGTTGTGTTATAGGTTGAACTCCCTCTGACATATTTTTATGTATCAGTTATGCCTCCACGCAAGGCAACCGCGACCCAGAAGGGTAAGGCAGCTGAGGGAGCTGCTAGTAGGGCACAGAGGGTTACGAGGGCACAGGCCCAGTCTTTACCTGAGGTGATGTTTCGGACGGTAAGCTCCACGACGTCGCCAACCCCAGCAGGGTTCGGAGCAGCAGCAGCGGCTACTGAGACCGCGGTACCTGAGCCTCCAGTTACACAGCCTGGAGCAGAGGATATGGGCTACAAGGAGATGGCCCAGTTATTAGCCAGGATTGTAGCAAGGCAGGAGTACAGACGGGAGACAGCAGTTCCGGTTGTACCCATAGTTCACCCAAGATCTGATAGCTCGAGACTTCGGGACTTTTTGAGTTGCAGCCCACCAGAGTTCTATGGGTCGAGGCCTAAGGATGATCCTCAGGAGTTTATCCGGCAGTTACATCGGATCATGAGAGTAATCAAGGCCTCGGAGACAGAGTCGGTAGTATTGGGTTCACATCGGCTGCGTGATACTGCAGTTGACTAGTTTGATTCATGGGAACTGTCCCGGGGAGTACGCGCTCCACTATTTGGGACGAAGTTCTCGAGGCGCTTAGCCATTTCTTGCCTCCGCATGAGGAGAGCTCGCCGATAGATTTACAGCGTTGAGACAGAGTGGACGGTCCGGAGTACAACGTAGAGTTTGACTCGTTGGCTCTGTATGTACCCGCTTTAGTGGCGTATACGGAGGACAGAGTACACCGCTATGTCACGTGGCTCGATGATTAGCAGAGTTTCACGAGTAGCTCTTCATCGGGCATGGACATTGCCCGCACGCAGCTTATGCACTGGGTGTGAGGAACGTAGGGGCCGACGGATTGATAGATATCAGCAGAAGAGGGCCAGGACAGCAGGGTCCTCTGGTAGTTTTCGAGGTAGACAACATCAGCAGCAGACCGGATTTGCAACTCAGCCGGTTCTGAGCGCTCCTCCACCGTCTTCCGGGCGTCCAGGGTATCTGAGGCTCCAGGCTTGATTCCTGCAGGAACGAGTTCGGTCGACGAGGCCACCTATGCCTCGGTGTGGTCGATGGTGATTACCATCACGTGGTGTCGTGTTCCTCCGTGAGCTTGTTACTCTTGTATGCAGGCCATTTGAAGAGAGATTGTCCGACCGCAGGCGGAGTGTTATGGTTCACCGAAGTGGCCGCCATCGATCTTCGCCTCTTGGTGGTCACGCGCCCGAGGCGTGGTGTTCACGGACCAGCATGCCGCGACAGGGGTCGTGGTGGGTGTCCCAGTTCCAACGGTCCTCAGAACCGCATTTATGCTATGTCTAGCCGTCAGGACCAGGAGGCGTCACCAGATGTCGTCACAGGTACATTATTGGTTTCATGTTGTGACGTATATGTTTTGATAGATCCAGGTTCTACCTTGTCCTATATATCTCCTCATATTGCTGGTAGAATAGGGATAGAGCCCGAGTCCATAAAACCTTTTGAGGTGGCTACGCTAGTAGGTGATTCGGTGGTAGCTGAGCGGGTATATAGAGCTTGCCCAGTGACTATTTGCAGTCGTCAGACCCTAGCCGACTTGATAGAGTTGGATATGACGGACTTTGATGTGATTATGGGTATGTATTGGCTAGCGTCTTGCTATGCCAATGTGGACTGTAGAGAGAGATTGGTAGGGTTCCAGTTTCCTGGTGAGCCGGTTATCGAGTGGAAGGGGAATACTGCGTCGCCGAGGGGTAGGTTTATTTCTTACCTCAAGGCTAGGAAGATGGTGTGGAAGGGGTATATCTACCATATGGTTCGGTCTCGATCTCGAGGTCGAGATACCGGACCTTCATCGATTCGGTTGTTAGAGAGTTTCCAGACGTATTCCCAGACGAGCTTCCGGGTATCCCTCCTGAGAGGGAGATTGAGTTTTGCATTGATATGTCGCCAGACACTCGACCGATATCTATTCCACCATACAGGATGGCACCTGCTGAGTTGAGGGAATTGAAAGACCAGCTGAAAGATTTGCTGGAAAAAGGCTTTATCAGGCCTAGTGTTTCTCCCTGGGGAGCGCCAGTTTTATTTGTAAAGAAGAAGGATGGGACGCTGCGTATGTGTGTTGATTACAGGCAGCTGAATAAGGTAACTATCAAGAACAGATACCCCCTCCCCAGGATTGATGATTTGTTTGACCAGTTGCAGGGGGCGAGGTGTTTTTCCAAGATAGACCTGCGGTCTGGTTATCATCAGGTGCGAGTTAGAGAGGCAGATATCCCAAAGACTGCATTCAGGACCCGGTATGGGCACTATGAGTTCAGGGTGATGTCTTTCGGGTTGACCAACGCCCCAGCAGTATTTATGGATTTGATGAACCGGGTGTTCAAGCCATTCTTGGATATGTTCGTTATAGTATTCATTGATGATATCCTGGTGTATTCGCGCACAGAGCAGGAGCATGCAGATCATTTGAGGGCGGTATTGGGAGTCCTCCGGGACCGGCAGTTGTATGCCAAGTTCTCGAAATGCGAGTTTTGGTTGGCTTCAGTGGCTTTCTTAGGGCATGTTATCGGGGCCGATGGTATTCGGGTTGATACAGCAAAGATTGAGGCAGTCAAGACTTGGCCTAGACCTACTACACCAACGGAGGTGCGCAGCTTTTTGGGCCTTGCGGGTTATTATCGGAGGTTTGTGGAGAAGTTTGCTTCGATTTCAAAACCTTTGACTAGGTGACTCGAAGCGGTATGTTCCGGACGGATGCTTGTGAGGAGATTTTCCGCCATCGAAGGAAAATTGACGCATCGCCCCGATTCTTACTCTTCCGCAGGATTTAGACAGATATGTGGTTTATTGTGATGCGTCGGTGTCGGGCTTGGAGTGCGTCGATGCAAAGACGGTAAAGAGTTATAGCTTACGCATCTCGACAGCTCAGGAAGCATGAGAAGAACTACCCCACACATGACTTAGAGTTGGCAGCAGTGATTCATGTTTTGAAGATCTGGAGACATTATTTATATGGAGTTCATGTGGATATTTACACAGACCACAAGAGCCTGCAGTATATCTTCAGCCAGAGGGAGTTGAACTTGCGGCAGAGACGGTGGTTAGAGTTACTTAAGGACTATGATGTTGATATCCTATACCACCCAGGGAAGGCCAATGTAGTTGCAGATGCCCTTAGTCGCAGATCGATGGGTAGTCCGCCGATGTGCGCACAGAGAAAGCGGCATGGTCCGCGAGTTACATCGCCAGCGAGCCTTGGGGTTCGTTTGGTTGGTTCTGATAGTAATGGAGTTCGGGTTCGAGAGGTTGTCGAGTCTTCCATCGTCGAGGAGGTGAAGAGGCGACAGTATGAGGATCCGATTATGGTGCGGTATCCAGATACGGCTCTTCGAGAAGAGAATAGTCTATTTGAAGTAGCACCGGATGGGGTGCTAAGATTTGAGGGCAGGTTATGTGTACCCGATGTAGCAGGACTTCGTCAGTAGATTCTGGGGGAGGCACATAGTGCTCGTTACTCTATTCATTCGAGTTCGACTAAGATGTACCATGACCTCAGGTGCATATATTGGTGGGATGGCCTGAAGAGGGACGTTGCGGAGTTTGTGGCGTAGTGTCCGAATTGTCAGCAGGTCAAGGTGGAGCACCAGAAGCCTGGTGGGTTGTTACAGATGATAGAGATTCCAATATGGAAGTGGGAGGTGATCAATATGGACTTTATTACGTGATTTCATACTCGAGAAGCGTGATTCCATCAGGTTATTGTCGACGGTGAAATTAGCCCATTTTCTTCCAGTCAGGACGACTTTTTCGGCCGAGGATTATGCTAGATTGTATATCCGAGAGATTGTGTGTTATACCCCGTAGTTGCAGGGTATGTATGTGAGGACGTACGTGCGAGCGTACGGCAGAAATTTTGAAAAGAAAGAAAGATGTGAGTTTTCGACGGAAAAGTTTCCGCCATTTGTGAAGAAAAAGGTTCGTTAATGGGAATTGGATTCCCAGTTGGTATTCGGACTTCTGGAATATTAGAGAATTATGGAATTTTATTTTGGAAATGGTCACGTGGGGCCCACGGAGAAATTCTGGTTTTGTAGGCCCACTTTGTTTTGAGATTTTGGCCATTGTGGATATTTTTGAAGACGTTTTTGAGGGCCAATAGGAGGGTGACACGTGTCACCCCGCCTGCGTGGCTTGGCGGTTACATTTGGGCACAAGTCACGATAAGTCATTTTCCTAAAAGCGTTTCCACGGCCTTCGTAGGGAAAATTCGGCTATGTCCTTTTTAATTTTTGCGGATTTTTCCGAGAGACGAAACATTTTGGACCAACGGAGGGTGACATGTGTCACCTCACATTGAAGCAGTGGCGCCCAGTGGAAGATGTGGTTCACGAATTGGCTTGATCTTTTGGCTCACGTTTTGGCCCTATTGGTTCCTTGTTTTGTGCCTTGTTTTGGCCTTGTTTGTGGCTTGTCTTGTGCCATGTTTTGTGGAGTAGGGTTAGGGTGCACTTGGCTTGATCAAGGCCTTACACTTGCCTCGCACATGGCTTGATCTTGGCCGTTGGTTGGCATTTGGGTTTGCTATAAATACCCCCTTTGTGAAGACTTCATTCATCCACAAATGTTTCCAAGTCTTGAATCCCTCCTCCCTCTTGTTGACTCTCGTCAGAGCTCCTCTCCCTGAAAGTGGTCTTTGGCGAGGCCTCCTCCTCCTTGTGAGGTCTGGCAGTAGGGTACCCCACTGCTAGTTGTTTCGTATAATACCCCTTGTTGTGGTATAGAAATACTCCCTAGTATTGTTATAATGCCCAAAATACCTTAGCCTTGTACCTTGTAGTATTCCAAAGATACCTCTTTACGTAGAGTCCTAAATACTACCTTTGTCCTTTTTAGTCTCAAACCGAAACCCTAAGGAAATCTTCATAGTTGGTTGAAGTATGTGAGTAGAAGTTGGTTAGAACTTCTAAGGGTTGTTTGGAGTGGTTTGGAGCGCGAGTGGAGCTAAACCTTGCTCGGAGCGACATTAAACTCGGATAATTTTGGGCTTATCGAGGTAATTATCTTGTCCTCTATGTAATTGGAAATTACATGTTTGTTAGAATATATAGTCAAGTATACTATATATAGAACTAATTAGTATTCGCAATGTCTTTTGACTTAAGCTGAAGAATAAAGAACTAAATCGAATCGTATTTACATAGGATTGTGTATTGCGCAGACTTGTGTAGTATTACTGAGTAGAATTGTACACGTCCGGTTAGACGTGTATACCCCCCCCCCCCCGGGTTGGCTTGGTAGCCGGCCTCGATAGAGGAGGAGATTACGCTGTTGCGGGGGGGGGGAGGTGCTGCCGAATTTTCTATAGAATGATAGAAACTTGTGTTTTTGGGTTAATAGACGTTTGTGACCTTTATAGGTGAAAGTACTAAGAGTAGCGTATTCTACTCGAGGAGTGGAAAGGGCTAGCAAGGTTGTAGTACTTGGAGCATTTTGCTTATTGTCGATAAATCGTCGCGAGGTATGTGAACCTCTTCCTATCTTTTCTAGCATGATTGTTATGAACTATGTAGTACGGTAGACGTACATGTGCTAAGTGATTTGGTTGGTTTAAAACATAGGGTGTTATAATAGCTTTATGGGAAGTTAGTTATAACGACCTTATGTAAGTGAAAATGGTTTACTGATGTTAGAAGTTAAGAGACTTGATCTTATAAGATAAGAGACTTAACTTATTTGTTTTAATGTGGATGTTTGTGTGAAACCTCATTCATGAGTAATGAGTACTTGGTTTTAAAGGGATAATGTTTCACGATTTCGAATCGAATGTGTATCGACAGCACCAACTGCGGCGTTAATAAAGGAAAATGTATTGAATAATGATGTGTTGTATTAAAACCAAGAGAAACCTCCATCCGCATGAAGCTAAGATAAGACAAAATGATATTACATTTTCTAGATCATGGTCATTGTAATAAGATCGTTATAAACAAGAATAAACTACTCACATATATGACATATGTTACTCAATTGTTCTAAAAGGAATCAAGTGATTAAGTTTGGGAACTATGAAACCATTTGAAAATGAGAAGCTTGAGTAATTGAAACTAGGCAAACCGGAACTTAGGAAAGAATGTTGTTACTTGGTTTTGAAAAGGAAGGTGGGTTGGTCATTCTAATACTACGGTATCGTGACTTTTATAAAAGAAATGGATCTCTTTTAAAAGAACTTACGATGTAGTACTTTGGGGTTAAAAACCTGACTTTGGTATAAAATGGAAGTACTGTGTGTTGTTGTGAACCTTGCCGATGCTTGGTGTGGTGAAGCTTGGCTATGCTTATTGTGATAACCTTTGTTGTGCAAAGCGTTGTATTTACGTGTTACCGCGTCTCGATGGAGTCGGTTGACTTGTCCGAGAACTTACTTGGGCGTGCAGCGGTGACGAGAAATTCCACAGATGCGCTCGCTGATAGTATTATTGTTGTTAATCACTTTGGACATACTGACACGATGCGTAGCGCACGGGTATGCTTCCATTTTGGTTAAGGTCTTGTGGTTAATCGCTTTGGATATACTGACACGATGCGTAGCGCACGGGTATGATTCCATTTTGATTATCGCCTTGTGATTTCCTTTTGGACATACTGACACGATGCGTAGCGCACGGGTATGCGTCCATTTGGAATGTTGTCTTATTGTTTCCCTTTGGACATACTGACACGATGCGTAGCGCACGGGTATGCGTCCATTTGGAATGTTGTCTTATTGTTTCCCTTTGGACATACTGACACGATGCGTAGCGCACGGGTATGCTTCCATTTGGATTGCTATCTTGTTATTGAGGTCACATGGACATGTCTACACGATCACGAATTCCGGCATGTGGCCATGGGACATTGGTATTATTGTTGCATCATGGACATGTCTACACCGTCTGAAGATTCATACGCGCCATGTCGCGAACTCGATTGATGGTGTGGGCGTGAGACCCATAGTTATATTGGATTGATGACTTTTTTAGGTTGTGATCAGAGTTTGGTTATCATACATGTCTCTGCTTTATATAGACTAGTATGATTTCATTTCTGATATTATGCAGCTTCACATACTTGGTACTGTTGTCTTGACCTCGGGGCTGCGTTCACTGCGAGTGTAGGTACACGGCCGTGGATCCTCGCCATGGGATCACATTCGCCAACATTTGAAGCTCCGCTTCTCGAGGCTTATCCTGGTAGGTGTTCCTCGAGTTGTAGGTTCTTGTACATTCGTGGTATGGCGGGGCCCCTGTCCGTCATAGTCGTGTTTATCTTAGAGTGCAGTAATCGTTGTGGGCGGGGTTGTAAAAGATTAAACTGCTCGTGTTTTATGTATATCTGAAGGCAACCGTTTTGGTTGCTTGTTTATTTATTATATCTCTTGTATAATGACTCATGTTTTATGTTCCGCTGATTTTCTCGATGTATGTATCGCTAGGGTGCCCGGTAAGGCACGATGCGAACCGGGCGAAGTCGTTACAAAAGTGGTATCGAGCGATTAATCCTCGGAAAGTGTCTGCATCGTGTCTAGTAAGTCTTGATTATCGATGTGTTGTGCACCACATCTATAATCGTGAGGCTATAGGACATTTAGGATTGGTTTCCATTCTTCTCATTCCGAGATCGTGCCTTAGAGTCGTGTTGTAAGTTGTACCCTCACGTATCTCGCTTTTACGCTTATGCCTCGCGCAGCAGCGAGCCTGTGAGGGCAAAGCGGCGAGTGCCGCTAGTGAGATACAGAGGAGTACGAGCGCGAGCCCGACGACTGAGTTGTGCTTGAGACGGCGGGTTTCACGACGCCGCCAGACCAGCGAGTTTAGAGCGCGGCGATGGCGTGAGACTACTGATGCTCGAGCCTCCATCCACGATGCAGGCGGGAGATGGGTCACGCGAGATGGCTCGATTATTGGCGAGTTGTGGCGAGATATGAGGCAGCCGGATGCAGCGATTCGGTTCGAGCACGATGGTTCACCCCGAGCGATAGTTTGAGGCTACGGACTTTCGAGTGTAGCGCGAGTTTTACGTCGAGGCTCGAGGATGATCGCAGGAGTTCATCCGGCGATTCTGAATCGTCACGGGTGATCAAGGCTTGAAACCGAGTCTGTGACCTTTGGTTCGCATCGGTGCGTGATACCGCAGCCGATTGGTTTGATTCATGAGAGCTTTCCGGTGAGCATGCACTCCAGCAGATGGGATGAGTTTTGGGGCTTTCTCACGCACTTCTTGCCTCCGCAGATGAGGAGGGCACGGGCCGATTTTTATTCTTGAGGCGAGAGAGGCGCCCGTCGAAGTACAATGTCGAGTTCGATTCTTTGGCTCGATATGTCCTGCGCTAGTTGCGGATATGGAGGATAGGAGTGCATCGCCACGCCACCGCTTGATGATTATATGGCGAATCTTGTGCGGGTGTTTCTCTTCACCGGCATGGACATTGCCCGCATGCAGCTCATGCACTAGGATGCGAGGCACGGAGGGTCGACGGAATGACCGGATCGCGAGAAGAGGGCCGTGCGGCAGGTCCTTTGGTGGCTTTCGAGGCGGACCGCCAAGAAGAAGCTAGTTATATACCCCCACCGGTGCAGTGGTCCTCCACCGCCTTCGTGAGCGGTCGTGGCTCCAGGTTCGATTTTCTGCAGCGGGTGTTAACGGTGAAGCCACCCTACCTCGTTGTGACCATTGTGGTAGACTCCATTTTGGAGAGTGTCGTGCTAGATTGGGAGTTTGTTTTGCATGCGGCCAGCGAGGCCATTTGCGAGGCTGTCCTACCAAGGGAAGCGCGGATGTTACGACTCACGCCCGTGATCGTGGTGGTTCATCACCTTCTACTATCGCCTGCAGCGTGCCTATGATTAGAGTGAGCGGTAGCTTCAGGTATATCCTTAACCCTCTAGAGTTTTGGTATGCTTGTTATGATGATCTCATTATTGTGTGCTATGTACGGATAGCATTGTGATATGTGTGAGTTAAAATGCATGGTTAGTTGGGAGGATACGTATGGAGGCATGGTAAGTGTGAACCTTAGACTATGTCACGACTGAGACCGTAGGGGTAAGGTCGTCTTGAGTTAAAGATTTATTTTGACCCTTATCAGAGTAGTAGTATACGTGGGATTTATTTGTGTGATAAGTCCGTGGGTAGTGTGAGATGGAAGTGGTAGCTTTCATGATGTGAATTAGTAAGATTGTTCGGATCGGGAACAAGAGTTTAGCGGTTGGGGGTCGGATTGAGGACCATTTGCGGTCAACCCGTAACCGGCTTGGGGTGGGGTCAGTTCTGGGTGGTCCCGCGGTGGTAGGGTCACGAGGATGCTAGGCCCAAGTTTGTATGATCATCGATGAGTTCGTGGACGCGTTCGACGAGCGGTTCGTAAAGGCCGGAATGGCCTTAAGGAAGTTTGAGGTTAGTAAGATGACCAAGTTTGGAGGTAGTGACTCCAGATTTTCGAGCGAGTAATGATCAAGTATGGTGCGTCGGGAGAGTTCAAGTGTTCGAGAAGGGCACGACGAGTAAGGAAGGAAGAGAACGTGTGATATTTGCGGCTGCGTGGCGTTGACAACTTGTTAGAGGAACTTCATCGATATCCGTCTTGAGAAGGAACATTCGGGATGAATGTTTCTAAGGAGGAGAATGTTATACCGTAGTTGCGGGGTATGTATGTGAGGGCGTGCGTGCGGCGTCTGTGAAATTTTGAAAAGAAAGAAAGATGTGAGTTTTCACGGAAAAGTTTCCGTCATTTGTGAAGAAAAAGGTTCGTTAATGGAATTGGATTCCCGATTTGGTATTCGGACTTCCGGAATATTAGAGAATTATGGAATTTTATTTTGGAAATGGTCACGTGGGCCCACGGAGAAATTTACTGGTTTGTGGGCCCACTTTGTTTTGAGATTTTGGCCATTGTGGATATTTTTTGAAGACGCGTTTTGAGGGCCAATAGGAGGGTGACACGTGTCACCCCGCCTGCGTGGCTTGGCGGTTACATTTGGGCACAAGTCTGCGACTAAGTCGTTTTTTAAAGCGTTTCCACGGCTTTCGTAGGAAAATTCCGGCTATGTCCTTTTTAATTTTTGCGGATTTTTCCGAGAGACGAAACATTTTGGACCAACGGGAGGGTGACATGTGTCACCTCACATTGGAAGCAGTGGGCGTCAAGTGGAAGATGTGGTTCACGAATTGGCTTGATCTTTTGGCTCACGTTTTTGGCCCTATTGGTTCCTTGTTTTGTGCCTTGTTTTGGCCTTGTTTGTGGCTTGTCTTGTGCCATGTTTTGTGGAGTAGGGTTAGGGTGCACTTGGCTTGATCAAGGCCTTACACTTGCCTTGCACATGGCTTGATCTTGGCCATTGGTTGGCATTTGGGTTTGCTATAAATACCCCCTTTGTGAAGACTTCATTCATCCACAAATGTTTCCAAGTCTTGAATCCTCCCTCCCTCTTGTTGACTCGTCCAAGAGCTCCTCTCCCAGCAGAAAGTGGTCTTGGCCGAGGCCTCCACTCCCCTTGTGAGGTCTAGCAGTGGGTACCCCTAGCCTAGTTGTTTCGTATAATACCCCTTGTTGTGGTATAGAAATACTCCCTAGTATTGTTATAATGCCCAAAATACCTTAGCCTTGTACCTTGTAGTATTCCAAAGATACCTCTTTACGTAGAGTCCTAAATACTACCTTTTGTCCTTTTAGTCTCAAACCAAACCCTAAGGAAATCTTCATAGTTGGTTGAAGTATGTGAGTAGAAGTTGGTTAGAACTTCTAAGGGTTGTTTGGAGTGGTTTGGAGCGCACGGAGTGGAGCTAAACCTTGCTCAGGAGCGACATTAAACTCGGATAATTTTGGGCTTATCGAGGTAATTATCTTGTCCCTCTATTGTAATTGGAAATTACATGTTTGTTAGAATATATAGTTGAAGTATACTATATATAGAACTACTTAGTATTCGGCAATGTCTTTTGACTTAAGCCCAAGAATAAAGAACTAAACCGAATCAGATTTACATAGGGTGTATTGCAGTAGACTTGTGTAGTATTACTGAGTAGAATTGTACACGTCCGGTTAGACGTGTATACCCCCCCCCCTGGTTGGCTTGGTAGCCGGCCTCGATAGAGGAGGAGATTACGCTGTTGCGGGGGGGGGGGAGGTGCTGCCGAATTTTCTATAGAATGATAGAAACTTGTGTTTTTGGGTTAATAGACGTTTGTGACCTTTATAGGTGAAAGTACTAAGAGTAGCGTATTCTACTCGAGGAGTGGAAAGGGCTAGCAAGGTTGTAGTACTTGGAGCATTTTGCTTATTGTCGATAAATCGTCGCGAGGTATGTGAACCTCTTCCTATCTTTTCTAGCATGATTGTTATGAACTATGTAGTGCGGTGAGCGTACATGTGCTAAGTGATTTGGTTGGTTTAAAACATAGGGTGTTATAATAGCTTTATGGGAAGTTAGTTATAACGACCTTATGTAAGTGAAAATGGTTTACTGATGTTAGAAGTTAAGAGACTTGATCTTATAAGATAAGAGACTTAACTTATTTGTTTTAATGTGGATGTTTGTGTGAAACCTCATTCGTGAGTAATGAGTACTTGGTTTTAAAGGGATAATGTTTCTGATTTGGGAATCGTAATGTGTATCGACAGACCAACCGCAGCGTTAATAAAGGAAAATGTATTGAATAATGATGTGTTGTATTAAAACCAGAGAAACCTCCATCTGCATAGAAGCTAAGATAAGACAAAATGATATTACATTTTCTAGATCATGGTCTTTGTAATAAGATCGTTATAAACAAGAATAAACTACTCACATATATGACATATGTTACTCAATTGTTCTAAAAAGAATCAAGTGATTAAGTTTGGGAACTATGAAACCATTTGAAAATGAGAAGCTTGAGTAATTGAAACTAGGCAAAACCGGAACTTAGGAAAGAATGTTGTTACTTGGTTATGAAAAGGAAGGTGGTTTGGTCATTCTAATACTACGGGTATCGGGTGACTTTTATAAAAGAAATGGATCTCTTTTAAAAGAACTTACGTATGTAGTACTTTGGGGTTAAAAACCCGGACTTTGGTATAAAATGGAAGTACTTTGTGTTGTTGTGAAACTTGCCTATGCTTGTTGTTGTGAAGCTTGGCTATGCTTATTGTGATAACCTTTGTTGTGCAAAGCGTTGTATTTCTGTGTTACCGCGTCTCTCGATGGAGGGTCGGTTGACTTGTTGAGAACTTACTTGGACGTGCCGGCAGTGACGGAGAAATTCCACGGGTACGTTCCTGTTGATAGTATTATTGTTGTTAATCACCTTGGACATACTGACACGATGCGTAGCGCACGGGTATGCTTCCATTTTGCAACAGGTCTTGTGGTTAATCGCTTTGGATATATCGACACGATGCGTGGCGCACGGGTATGTTTCATTTTGATTATCGCCTTGTGATTTCCTTTTGGACATACGACACGATGCGTAAGCGCACGGGTATCGCCCATTTGGAATGTTGTCTTATTGTTTCCCTTTGGACATACCCGCGATGCGTAGCGCGCGGGTATGCGTCCATTTGGAATGTTGTCTTATTGTTTCTTGGACATACCGACACGATCGTAGCGCACGGGTATCTTCCATTTGGATTGCTATCTTGTTATTGAGGTCACATGGACATGTCTACACCGTCACGAGTCGGGCATGTGGCCATGGGACATTGGTATTATTGTTGCATCATGGACATGTCTACACCGTCACGATGTTCGGCACGCGCCATAATGCGAACTCGATTGATGTTGTGGGCGTGAGACCCATAGTTATATTGGAGTGATGATCGCTTTATGTTGTGAATTGTAGTTTGGTTATCATACATGTCTCGCTTTATATAGACTAGTATGATTTCATTTCTGATATTATGCTTTCACATACTTGGTACTGTTATCGACCTCCTTGGGCCGCGTTCATCTGCGCGGTAAGTACATCGGCCGTGGATCCTCGCCATGTGATCACGATTCGGCGTTTGAAGCTCCGTTTCTCCGAGGCTTATCATGGTAGGTGTTCCCACTGAGTTGTAGGTTCTTGTACATTCGAGGTATGGCGGGGCCTGTCCGTCATAGTCGTGTTTATCTTAGAAGTGTAGTAATCTTGTTGTGGCGAGGTTGTAAAAGGATTAAAGCTGCTGTGTTTTATGTATATCTTGAAAACCGCTTTGGTTGCTTTGTTTATTTATTATATCTCTTGTATAATGACTCATGTTTTATGTTCCGCTGATTTTCTCGATGTATGTATCGCTAGGGTGCGGGGTAAGGCACGATGCAGCCCGGGCGGTCGTTACATTGTGAGACTGCACGGAGTCCCTATATCAATTATTTCAGACAGAGGAGCCCAGTTCACGGCTAACTTCTGGAGGTCTTTCCAGGAGGGATTAGGGACACATGTGAGTCTCGATCTGCGTTCATCCTCGGCCAGCGGACAGGCCGAGCGTACTATCCAGACACTTGAGGATATGTTGCGGGCCTGTGTTATTGATTTCAAGGGTAGCTGGGAAGATCATTTACCTCTTGTGGAGTTTTCTTATAACAACAGCTACCATTCTAGTATCCAGATGGCGCCTTTTAAGGCCTTATATGGGAGGAAGTGCAGGTCACCGATAGGCTGGTTTGAGGTGGGAGAAGTTCAGTTAGTCGGGCGGACTTGATTCGAGCACGATGGATAAGGAAGCTTATCCAGATCGGTTATGTCATTTCGAGTCGATGCAGATCATCAGCGTCGACACTTGGAGTTTGAGGTGGATGATTGGGTCTTCCTGAAGGTATCACCTTGTTACACCCCGTATTTCCAGAGTATGTATGTGAGGACGTACGTACAAAAATACAAGCCTTTAGTAGGACAAAAATGTAGGATTCGTTTTTCCGACGGAAAATTTCCCGAAACTTGTAAAGGAATTTTGCGTGATCAATAATTTATTTATTTTGGATTTTTCCGAGAGATGAAATATTTTGGACCTATAGGAGGGCGACATGTGTCACCCTTAGGTGGCAATGTTGGACGTTTTTGTGGGCAAAGAAAGATGGCACGTTTTTATCATTTTAAAGCCCTAAAACATTTGGTCAATGTTTTGTAGATATTTTGTGGGTAGATAGATAAGGTGGGACCCACACAACACTTGTCCAAATCTCATCCACACACTTGCTTGAATCTTGGACATTGAGGGCCCTATAAATACCCCCCCTTAGTTGAAGGATTTCTTCATTCCTTAAATATTTTCCAAGTTTAAAAATCCTTCCCCCTCTTAGAAGAGTTCTCGTCCAACACCATCTCCCCTTCCAGTAGTGCTGGCTAGAAACACTACCCCCTTCCTTTAAGCTTTCGTCCAAAATACCCCCTCTTGGTTGAAAAGTATTCTCCAAGTATTATCACTATTCCAAAATACCTTAGCCCTAATACCGTGTAGTATTCCAAGTTACCTCTATACTAAAAAGCCCGGAAATGCTACTTTATGTCCTTTAGTCACAAAACGAAACCCTAGGATAATCTTCATAGTTGGTTGAAGTATTAAGTAGAAGTTGTTTAGAAACTTCTAAGGGTTCTTGGAGCGAATGGAGCGCATGAGAATAGAGCTAAACCTTGCTCGTGATCGACATTAAATCTTGGATAATTTTGGGCTTATCGAGGTAAATATATTTGTCCTTCATCGTAATTGGAAATTACATCGTAGTAGTATAGAAATGAGTATAAGATGTATAGAAGGATGGTATAAAAGAAGAGAATTGAATCAGAATTACATGGGGTGTATTCAGATGAGACTTGTGTAGTTGTGGGTAAGGAAGTCTTTGGATTTTTCGTAGCAATAAGCACCTTCTGCTTAGAATATTCGACAAAGGAGTCTAGCCGTTGATAGACGTATTTGACTATTATAGGTTGATACTCTGCGCGCGACATATTCGACTTGGCAGGTGGATTTCGCCGAGAAGGTATGTGATTCTTCCTATCCTCTTGAGCATGATATTTTAAAAGAATATGTATAGTACGATGAGCGTATGTGTTAGCGAACGTGGTTTTACTTCAATGTCTTTTGACTTGAGTTTTAAATAAGAAGAATCTTGAAGTATTTCAAAAGAATTAAGAATCGTTTTGAAAGAAGAGTAATACTTGGTTTTAAAGCTTAAGTGTTATACTAGCTTTATGGGAAGTTAGGTATAACGACTTAAGAGTGATAAAAGGAACGGTTTACTTAATTGTTTATGAAAGCCTTATATTGATTTCGGAAATGATAATAAGTATCGAACAAACCACTGCAGCGCTAATAAAGGAAAATGTATTGACTAATTGAGTATTATTAAAACCCAGAGAAACCTCCATCCGCATAGAAGCTAAGATAAGACAAAATTGTATTACATTTCCTAGATCATTTGCCTTAATAAGATTGTTATAAACAAGAATAACCTACTCACACATAAGGCATATGTTACTCAAATTGTTTTAAAAAAAGAGATTACGTTATTAAGTGTTTAAAACTATGATCTATGAATCTTTTGAAAATAAGAGACTTGATCTTAAAAGATAAGAGACTTGACTTAATTGACTTGATATGAATTTTGTTAAAAAGTGTGAAACCTCATTCGTGAGAAATGAGTACTTGGTTTTTAAAGAGTTAATGTATGAAGTACTTTGGGGATAAAAACGCGAACTTGTTGACATAAAGTAGAAAGTACCTTGTGTGAATAACTTGACTATGTTGGTTTGTGATAGCCTTGTAATACTTTCTTGTTGGTTTGATAAGTAAACATGTTAGGATGCTACGTGTGTTAGTGTCTTGTGATGTTTGTGTAAAGGGGTCTCCCTTGATTGTGCTTATGTTGTTTAACGATAAGACGTTATGTTAGTATTGTACCACTCACCTCTTGACATGTTATACCGAGGGTTAAGCTACCCCCCGATGCGAGGGATGCCTCATGCGGGTCCAGGGGACCTATGCGGAGCTACGAGAGTTCCAGGTTAGTGTGCGGGGTAATTACCTCATGCGGTCTATGTGGCCATGCGGACGACGAGAGTCTAGGAGGATGCCGCGGGTTAGCTTCCCCCGATGCGAGGAATACCTCATGCGGGCCTATGTGTGGCCTATGCGGAGCTGCGGTAAGTTCCAGGATTTGACGCGCACATTGATACTGAGGGCGAGTGGCCTGCTTCGATCATGTGCGCGATCTAGAAAGACCTCGTGATACATTTTTATAGCATTGTTGATGCGTGGGTTTTAGTAGTCGGCCATGCCTTCGCACTTACCCGTCAGCTTTATTATGACAGTGGGACCGGTGTTCATGTGTATTCCTTGGTGTTTTTATATCATGGATCGCGGTGAGGAAGGAATTCCACGGGCATGATTGATATTGTGGGCATGAGACCCATGGTTATATTTGAGTGATGACTTTAAGGGCGTGAGTCCCTGACTTGACATGACTGCTTACATATTGTGTATCGTAAATTGGTTATCATATATGTCATCTGTTTTATATAGACTATTATGATTTCATTTCTGATATTTTGATTTCACATACTTGGTACGATGTCGACCTCGCCCGTGGCTGCGTTCATGCCGCAGGTAGAGGTACACCAGTTGTTGATCCTCGCTCATAGGGTCACAGTTCAGCGTTTTGGGAAGCTCCGTGTCTCCGGAGGCTTATCTTGGTATTGTCCCCTGTCGTTGTAGGTACTTACATTCGTGGTATGGCGAACTCATCCGCCATTGTTGTTATAACATTCTTAGAAGTGCAGAAATCTTTGTGGGCGAGTTTGTAAAGGGATATCGCTCAAGTTTATATATATTTATGCCGAAGGGCAACTTTTCTCAGATAAACTGTTTCTCACTTCATATTATTTCATATCTTGTTTTATATTCCGCTGGTTACTCTGATGTATGTCTACTTAGGTGCCCGGGTAAGGCACGATCCACGCCCGGTTCGTCGTGACAAAAGTGGTATCGAGCGATTAATCATCGGAAAGTGTCTATAGACCGTATCTAGTAGAGTCTTGATTATCGGTGTGTTGTGCACCACACCAATAATCAGGAGGCTATAGGATATTTAGGATTGGTTTCCATTCTTCTCACTCTGAGATCGTGCCTTAGAGTTGTGTTATAAGTTGGACCCTCGACGTATTTCTTTCCGTGCAGTTATGCCTCCGCCAGGCAACCCGGGCCCAGAAGGGCAAGCGGCGGAGGCTGCGAGTAGAAACGAGAGGGTTACGAGGGCAGCCCAATCATCACCGAGGTGGTGCTTCATTCGGGAGTTCGCGACGCCGCCAAACAAGCGAGTTTAGCACAATGGCGGCCTTCCTACTGCGGCCATGATATCTGGACCTTCAGTTCCACGACCAGTAGCAGAAAGTATGGATTGCAAAGAGACGACCCTGTTACTAGCTAGGGATTTAGCAACCAGAGAGTATATTATGTACCGATTTATCGCGGGCCTTGATGATTATCTAAGGAAGGGTTGTGCAAGAGTAGCTCTTGATCGAGCTGAGCATGGCTGCGTGCGGGCTTATGCGCTGGCGAGAAACGTAGGAATCGACGGGTTAACCAAGATCAGCAGAAGAGGGCCAGGTCGGCAGGGTCCTTTGGTAACTTTCGAGGCGAATCGCCTCGGGCCAGATCGATATGCGCCTCCGCCAGTGCAGAGTGGTTTTCCACAGGGTTCAGGACGTTCGGGGTATGCAGGAGTTGGTCAGAGCTCCAGGGCTTCTGATTCACAGATACACGTAGGTTCCAGCCAGCCGGATTCAGTTTTCCCTCAGTGTTCACAGTGTGGCAGGCGTCATCCCGGGGAATGTCGTCTTTTTGTTGGTGCTTGTTTTACCTGCGGCCGTCAGGGCCATGTGACGAAAGAATGTTCAAGTAGGAGGGATGCAAGTAGGAGGACTCAGCCTACCAGATCAGTTGCGGATTCAGTGATTCGGAGAGGAAGGGGTGTTAGCCAGAGGAGGCCACCCCCACCTCGGTGTGGCCGTTGTGGTAAGTGTCATTGTGGGGAGTGTCGTACTTCGACAGCTTGTTATGCTTGCGGCCAGCAGGGCCATTTTGCTAGAAATTGTCCAGGCCAGGTGGCGCGGATGTAGAGACTCGCCAGGATCGGTGGCTAGTTCATCACCCTAGCTATGCCCAACAGGCGGTGATTGATTAAAGCGACAAAGGGGAAGTGAAGCAGTAGATACAGGTATATCCTTAACCCTCTAGAGATTAGTATGTGTGATAAGATGAGTATATCTTAAGTGTATGTTCAGATAGCATTGTGCTAATTGTGATTAGAAATCATGAGTAGTTAAAAGGGTAAGATTGGGGATAGGGAAAGTATGAGCCTTAGAGTTTTATACGTGGAGACCTTAGAGGCGAGGCCATCGTGAGTAAAAGATTTATTTTTATGTTTGACCCTTATCAGAGTGCATAGTATACGTGAGATATGTTTGTGTGATAAGTCTCTGAGTAGTGTGAAATGAAAGAGGGTAGTTGAGCTAAGAAGACCACTAGGTTTTCGTGACTCGATGGTGAGATTGTTCCGATCGGGAACATGAGCTTACGCGATAAACGGGTCGGGTTGAGGCGATTGCGGGTCAACCCGCAGTCGGTTGAAGAAAAGAAAAATTGTGGTGGTCCCGTTTTGCGATAGGGTCACGAGGGTGTTAGGCCCAAGTTTAGTTAACCATCGTACGAGTTCGTGGGTGCGTTCGACCAGTAGACGGTCCGATGGGGTCAGCCCATCTTGTCTTTCAGTCAGAACTGATTACTCGGCAGAGGGTTATGCGAGATGTTATGTATCGGGAAGGTTGTAAGGCTGCACGGGGTTCCTACTTTTACTTTATGACAGGCAGTGGAGCCCAGGTTACGGCTATTTCTCTTTTTGATTCTGGAGGTTTTACCAGGCAGGGTTAGGAACTCAGGTGAGTCTCGATGCTCGCATTCACCCTCGGGCCAGTGTTTGGATTTCAGGGGTAGCTGTGAGGATTGTTGCCTCCTGTTGAGGGAGTGTTTTATAGCTACCATTTCAGTATTCGGATATCGCCTTATGACGCCTTGTATGGGCGGAAGTGTAGGTTGCCGATCGATTGGTTCGATGTTGGCAAGGTTCAGATAGTGGGTACATACTTATTTCAGCAGGATGTGGATAGGGTGAAGCTTATCCAGAAGAGGTTATTGGCAGCTCAGAGTCAACAGAAGTCGTGCGGATAATCGGCGTCGACGCTTGGAGTTCAGGTTGACGGTGGGTCTTCTTGAAGGTACCACCCCGGAAAGGGTGTGACGAGTTTTGGAAAACAGGGGAAACTTAGCCCAAAGTACTTTTGGGCATTTTCAGATTGGTTGTAGAATAGGTCAGGTTGCCTATAAGTTAGTGCTGCCGTCCGACTTAGGAGGCAGTACGTCCGGTCTTTCATGTTGCTATGTTCGGAAAAGTATCGGAGATCCATCAGTGTTCGATTAATGATGACCAAGTTGGAGATAGTAACCCGTAGATTTTGGAAGCGAAGCAATATGAAATGTGGTAAGTTTATGAGAAAGAGTTCGAGTGTACGAGGAGAATGCGACGAGTAAGGGAAGCGAGCATGGGTTAAGAGAATAGAAGTGATCAATTCTTATGTGAAGTAAAGGTGCGAAGGGAGTATCTTTTAGACCTTGGGTAGGAGCTTTTGTGATGATAGAGGTGATTTCTCGTGGACTTGGATTTTAGTATTTGCGCGTATGTTATTTGGTGGCCATGTGTGGCATTGCAAACTTGTTTAAGTTAAGAGGAACTTTATCGTTATCTGTTTGGAGAAGGAACATTCGGGACGAATGTTTCTAAGGAGGAGAGAATTTTACACCCCGTATTTCCAGAGTATGTATGTGAGGACGTACGTACAAAAATACAAGCCTTTAGTAGGACAAGAATGTAGGATTCGTTTTTTCGACGGAATATTTCCCGAAACTTGAAAAGGAATTTTGCGTGATCAATAATTTATTTATTTTGGATTTTTCCGAGAGATGAAATATTTTGGACCTATAGGAGGGCGACATGTGTCACCCTTAGGTGGCAATGTTGGACGTTTTTGTGGGCAAAGAAAGATGGCACGTTTTTATCATTTTAAAGCCCTAAAACATTTGGTCAATGTTTTGTAGATATTTTGTGGGTAGATAGATAAGGTGGGACCCACACAACACTTGTCCAAATCTCATCCACACACTTGCTTGAATCTTGGCCATTGAGGGCCCTATAAATACCCCCCCTTAGTTGAAGGATTTCTTCATCCCTTAAACATTTTCCAAGTTTAAAAATCCTTCCCCCTCTTAGAAGAGTTCTCGTCCAACACCATCTCCCCCCCCCCCCTTTCTATTAGTGCTAGCCGAAACAATACCCCCCTGAAGCTTTAGTCAAAATACCCCTTGGTTGAAAAGTATTCTCAAGTATTATCACTATTCAAAATACCTTAGCCCTAATACCGTGTAGTATTCCAAGTTACCTCTATACTAAAAGCCCTAAATGCTACTTTATGTCCTTTAGTCACAAAACGAAACCCTAGGATAATCTTCATAGTTGGTTGAAGTATTAAGTAGAAGTTGTTTAGAAACTTCTAAGGGTTCTTGGAGCGAATTGGAGCGCATGCATAGGAGCTAAACCTTGCTCAGATCGACATTAAATCTTGGATAATTTTGGGCTTATCGAGGTAAATATCTTTGTCCTTCAACTGTAATTGGAAATTACATACTGTAGTAGTATAGAAATGAGTATAAGATGTATAGAAGGATGGTATAAAAGAAGAGAATTGAACTATAATTACATGGGGTGTATTACTGAGACTTGTGTAGTTGTGGGTAAGGAAGTCTTTGCCCGATTTTCCGAGTACAATAAGCATACGCTTAGAATATTCTACAAAGTAGTCTAGACGTTGATAGACGTATTTGACTATTATAGGTTGATACTCTGCGCGCGACATATTCGACTTGGCAGGTGGATTTCGCCGAGAAGGTATGTGATTCTTCCTATCCTCTTGAGCATGATATTTTAAAAGAATATGTATAGTACGATAGACGTATGTGTGTTAACTGAACGTGGTTTTACTTCAATGTCTTTTGACTTGAGTTTTAAATAAGAAGAATCTTGAAGTATTTCAAAAGAATTAAGAATCGTTTTTGATAGAAGAGTAATACTTGGTTTTAAAAGCTTAAGTGTTATACTAGCTTTATGGGAAGTTAGGTATAACGACTTAAGAGTGATAAAAGGAACGGTTTACTTAATTGTTTATGAAAGCCTTATATTGATTTCGGAAATGATAATAAGTATCGAACAAACCACTGCAGCGCTAATAAAGGAAAATGTATTGACTAATTGAGTATTATTAAAACCAGTAGAAACCTCCATCTGCATAGAAGCTAAGATAAGACAAAATTGTATTACATTTCCTAGATCATGGCTGTCTTAATAAGATTGTTATAAACAAGGATAACCTACTCACACATAAGGTATATGTTACTCAAATTGTTTTAAAAAAAAGAGATTACGTTATTAAGTGTTTAAAACTATGATCTATGAATCTTTTGAAAATAAGAGACTTGACTTAATTGATTTGATATGAATTTTGTTAAAAAGTGTGAAACCTCATTCGTGAGCAATGAGTACTTGGTTTTTAAAGAGTTATTGTATGAAGTACTTTGGGGATAAAAACCCGAACTTGTTGACATAAAGTAGAAAGTACCTTGTGTGAATAACTTGACTATGTTGGTTTGTGATAGCCTTGTAATACTTTCTTGTTGGTTTGATAAGTAAACATGTTAGGATGCTACGTGTGTTAGTGTCTTGTGATGTTTGTGTAAAGGGGTTTCCCTTGATTGTGCTTATGTTGTTTAACGATAAGCCGTTATGTTAGTATTGTACCACTCACCTCTTGACATGTTATACAGGGGTTAAAGTGCCCCCGATGCGAGGATGCCTCACGCGGGTCCAGGGACCTATGCGGGCTCTGAGAGTTCGTGTTAGTGTGCGGGGTAATTACCTCACGCGGTCTATGTGGCCATGCGGACTACGAGTCGGGAGGATGCCGCGGGTTAGCTACCCCGACGCGAGGAATACCTCACGCGGGCCTATGTGTGGCTATCACGAGTGCGGTAAGTTCGATTTGACGCGCACATTGATCCGAGGCGAGTGGCTGCCGATCATGTGGCGCGATCTAGAAAGACCTCGTGATACATTTTTATAGCATTGTTGATGCTGTAGGTTTTAGTAGTCGGCTATGCCTTCGCACTTACCGTCTGATTTTATTATGACACGTGGGACTGGTGTTCATGTGTATTCCTTGGTGTTTTTATATCATGGATCGCCAGGTGAGGAAGGAATTCCACCGCATGATTGATATTGTGGGCATGAGACCCGTGGTTATATTTGAGTGATGACTTTAAGGCGTGAGTCCACGACTTGACATATTCGCTTACATGTGTGTATCGTAAATTGCTTATCAAAAATCTCAGCTGTTTTATATAGACTAATATGATTTCATTTACGATATTTTCGATTTCACATACTTGGTACTGCAGATCGACCTCCTTTGGGGTGCATTCATGCCGCAGTAGAGGTACACCAGTTGTTGATCCTCGCTCATGTGGTCACGATTCAGCGTTTTGGGAAGCTCCGTGTCTCTGAGGCTTATCTTAGTATTGTCCCCTGTCGTTGTAGTACTACATTCAGGGTATGGCGGGAGCCCGCCCCGCCATTGTTGTTATAACATTCTTAGAGGTCTGTAAATCATTGTTGTGCGTAGTTTGTAAAAGGGATGTAACTATTCAAGTTTATATATATTTATGCCGGGCGGCAACTTTTCTCGAATAAAGCTTTCTCAGTTCATATTATTTCATGTCTTGTTTTATATTCCGCTGGTTACTCTGATGTATGTCTACTTGGGTGCCCGGGTAAGGCACCAGTCACGGGTCCGGGTTCGGGTCGTGACACACCTATGAAGGGCGTGATGAGATTTGGGAATAAGGGGAAACTTAGCCCAAGGTACATTGGGCCTTACCAGATTGTCCGTAGGGTAGACAAGGTTGCCTATGAGTTGGATCTGCCGTCCGATCCGAGGCGAGACATCCGATTTTCATGTGTCTATGTTGAGGAAGTGTATCGAGATCCATCTAGAGTGCACCCGATTTGTGATGTCCAGGTGACAGAGGGGCTATCATATGAGGAGAGTCCCATAGCGATACTCGATCGTCAGGTTAGGGGACTACGGACAAAGGATGTGGCTTCCGTCAAGGTCTTATGGCGGAACGAGAACAATGAGGAAATGAGATGGGAAGCAGAGGATGACATGATGAAGAAGTATCCTCACTTGTTCCCTACACCTCCAGGTAAACCACTTTCCTGATTGTTAGATTTTAAATTTAGCAATTATGCTTAAGTATTGTTGTGGCCATGTGAAGCGTCTTTATTTGCAAGAAGAATAGTTAATAGGGTCTATGTCGATATTGTGATTTGAGTAAGCCTAGAAGGAACATTCGGGACGAATGTTTCTAAGGGGGGGAGAATGTTACACCCCGTAGTTCAGGTCATGCTTTTGAGAACATACGAAAGGAATTGAGACTTAAATTTTAGAATGATGGGTTGACGGAATGTTTCAGACGGGTTGTTAGTCAACTTTGAGGCGGTTTATGTCCCATTACATTGAGAGTTCCTAGGTGTTTCAAAGGCCTGGTACGTAGTTCGTTGAGTCTAGTTTCCAACGCAACCAACCGTTCGTCGATAGGACATCGGAGTAGAAAGTTATGGGAGTTACCGATTCGGTCTGCGATCGGCGTAAAAGCAACATCGGTCGAAGTCCTGGCAGCGCGGCACGGATCTGAGGCAGCGGCGCGGATATTCTGGAAAATCGTTAAAGTTGCAGCGCCGCGGAAGTCTTAGAGGTTCTGAGAGGTTTCAGCGCCATGGCCGAGTTCTGCGAACTGGAAAAATCGTAATCGCTTTTTAAAAAGAGGCCATGGGAGGGTGACAAGTGTCCCCCGCCCATCTGATTTTGTGTATGTCCTATTTATTGACCAAGTCTTGAAGACTTGGTCACTCTTGAAAAACCTTCCTCTCTCTAAACACCTATTCCTTCTCTCTAAAATTCCTCTCCCTTCTCTCTAGAAATTCAAGAAGAAACCAAAGCCTAGAGAAATTTCAGAAAAGGGTGGCAAGAAGGAAACATGTTGACAAGCTTGTAGGAGGTTTGTGGAGGTGATTGTGGAAAGAAGACAAGTAAAATTTGTTGGACTAATTTGGGTAAGCTCTAAGGTAACAATCCTTTCTCTTTTGCTAGTATATTGTGTTGCATGTATGGAAGAATGGACTTGTAGTTGTCAATATTGTCTTTAGATATATTGCATGTAGAATTTGGATTATAAAGAAATTGGATAAGAATTTGGATTATAAAGAAATTGGATAAGAATTTGGATTAAAAAGGAATTGGATAAGAATTTATGTTGTTATACCTCAAAGTTGCCGAATTGGACCTTGTAGTTGGTACTAGTTTGATATCAATTGTGGGGCGGAATTTTACACGTCTAGTAGGCGTGTAATCCCCTATTTGTTAACTGCATTGTTGAGTCTTAAAGATGGCGTGTTTGGTTATTGAATTCGGCCTTGAAAAAGTTGGCAAAGTATATAGAAACAAATGAAGTGTTGTCCAATTTTCTGTAGAATAAGGGACTTTCAATTAGAATGTTCTACGTTGAAGCTAGAAGCTAATGAACGTATTATGGTCATTATAGGTTAAACATACTACGTACGGTATATTGGACTTGCAAGTGGATTGACCCGAAGAGGTATGTGGAACTTTCCTATCTCTTGAGCATGAATAATTGCACTTATATAGTACGGTAGACGTACAAGACTTTGATGTCCCTTACTTGTTTTAAAAATGGCCAAGCTTGGTGAGTAAGGTGATTAGCTCACTTCTTTAAAAAGTATTAAGGATGTCTTAAGTTTTTCAAAGCTAAGGGACTTGAAGTGGTTTAAGTATATGATACTTGTTTCGTTTTAAAAGTATAAGTCCCTTGGATATAGGGAAATGTATTTGACTAAGGTATAACGTTAATATAACGACTTTATGGGAAGTTGGTTATATTAGCTTTATGGAAGGTTAACAAGAAAGATTTGCTCTAAGTAAAATAAGTACGGATGAATGATTTGAATTGATGAAAGGCAAATTGATTTTAAGGCATCAATTGCCTAAGGTTTTAAAAGAAATGAAGTCACTTGATTTAGAAGCTTATTATATTTTTAAAAGGAAATGTGACTTGTCTTGAAAAAGAGTCTTAGCTTGATACTACGGTTATTAGTATCTTGGAAGTTTTACATAAAAGGAGTCATTCTCAAAAGGATAGGAGTACGTGGTACTTGGGTGGAATTCCCGGATTTTCTCTTAAATGACATGTTAGTTCCTTAAGTAAACTAAAATGAGAGGATATATTAAAAATGTTAATAAGAAGTTAGGGGATTTTCTTAACTTGCTTATGTTATGATAAGCCGGTAGCGCTTATGTTATGTATGATAGCCGATTGTGCTAGGTTACGTATTATTATTATTATTACGGGGTAGACCCCGGGTTACTACTTATTCCATGAATTTGTTACCCATGATGCGAGTGCGGCGCTTGTACTCATGCGGGTCCACAGGATCCATGCGGGTGAAATAGTCCCATGTGAGGCGGATGACCTCATGCGGGTCCACAGGACCTATGCGGGTGAAATAGTCCCAGGAGTAGGATTTCTTAATGATACTACGGGCGAGGGACCCTGTTTTGATCATGAGCCTCCTATTTTTATGCAGTAAAGTTTATACTTGTTACTCTCATTGTTAGTAAGGCACAGTGCAATGTAATTTGACTTTCATCCATGACTCCAGCTTATTTTAGACTTATGATATTATTACAGTATTTTCCAGTTTTACATACTTGGTACATATTATGTCGACCCTTCCGCCGGTGGCTGCGTTAAATGCGCGGTAGGGTAAGCAGTGGTGGATCCTCATTCTTAGGATCTTTGTTAGTGTCGAAGCTCTATTTTTAGGAGGCTTGACTTTTAGTACGGTTCTTTACGATCTGTAGATATTATGTACATTCAGGGTATGGCGGGGCCCGTCGTCATAGTGGTTACACATTCTTAGAGGCGTATAGTCTGTTATAAATTGGGATGTAAGCTATTACATTTTTGTTATATTTATGTTTACGAAAAAGGTAACCATTTTGGGTTAGCTTTGTTTCATATTTTATATGATTTCTTGTTATGAGTTTATACCTTGGTTTTCTCGATGTTGTATCACAGGGTGCGGGGTAGGCACCATCCAGTCCAAGGTCGGGTCGTGACAGTATCGCCCATGAAGGGTGTGATGAGATTCGGAAAGAAGGGGAAACTTAGCCCAAGGTACATTAGGCCCTACCAGATCATCCGTAGAGTAGTCAAGGTTGCCTATGAGTTGGATCTACCATCATAGTTAGAGGCGGTACATCCGGTCTTCCATGTTTCTATGTTGCGAAAGTGTATCGGAGATCCATCGAGAGTTTTCCCAGCTAGCGAGGTCCAGGTTACAGAGGAGTTATCGTATGAGGAGAGTCCCATAGCGATACTCGATCGCCAGGTCAGGCGACTGCGGACCAAGGATGTGGCTTCCGTCAAAGTCTTGTGGCGGAATGATAACAGGGAGGAGATGACTTGGGAAGTGAAGGAGGACATGTTGAGGAAGTATCCTCACTTATTCGCTACACCTTGAGGTAATTCATTTTCCCTTACTTGTCAAGTTTTAATTGAAGTATTTTGCTTAAGTGCTATTATGTGGCCACGTGTGGCATTATTGGTAAGTCGGGGTTGTAAAAGGAGACTATATCGCTATTTATAAGTTTGACTCCGAAAGAACATTCGGGGACGAATGTTTCTAAGGGGGGAAGAATGTTACACCCCGTAATTACAGGACATGTTTATAAGAACGTACGTAAGTATCCAAATGTTAAGATTTGCGACTAGTAAAAATTTATCAGAATTATGGAATTGTCGAAAAACGAAATATTGTGACGAATGGGAGGGCGACACTTGTCACCCCCTTAGATTGGTCTTGGACAAAAATGGCATGGGTAAAAGGGTCATTTGACCATAAGTTAGATGACAAAGTCTTGCTAAGTCTTGAAGCTTGATATTGTTAACTTGTCAAAGGGCCACTTGGGCTTGATCCAAGTGAATTTCATCCAAGCCACACATTTGTATTAATCTTGGCCCTCCATTGTGCTATATATGTATACTAGTAGTGAGACAAGCTTTCACACATAGAAAAAATTTCAAGAAAATTTGGATGAACACTAGTGTGCTCTCGGGTTCAAGAGGGTTTCCAAGAAAAAAAAATTTGTTTGTTGTTCTTTAAGCTCCACACTTTAAACCAAGGTTCCTAAGTGTATTGTAAGGGTATCTCAATAGAAAAATCCCGGAAAAGTATAGTTTTCGTATTAGTCGCAAGGTGAAAACCTAGTTGCTTTCATAGGTTTGGAATGGAAGATTAAAGGAAAGTTGTTTGTAATCTTCTAAGGGCTTCAAGTGGCGGATTGAAGTGTCAAGGAGAGGCTCTAAGTTGCTAGGGAGCGACTTCAGATCTTGAAGTTGGATTAAGGATCGTTGAGGTAACAATCTTGTTCTCTTAAAGTGTTATAAGATTTCATATTGTTGTAGCCTTACATTTTAACTAGCATGAAGTATATTGTGTTGAAGATTTATAAGTGTTATGGATAGTTGAAGCCTAGAATCCGAAATGACATTCTAGCCATTTGAAGTTGGATTACAATTTGGTCGTTAATTAGAATCGTCGCATGTTACTTACTTGAAGAGTGTAGTAGTTATAATCGATTGTGGCTTGATATCATGTTATACTAAACAACTTGTATTGAAAAGGAATTGGATAGAATTTGTGTTGTTACACCTCAAAGTTGCCGAATTGACCTTGTAATTGTACTAGTTTGATATCAATTGTGGGGCGGAATTTTACACGTCTAGTAGCCGTGTAATCCCCTATTGTTAACTACATTGTTGAGCCTTAAATGTGGCGTGTTTGGTTATTGAATTCGGGCCTTGAAAAGGTGGAAAAGTATGTAGAAACAAAGGAAGTGATGTCAGATTTTAGTAGAATTTAGTGACTTTGCACTTATAATATTCTACGTTTGAAGTAAGAAGTTAATAGACGTATTATGGTCATTATAGGTTGACATACTATGTGCGGTATATTGGACTTAGCAAGTGGATTGACCCGAAGAGGTATGTGGAACTTTCCTATCTCTTGAGCATGAGTAGTTATACCTATATAGTACGGTAGACGTACAAGATTTTGATATCCTTTCCTTGTCTTAAGAATGTCCAAGTTGGTTGAGTTAGGGGATTAACTCACTTGTTTAAAAAGTATTAAGGATGTCTGTCACGCCCCGACTTTTCCAAAGTCTTTACTTAGGGCGTGATGACACCTGGACAATTATTTCCCACCAGGAGCACCATTTAATTCTCTTCATTTAGAAATTTGAACTTATATTCAAATACAGAGCTATTAATAAAAATAACAATAAAAAAATATGTTTATGACTTTATTAAAAACATAACGCGAGTCCATGCTCGTGCAAATATTGTTTCTACATAGACATACTGACAAAGATTATTCTATGTTGGAAGGGAGACCATTCCACGCGGCATTTCCGAGACATCGAACCGACATTCGAACTGGCGAGTACCAAGCCGAAGCAATGGACTTGGTATGACAAGCGGTCGGACGATCGCTAGCCTTGGCGTGGAGCCTTTCCTCTATCACGCTTTCCTGAAACATGTTAAATAAAGAGTCAGCCCTACCATCTGGGGCTGAGTGAGAACCTTACCCTGCAATTCAAAGTAACACCACAATATTCCAAATGCAATCACATTATAACGTAATAAGCATATTGCAAAAATATATCAGGTTACAACACTTTTAAATATGCAACAACTCCTCATTGGAAATTCTCGGTTTAACTAACACTTCATTTTATCTCGTATTATACGTTAAGACATTCCCCTGCATTTCCATATGTTTATTACATTTATATATTTGTGAACGCGTATTCACTTTTCATATTTATATATAGGTGAACATGTATTCATCTTTCATATTTGTTGCGGCGTGCAACCCGATCCATTATATTTACGTATTCGTGAACACGTATTCACTTTACGTTTTGTTGCGGCGTGCAACCCGATCCATTATGTTTACGTATTTGTGAACGCGTATTCACTTTACGTTTTGTTGCGGTGTGCAACCCGATCCGTTTTAATAACTCTTTATCTATATCTGTCCGTAACAGAGAGATTTAAAACCATGTAAATTTTCATATAATTCTAATAAGTAAAACTCAATAAAAACAGTCTGTAATTATGTCTTTCCGAATTTCGGCCAAATCTAAGGCAGGAACTTTGAACTGTGATAACTTTCAAACCGTATGTCCATTTTACATCATTTTTGGTTCTATATGATCATAATAGAGAGGTGTACCACTCTTCCGAATTTCATCAAATTCTAACAATTATAACTCAGTGAGAACAGTTCGTAAAGTTCATGACCCAACTAGTTGTCTAAACAATCAAAAGTTCAATATTTCTTTTCAACACTCAATTCTTATTCTAACATGTATTGAACTTAAAATAAAGGATGTTACCAAGAATTTATGAGTGAGAAAACTCACCTTGTAAGTGTGAAAAAGGATTGTGGTTCGGTTGCTACAAGTGGTCCTTGCTCCTTAGTGTTCCCTAATTTTCTTGTTCTCCTTCCTCCCTTGATATTTTCTTGATTTTTTTCCTTCTTGTTCACTTGATTATTTTCCTGATTTATATTCCTTGTACTAGATACTTTATTTTGTGCTAAATACACTATATAAGTTGAAGTGTTTGTATAACATATGAGAGGTGGAAGGACAAGAGTTGGAGGGGAAATGAAAAGGGGGGAGGGGAAGGAGTGGGACGTGCACTTGCTGCATGCATCTTCCCTTTTTTATATTTTATTTTATTTTTTATTAGTGGGTTAGTGAAGTTTTCTGCCCTGGCGTCATCACTTCATTGTCATTCTAAAGTCTCGATGTAATACTCAAATATAAATTTCCTCCCGTCGTGACGAGATGCCTTGCGCCAGCGACGGCGAATCGCTTTCCGCCAGCTCCGCTCCAATGGGACCACCACCATTAGCTTCGTCTCGACGAGCCCGACAATTCCATACCTACCACTAACGTCGACTACCCCTAAATCGCCAGAAAAATCAGATCGAAAAACACCCTGTTTTCCGATCGTTCATTTTGATTTTCTGGCGACCTCAGGCAACATCGATGGTCGGGGGTGGCACCATCAGCTTCGTCTTCTCCTTTCCGTCATTTCTACACCCACCACGACCTTCGATTGTTACTTAAACGTCGATTCACAAAAATCTCACAACCCAAAACCCTAGACGCCGCCATACGTTTTCCGGTCACCTGAGGTTCAGTCGACGGTAGTGAGTAGTACCAGTAGCTTCGTCTTCCCCAGCCCGTCACTTTGCAACCACTTTCAACCTTCAATTCAGTCCAAATCGCCGGGACGACCAAGTCGATTTTTTCGACTGTTCATCGCCGATTTCCGGCCGATTCAGGTGGTGTTGAGGGTGGTGTGTGGTACCATTGTGTTCGTCTCATCAAGCACTACATTTCCCACTAAATTCCGACGCTCAACACTTCAGTTTTGAAATCTTCCATTTTTTCCGGCCAACTGCCGGCGGCAATGGCGGCTGCTGCGGCTGGACAGCCACCTGTTGAGGTTGTCCAGTCCATTTCTCCTGATTTTCCACCTCTAATGACCCCCCAATGCAATAATTCATTGACTTTGGATCAAAATGGTATTTTCCGGCGAACATCGCCGCCAAACAATGGCGGTACAGCGGTGGTGCAGCCCCCCCTGGCGGCAATACAGCCCGGTCTTACACCTGGAATTCACTTTGCTCATGTTCTCCAATCATCATCTCCGACAACTGGATCAGCGGGTCCCAACAAAGCTCAGAATGGTCAAATACCACCTCCGTTAGCACCTAAAAGGTAAATTATCTACACGGAGAACCTACATTATTGCTACAGAAATCTGAAATTGATGTGTTGATAGCGCGCCAAGATTTGAAATGGGCGGTAATAGGTAAATTTAGTCATGGCATGCCTAACATAGATTTTCTGAGGACTGAATTACCTAAACAGTTGAAATTGAAAGCCCAAGTTAGAATTGGTTATCTGTTTAGCCGTCATATTCTGATTCGATGCTCCATCAAGTTAAGATTATGATACGCTTATGTCCATCTCTTCCAGCTTTGATATTAAAGACAAGAGGGAATCCTATCCTTTACGCACTATGAAATATGATGTTTCCTTTGACCCTACAAAAGAAACTAGTATAGCTTGGGCTTGGGTTTCATTTCCTAACCTTCCATCTGTCTACTTTGATGAGTCTATCCTATTGTCTATTGCTTCTGCTGTTGGTAGACCCATTTGTGTTTATGCGGCTACCAAAAATATGACCCGTCCTAGTTGTGCTAAGGTTAAGGTCGAACTAGATTTGTCATCAACACCCCAAAAATATCCAAATCCAAATTGCTACTAAGGAGGAATTCAAACAAACTCTTACAAGATTCAATTTGACTTTCTCCCAAAGTATTGCACTAATTGTTCCCTTCATGACATGATGCACGGTGTTGGAAACTCAATCCCGAGATGAGACCTTCGAAGGACAAATAAAATACACATCTTGCTCCCCCTCCTCCAAAAGACAACCCACAAAACACAAATTCCCTGGATAATCCAAACAAAACAAATAATCCACCCACAAATCCACATCCAAAACAAAGAAACCCCCAAAACTACAAATCAAGCCAAAGAAGCCCCCAAAAATCCAAATGACTGGCAAACAGTTGCCAATAAAAAATGAAAGAAAAATACTCTACAAGTCCAAAAGCCAAAAACCAAAAATACTAGGAATCCAATCCAGCCCCAAATATCTAAAGTTAACCAAAAACAACCTCCAAACAAAAACACCCCCCACAAATTCCAATCACCCCCACACCTACTCCAATCCAGCAACAAAACCCCCATCATTTTCAATTCATGGCACAACCCCTCCCCACTCAAGACCTCCTCCACCTTACCTACCCCCACCCAACCCCCTCCTCACAATGCCCGACCTCACCCTCTCGCCTCAATCAAACCCACCAGATATCCCCACCCCACCTGAGACCACCCACCCCCCCACCCTCCTATTGAATCAAACCTACCAGAGACCACACCACACCTATCCTTACCCGACATCACACCCCTTATTCTACCAGAACCCATCCCACCTCCCACCTAACCTCCTCCCAGATATTACACCCTCCTCCACTCACCCTTACTCACCCAAGATCCCCACGGATATCGGGAAAGCCAAATACAAACGCCTCTATATTTTCTTCCGCACTCTACCCCTACAAAGACCAAAATTGTTCCAACGACGGACCCATTCTTGATTGCATTAATCTTGAGCTACCTTCTTAGCCAAGAATATTGTGCCTTTGAACCAAGCTTGTACTAGCATTCCTCTTCCCAGCTGGGAGAATTTATGGTAAGGAGCTTGTTATCACGAGTAATGATGATGTTGAGGTGGAAGTCGATACCGCAAGGAATACATGGTTACGGCAAGATGATAATTTTGTCGACATGGCTGACTTGTTTGATGAGGATAGGATACAAAGCGGTTGACAAACCAACCATAAGAGACTTCACTCCCAGGTAACGCCTTCTACTATAGAGGATTCAGATCCTTTACGGGCATTATACTCGAGGGTAGAGATCCCACATGTTACACCGCTACCGATTGGTTTTGATAGGCTATTCCTATTAGGAACAAAGATATTCAGATCGAGGATGCGAATGGTGATGGTTAATCGAAAGAAGGTACGATTTTATCAACATCTTCATGGACGCGAAAGGCACGATTGTGGCCAAACAGTGCAGTTTGACAGGCGCGAACAACTACGGCCCATCTTTGGATATCATTACCGAGGCTCTTCACAGGAAGCGGTACAGGTTGCAGGCACATCAGCCCTACACTCATCATCGCACAGAGCAACAGATGATAGCAGATATGACACAACCGGGCAATGAAAAATACATGAAGATGGATACTAAGAAGTTAGATCGGACACTCAGGGCCATGACAGATGCATTGCTAGCTCACTGCACTCCAACCCCATTGATTCCAAGATGAGTGCCGCTCCGAGGATTACACATGAGCAACTCATCCATCACTACTAGATCTGCATCCGCATCCGGACCCAGGACTCCTTTTACATGATCAGATTTTTAGAGTATTTGGGGGATGACAGAGATGAGACACTTCATATTGAAGACTTTGTATGCCCGGATGTAGCTTATAGCTTTAGGCTTACATTGTATCTTCATTTTGTTTGTATCCGCATTTGTAGTATCATCATCGAGTATGTTATAAACTCGGTGATGATCATTGCTATTTGATTATCGCTTCTTCTTTCTTTTTGCACTCTGCGATAAGCAGCGGTATTTCACGGGCCCCATGTATTTTCCTTTGATAT